>JALPVH010000023.1:0-336299 GCA_023242295.1 Diaporthe ilicicola
CCTATAATAATTAAAAAGCTATTATTATAAAAAAAGTATTATTATATAAATTAAAATATAAATTTATTAATAAAAAATTAAATTACTTTTATTTATTATAATATCTATTTAATTAAATATAATATTTATTATATTATAATTTATTTAATTTTTAATTAACTTAAATAAAAGATATTAAAATACCGCTAATTAAGTTTTTTATATTTTAATAATATTAAATAAATTACCTTATATTTTAAAAATTTTTAAATTTTAATAATTATAAATAATACTTTAACACTATAGCGTATTAATTAAGCGTTAAAATATTCTTTTACACTAGTAATATAAAGGGTATAAATTTAAATCTTATTAATATCTCTTTTTTAATTTACTTTCCTTTTAAAGCGCCCCTTTAATAATAAAGGGCGAGACTATTTACCCCTAACTAATTCCTTATAATTATATATTTATTACTATTAGTTATTATATCCCTAGCTAATAAGGTTTTTTTTTTATATTATAGGTTTTTCTTTATTAGGCGCTTATAAGGCTTTTTAAAAAGTATTTAATAATATAATAAATACTCTTTACTATATAAAGTTACTTACGGAAGCTTAAGTATAAAGCAAATTAAGGTTTATAAAGAAAAAGGGATCTATAGCTTTAATTAGCTTCTTTTCCCTTATTTATTATATTTTAAGCTTTAAAAGATAAAATTTAAATAAGATAAATAGTTTATAAATAATACTTTATTTATAAATAATTTATTAAATCGGAAAAGTTTATAAATATTTATAATATAATTATTTAAAGGTTTTATTAATTAAAAGGTAAATAAGTAAAATATAATTATAATATTAATAATAAAAGTTAAGCTTTTAATATTTATATAAGTTATAAAAGAAATATTTTTTATAAATAAGCTTTTTAAAAAAAACTCTTAATAGAATTAAATAATAATATTATTTAAATTAAATATAATAATTCTTAAATTATTAAACTAATTAATATAAAAGTTATTATTTTTAAAATAAAACTATAGTATATAAATATTTATAATTATTAGCTTTCAATAAAAAGTTTATAAAGATAATATTATAGTAAAATATATATTAACCGTATAAATAATAGTAAATAAGTTAATAAAGGCTTTATTAGTTAAGAAATAAAATAGATTTCTTTATTAATTAAGGCTAGAAAATATAAAAGAATAAAGAAAAAAAAATATTTTAAAAAAAGATTTTATAGAAAATAAATATAAAGTAATAAAGAATTAAGATTATTTAGCCTTATAATACTTATAAGTTTAAAAAAGTGTATTAAATTTAATAGTCCGCTATAAACCGCTTAAATAAAGCTTATTTAAAAAAAGTACTTTAAGTATTTATATTAATATTAATAAAAAAGCTTAACTATTAAAAAAAAAGGGTTTATATAGGAAAGAATATAAAAGATAAATATAATAAAGTTATTATTAAGACCTATTTAATATTCTATAATTATCGGTAATTATATATAATCTGACAGCTTTTATTAAACTGCGTGTTAATAAAATAGGTCTCGGTCGAACGTGCATCGGAGTTAAGGGATATCGGGGAAGACCCCACTACCGTGCCGTCCTCCCAGAAAGGCAAGTGCCTTAACAATGACCCATTATGTATTGGCCTTCAGAAACACTGGTATATCAAGATGACGACAGCCAATATTTACAAAATTTCAAATCAAACTCTCAGAATTCTGTACCAGCAAAGAATCTGACCACTTGTCCAACGAATGATTCGGTAGCCCGTCGACCGGGGTAGTAATGCCTGCATTCCCCCCACGCAGTATTTGTCCTAATGTGAAAGCTCACATATAGATTGCCCATTCTTCTACCGGCCATCAATTCCGGATTATATGGAGCTAGCTTCCTTTTGCTGGCAGCTGGGCGTATGCGTACACGTAGATGCCAGCTTCGAGATACGGGAGCTCTGCATTGGGTAAAGGAGCAATTTTGCCGGACCAAGTGCTGCTGGTGTGATTCCTTGCGTCTCATTGGCGGCAACCACGGAGGAAACGTTGTGGCATGCTCAATATTGAAGTTGCAGCCAAGGCCGATATCAATGTGCGCCAAGTCTCAGCTGTCAACCATAGCTCCCAAGAAATTCAAAATCTCGCAAAGCCTCACAGCGTGGGAGTATGGGTGGTGGGGAGTCGCTGCCTTGGACAGCCCCCCCCCCCGGGACCACTACCCTCCATGGTGAGTCCCAGTGCGAGGCAGTTATTTTGAGGCTGTTCGGGGATCGTTTCGCTGTTTAAATTTACATCAAGCCCAGTAATAAGTCTTCGCCTTGGCAGCTCGGCGTCTTCCGTGTGCCATACAAGCACACACACTTATCAATGCCAGGATCCTCCACTCGGCTTTCTCGTTCGGCCACCGTGTGAGGTTCTCATCGCGGGGTCGTAAGCTGCCACCGAGGCCCCTCCGCGCGAACTGGGCGTTCCGTACATTTCCCCCCGGAATGAAACAGTGGGGGGCGTGGCTGGCTCGCTGTGAAGCCGTTGAGGTTGAGGCTGCAAGGCTTCCCTTGAGGCGGGTGTCGGGTATGCGATTGTACCGACAGGCACGGATGTCGATCCTAAACTGCCAACGGCTTGGCTCCCAGGCTCTGTCGGTGTACCACGGTCCACCGAATAGAGATGACGGAAGCGAGATGCGTGTCTCACAACCTCGCGTCTTGAGAAGCAGTCTGTTTCAAGACACATGATTCCCACTGCCTGCCTATCACAGAAGGGTTTCATGAAGACCTCGACAACAGGCTTGGTAGGAAGAGAGACCCATAGCATCCCATCAACTTCAGACTCATCAGCCCAGCTCGGCGCAGCGCGGATATGCCCCGAATGAAGACAGACGAAGGCGGTGGCGGTACAGTAGGGGGGCAATTCTGCGGTGACCGCAACAAGCTGGCCCCGGGGGTGCCACAGGCGCTCTGAGCAGCAGCAGCAGCAGCACGTAAGTCTGCGTCAGTTAAGAGGAGATCGAATGTAGGTCAGCAGAGTTGCAGCCAAAGAGTCTGGATCGCCAGATGCACCTTGACGACAGCGGAGCCCCGAAACCGGGGTCTGCTTGGAGAGTGGAACCTGAGGTGATGTAATAAAGCGGCAGCACTAATGTACTAGAGTATGTACTGTACCTATCTACCTACCTAGGTACCTACCTACCTAGGTACCTACCTACCTAGGTAGGTAGGTAGATAGGTACATGGTGCTGCACATCTGTATCTATACTACATACTTGTAGTAGACCCTATCTGTAGGGCTGGACGTCGGGAATCACGTTTCCCTCCGAGAAACAACAGTCAGGGGCGTAGAAAGAGGCCCGAAGGACCGTGAACCAGAAACGCCTGCGGACCATAGCGCGGTAGCCACAGTTACAGTGGCATCGCAGCGGACATACTCCAGCACACTCTGACAGTCCGAGTCTGAGTCTATGATGAACAGCGTGCCAAGGAGGCCAGAGTCATGATCACCCAGTCTGCTGTGTGCCTCCATTCCTTGATCCCTCCCTGGCGATCCCAGCCACTCGCCCACTACCTGACTACCGTAGAAACACTGTCAGCTTGTCAGTTTGTCAGTCATGCGTATCGCATGCCGGCGACAAGGTGAGACGGATTTCGGAGACCTATCCTGTGGCTGTCCCCTTTGTTCTGTTTCCCGGACATGGGGGCTCCAATCGGTATTTGCAGCAGGCGCGTCTGGGCAAAGGCTTGGGAGCCCACTCGAACTATAATCTTGTGCACCAGCACCCAGGGCTTAGAAACATTAGATTTCTTGGGACGTCTTGGAGCAAGGCTGCCCACTCCGCAAGTGTTCCCAAAACAGTTCCAGGCCTCGCCAACACAGACACCTCCCGATTCAGACGCCCATCATATCCGTAACGGCCCTCCCAAACCCCAAACAGCCAGCCCGCGAGGCTTCAGACGTCGAGGGAGTCAGTCACCCCATGTCCAATTTAGAAGTCGTCCTATCTAAACAAAGTCAATGCTTGCCGCTCCCGACGCTCTGATCCGGCTTGGCAGATCTCTGCACCTGCAATATTAAGCCAGGAGCTTCACCTGGCCAACTGCATGCTCCCAGCCTAGCCTCCATTCATCGAGTTTGTTGAGAGATTCCTCGAGTTCCAACCAAGCAGTCTCAGCCGGCCAGCAGTAGCGTACTGTCACTCGCCTCACCCCTTGGCGGAAACTAAGAAAGGAGGGAAAAGCCTACAGAGGAGAAAAAAGCCGGACCGCCCGGTCGCTACAGCTCTCGAGTCCTCCCCCCTCCCCCGAGCCTGCAGGTCATCAAGCCTGGGAGCCTGCCACGCTAAGTGTAGGCAGTGTGGACTGACTTTACGGCGGGACCCTGATAAATTCTGATCCTAATACATACCCGCTGCCCTCACGCCTCGGCTCGCCTCGACCCCCACTCTCACAGCACTTGCGTTTTTGCCTTCATCCCCCCCCTCCAAGGTGCCGTGGGCCCTGTTCTCCACTGCCCACCTGCACCTGCACCTGCACCTCCTGCCGCTGCAGCCCGCCCCTGCCAGGTGCTGCAAGTCACGGCCAAGCAAGTCACCAATTGGCTGGCACATACGTCAACTCGATCTCACAGCAACAGCACCAGCACCATCAGCAGGCTAGCAGCAGCCGCACCGTCACCCGGCCGTCTGTGCCCCAAAATCCAAATCCTGGCAGCTGCGACGCCCACCCCAGAAAAATCATGGCATCCGCTGCGATCTTCGGAGTATCCCATCCAAATAACCACACCAGAGGTTTGTCCGTTTCCTGCAATCAGCTGCGCTTCCCTTCCAATTTCTTTCCTACAAACTCTGCCGTACTCTGCACCAAAACCTTGACCCCCCTTGGCTGACCAGAATTGCAAACCAGTCAACCCCTGGGAACATCCGAACGAGCCATCGTCGTCATCCCTCTTCAAACAGGTCATGCGCTCCCAAGCCGCCGCAGCACACTACACTTCCTCGTCGCAAAACCCACCGCATCAGCCCAAAGAAAATGCACGGCAACAAAGTGCGCCCAATGGGCCCCCTGCCGCCGACCCAGGGCTTCTTCCGCCGCCATCAGCTCCCCCATCGCTGGTGAGCGCACTCAAGGGAATGAATGTTGCACCAGACCCTCTGGTGACACTCCGCGAAAAGCCCCGCGAGCATTCCTTCGACTCACCATATGCGCGCTCCGCCAACTCCACCGCGCCGGGGTCGCCACGAATGTGAGCATCTTTCTTCCTCCCATGGCTTTCTGAGTTTTTGGCAATTGTACCTTGCGGTTTTGGATCCTTCCGTCCTTGGAATGTTGTAATGACTCCTGCCTGTCTAGCCCCCCTGTGCGCCAGAACTCCGGAAGCCAGACACCTCGAGTGCGGCCCCATGCCACCACCCTGAGCATTCCAGGCATGACAAGGTCGAGAGTGTCGCCCGATGGCAAAATCGCTGAGAGGGATGTTGCTGCCAAACTCGTGATCATCATGGTCGGTCTGCCTGCGCGGGGGAAATCATACATCACCAAGAAGATCCAGCGGTACTTGTCATGGCAGCAGCACGATACCAGGATCTTCAATGTCGGCAACAGGAGACGGATCGCTGCCGGTCAGAAGCCCACAAAGGCCCCCACCGCCTCTGACGACACCAAGAGCGTTGACGGCCGACTGCAGGCCGCCACTGTCTTGCTGAACGGCGTCAATCAGTCAGGCGCGGACGAACCAACAGCCTTGGACCTGAACGATTCAAATGACGAGAAAACGGTACACCTACACAATAACCCCAGCAACGGCAACCTCAGTGAAGGCCATGATGTTAACAAACTTGACCAGTCTGCGAAGTTTTTTGATCCCACAAATGCAACAGCTGCCCAGATCCGCGAGAAAGTGGCCATGGATACCCTGGACGAACTACTCGACTACCTCGTCAACAGCTCCGGTGCCGTTGGGATCCTGGATGCGACGAACAGCACAATAGCAAGGAGGGAGCTGCTCGTCAAGAAGATACGACAGCGGGAGCCGAAGCTGGGCATCCTCTTCATCGAGAGTATTTGCCAGGACAGAAATGTAAGCTCTCCAGGCCAAGCCAGTGGGTCAAACAAGAACTGACACAGTCGATAGCTCCTGGAAGCCAACATGCGCCTCAAACTTTCTGGCCCCGACTACAAAGACAAGGATCCGGCCAAGTCACTGGAGGATTTCAAGGCCAGAGTACGTGCATACGAGAGCGCATATGTACCGCTTGGCCAGTATGAGGAGGAGCGGGACCTACAGTACATCCAGATGATAGATGTGGGCCGGAAGGTGATCCACCATAGGCTGAAGGGCTTCTTGAGCGGGACCATTGCCTCGTACTTGACGACATTCAACCTGGCGCCCAGACAAATCTGGATCACCCGACACGGCCAGAGCGAGGACAACAAACTCCAAAAGATAGGCGGCAACTCTCACCTGACAGACCGGGGCCAGTGTTATGGAGCGGCACTCTACAACTTCATCACCAAGAAGCGCCAGGACTGGCTCATCGACCAGAAAGACAGACTCGCTCAGTCCTCATTCCCTCCAAAGGCCGGGGACGACACTCCTCCGTACCCCGAGATGTACCACGAGCTTCAGCAGAAGAACTTTTGCGTGTGGACATCCATGCTGCACCGCACCATCGAGACCGCGGCATATTTCGACAATGATGACGACTACGACGTTAAGAACTGGGAGATGCTGAATGAGCTCAACGCTGGCACATTCGAAGGCATGACCTACGATGAGATTGCCGTCAAGTATCCAAACGAATACCAGAAGCGCACTGCCGACAAGCTAAACTACATCTATCCCGGCGTCGGTGGGGAGGGGTACCTCGCGGTCATCTCCCGACTGCGCGACATGGTACGGGAGATTGAGCGGGTTACGGACCACGTTTTGGTCATCAGCCACCGGTCGGTGTGCCGTGTGCTGATGGCGTACTTCATGGATCTCTCGAGGGACGGCATCGCCGACCTTGACGTGCCCCTTGGCATGCTTTTTTGCATTGAACCGAAGCCCTACGGGTATGAATTCCACGCATACAAATACAACGAGCCAGCAGGGTGGTTCGACGAGCTACCAGACTACAAACCACAAAAGGCGACTGATAGAAACAACTGAGATGGCGTGATGGTTCGCGATCACTTCTGATACACTAGCATGTATTTCTAAGAGGGCAGGAGACGGTCAGGCGTTTTCAGGGGGGGCGGGGACGGCCGGCCTTACTTCACCAGGCTTGCTTCCGGATTAGCAAGGGTTGATAGATAGACCTTAGATGACAGCTACAGCGCTAAATACTAGTGGTCTTCTCGATCTGATCCTCTGCCAATATCCATGGTGGCGAAAGACCGTGGTCATTGGCTGACGCAGTTTGGGCGTCTTGGAACGCCGGAGACTGGCAATTTCTTGGCATGACATGCAAGCGATGTAATGAACTGATTGTCGATTCCTTGTTTTGGGCATGGGTGCAGTGTTGTATTGTTTAAACTGGCGCAGAGATGAGGAAGCATGTTCAAGGGCCTTGATGCGACGGTGCTGGAAAGTCTACCTTGAGTAACCACCTGAACGGAGACGAGCGAACGCAGTGCTTTGTATAAACCAGTGGCAACGTGGTACAGACAAGAGAGCGAGGCATAGCGAAAGGCGAATTTGAGACGGGAGAAGGGATGCAAAGAATTCACCATGCAGTCGCACGAACAGGATACAGAGTGTAGCATTGTAGTGTGTAATCACACCGTCTCGTCCAAACTTTGGGGCGCACGAACCAAGGAGACCCCCTCCCCCCTCAATCAAATCCCGGGGGGTTGCAATCGGTCTCAGCCCTACAGCGCCACCAGAGCCAGTAAGCTTAACTGCTATAGGAAGGGCCCGGTGCCGATCATTTGCGGGCTCACGATCTATGCAACCTCGGGAAGCCAATAGGGTGTCAGACGTTGTGGCCACGCTCCGTTTCTGGTATGTGCTGTGGGGTTGGGTGCCAGTGTGCATTTCCAATCCCGATGCAGAGCCTCGGATGATGGGTGAATTTTGGGAAAATCATGTGTGTATGCGCCTTGTTGTTTGATGTGAGATGTGATGTGAGTTGATTTCATATAGGTTCAGTCGCCATTTGTTTTGCTCCCTTGGCTGCACGGCGTCCCCCGTGTTCACGACCAGACTGGGCCTGCTTCACCCACCTCATTGCACCGAGACGTGCAAGTGAGGCCTGTTGTAAGCCTCGCATAGCCGGGTGGCTACAACATGCTGTACCACGCCGGCATTATAGCGTTGTCGTTGGGTGGCTTCTATCCTTTTCCAGGTATCCGCCAAAGTTCCATGTCCACGTGTTCCTAGCTGGCATCATCGAGATTTCAGTCGGGTATTGTTTTAAGAACGATTTTGGCCACCTAGGTATCCACATATAAGGCCCAAAGATTTCTAAAGTTGAAACAGCCTAAACTTTCATTATCTTCAACGTATTCAGTTCATAGCGGCCAGTATGTCTTCGAAGCAACTGTTCTGGCTCTGGTATAGTTCAAGTTCACCTGTCAACCCTCTGCAGCATTTGGAGAGTTCTCGATGCACTCAGTGCGTATATCTGTAATGGTCTTGCAGGGGCTCTGGATATCCGGTGTTTCATGATGGTCTTGTGAACAACTTGGACAATGAACCTACACAAACATCACTTAAAAGATAAATCCTAGACTCCCGCTTCCGTACTGGGGACACGTGGGAGCTTTTATTTGCAGCACATATCCATCAAAGCTCGAGTGAAGGCATGATCATCTGATCATCCTTCGGGGTCAGCGTATGCATCAGGACCAGATGGCGCTCGCACTGGCTGCCTCGGCTGGATGGACATCGGCTCATGGCTTACAGTTACAGCACAGGACAATCCCCGGCGAACAACCAGCCGCGGATCCATCATAGTGCCATGGGCCATTGATAAAAGACGGACACCTTCATTGGGCCCAACCGAAGGGACGATCTAGCTCGGATGCATCACGTTATCAGCTTCGCATACCCGGCGCATGAGCGCTCTATCGGCTTCCCGCCTCTGGACGCCGTCCCAAAGAAGAAAGGGTCCCCCTCCAGCTGCGCCTGCACCCAAATGGGCCACTGGTTGTACTGGACGAGGCCTGGCTCGACCTGCCTGTTGAGGTATCTGAGCCACCGACCCATGCCCTCGTCGGTGTTGTTCTTCTCGTTCTGCGTCTGGGGGGACCAGGTCTTTTCGACCTCCGTGATCACGGCCATGATCTGTTTGATAGCGATCCCTGCGGACCCGAAAGGTCAGTGATCCTGCGTTTAGTCTCAAACTCCAAGACGGGCATGGGGATAAGACCACGGGCCGGTGTTGGCGAGGGGTGTCAGTCGAGTGCAGACGCACAGTTGGCAGCTAAAAGAATGAATGCCTGGTCATCAGGATCTATTATCCTGGAGAACTCCTCGTGCGGGAGCAATATCCACCACGAGTAATGATCTCCCATAGCTTTGTATGCTTGTACGTGAAAAGGGTCAGCACACAGGAAAGGGAAAGCGAAGACCAGCACGGCCACAAACCTTTATAAGGCGACTTCTCGTCAAGTCCATTTGCCATGTCCTCCGTCATCTGTAGGTACTTCATCTTTAGGTCGTCCCCGACGCATAGGCTCCTGATTGCTTCCAAGGATGCCAAGGCCCCGGCCTTCCACTCCCACATTCCGTCCGGCAAGGTCACCTTGTCAATGTGAGGCCTGAGAAGATCACCCTGTTCTTGCTGGAGCAGGTGTTTGAACATGAAGTCAACGCCGGCCTTCCGCATCTGTATTACTATGACAATAATGCCGCGGATAAATGCCATATATTCAGCCACTACAGCGCCCAAGTCAGTGAGCAGGACCAATGCCATGAGGCCATACCAAGTCCTGAGCAATTACCAGGACCCTCCTCGCCATGCAGTGTACAGTAGGGCCAGGGATTTGACGTGGAGCGGGGGACAGTCTTGTGAAGCCTACTTACTTCCGTCCTCCAATATGACGCTCTGGAAGGTAAGAGCAAAGCAGGTCGCGATCAAGGCGTTGCCTTCGGCGTAGGCAATGCCTTGGTTGCTTGAAGCCAGTTTGCGCTTAATGGCCTGTATGGACCTTAGACGGTGAGCAATGGCTGCCTCGGCAAGCGAGGCATCGGATGCGATCAGCTCAGACGCGGCGAGGCCCAGGATGCTGTGCATAAGAAACTCGTACTGCGTGAACTTCATCAGCATCGGCAGCTACTCGTTTCTTTTGGCCTCTTTTGTTGTTGCTGATGTCGATGTCAGAGGCGGACGGGCAGGTGCACACACGTTATAAGATAAGCAAGGGACTTCATGAGTCCAAATTCTGTCGTTACCGAGGGGGTGGTGTGGGAAAGAATTCGTGATGAAGTGGTGGAAGAAACGCATGTCCATCAGGCTAAAAATGGGTATCTGGTGCGTCGGCTGAATGTCATGGAGAACGAATTAGTTATTACACCCTTTCTGTTACCACTTTCAGGTGAGAAGCACTGGCCTGGTGCACAATCGGTGGTACAGCTGGATATTCGCACTTTAATGATGCCTTCGCGCAGTGTCCGCAGGCAGGACGAGTCTCTTGACACTGAGGGACTCGGTCAGCGCAGGCCCATTACCAAGTGAGAAGGCAGGTCCGTAGTCACCTTGATCCGTCTTTTCTTGCAGTTGAAACAGCCGTTACGTGACTTGGAATGCCCTCTCCTCTCGGCCTTCTTCTTCGCAGGAGCCCTGGCGAGCGCATCAAGGCGGACTATCGGTAAGGGTCCACGCGGGACGATGGCTTGTCGCGGGGAGTTTGACATCGTAGCGGAAGAAGACGAGGTTTCTCCGGCCGATTTGTCGGCACTGAAATGCTGGGGGAAGGCATCGAACGAATATTCGCTCATGTCTCCGCCACCTGGAGGGACACCCAGGTCCAACTGTCCCTCATGACCAAGACTCATGATAGTCGTCTCTGTTGGCGAACGACTGAAAGGATACCTATGAGCTTGACGCAATCTCCCTGTGGCCCAGCGGACCTCAGCTGCAGTAATGGGGATTTTCCAATGTTGAGAAGTTGGGGTCAGCCAGCGGTGTGAAGTGATCTAGAGCCGCGGGGTGAAGTCAGCGCCGATCAGCAGTGAGGCTGAGATGCCAAGGCAAGCCGGCCTGTCCTTGACGGACGATGAATCCTTCGCGCACAAGGGCAAGCCAATGCATTGCGCCGGGCTGCTCTTTGTCCCGCCGGCCTTTTACACCCAAACCTGGAGCCATCGGAAGTCTCACGTGGTAGAAACGCAGAATCCGACTGTAATCTTGGGTGCCTATAATCTCTGGTTATGATGTCGAAAGGGGGCTATAGTTCCAAAGATGATGACTGAACGGCACCGCTCAGAGATACTAAGACGATAGTAAAACCTATTTTGTGCTTTCAGAATCAAGGTGCAGAAAGAGTTCTAGCTAAATCTAGCTGCTATGAAGGTTATCTCTTTATCACGGAACATTACCTGGCGAGAGCCCATGCCGGGTCTTGGCTCCGGCGGCGCTGCCGGACTTTGCGGAGGCCGGACCGGCCGATTGCATTTCGACACCCGGCGATTGCTTGGCAGATGTGGGACGAAGCTCTCGCCATTGCACAGCTGTCCCGTCATCTCTGGCAGATGGTTGGATGCTCAGCTGACCGTACTCTTGTTCACATGATCCCACCCACTTAAAAGAGGTTGCGAGATGCATACAGGGGGTGCCCCACCTTCGGAACGCAGAAAATGGCTAACAGCCACACAAATTAAGTGCGTTTATATTATATTTCCTATCTATAACCTATATAAATAAATAAAAGAGATTTAAATACTAATTCTTCTATATAAATATTATTTATATTAAAAGCGTAATATTAAAAAAATAAATATTGCTAATAAATATTAAAAATAGCGATTTACACCCTTAAAATTAAAGGGCGCACCCTTATTTCCGCTAACTAAGCAGCTATAACTAATTAAACTACGCCATTTACCACCGCCTAACGCCCACTAATAATACTTTTACTAACCTAATAATTTACCTTAGCCGCCGTTATTACTACTTAACTTTATTTAATAACCTTATAATAACCTTTTCTTTTTTAAATTAATTTCTTATTAAAATTAATTAATTTAACTTTAAAAATAAACTTTAATAGCTTAAAATTTAAGTTATCGTTATTTTAATAATATTAATAATTTTAAATTATACGGGTTTTAAAGTATAATAATAAGCTTATAATTAGCGACTTATATAAAGACTTATAAAGTAATTAAATTTATAAGCTTAAAAGTAATAATTTTTTATAATAATATTATTAATAGCTTTATCTTTAATTAAAAGATTATTAATTAATTATTATAAGTGAATTTAATTATTAAAGACGTTACTAACGATAATAATAATAACGATAATAATAAAAAGGTTTAAAACGTTATTAAAGGAAAATATATTATAAACTAATATATCGAAAAATTATAAAGCGATAAGTATTCTTATTATATAGTTAAATTAATAATATATATATTAATTAAATAATAAGCGTTAATTTTTATATATAAGTAGTGCGCCCTTTAATTTTAAAGGTGTAAATCTTTATTTTTAAATATTTAGCTTTAAAGAGAGGGTATTTATTTCCTTATAAAAGAGTTAATGTATTAACTATTTAAACTATAATGCTTATTCGTTCTATATTATATATATAAATATAGCCGGCACTATTTTATAAAGAAATTTAAGGGCTATAAAACTATATTTTTTATATATAATATATTAATATAACGATAAAAATATTTTAGATATAAGATTTACTATTATAATTATAGCTAAAGTAGTTTAAGTAGTTTATACACTAATACCCTTAATATAGGGAAATAAATATATAAGGGCGTTAAGTTAAACGCTAGCGTAAGGCTATATAGCAGCCCTTATCGATAGGCTTATCTTATCTGCTCACTGCCCGCTATAAATAAGCACGCCGTAAGCTATAGCGTAATTAATAAAAGCTTCTTTTTTATAGCTATCACTTAAATTAAAATTAATAGATTTTACTGTTAATTTATGCCTTTAAGCCGTTATAGCGTGAATACCGTTTTAAAACACTCTTTTTTAAAGCTTAATTTTATCTTTTAAAAATAAAAAAGTAATTATTTAAATAATAAATTATTTAAATAAAGGAATTAAGTTTTTATATAAAGTTTATTTTTAATATATTAAATTATAGTTATTAAGAAATTTATAAGTGAAGTTACTTTATTTATATAGCTATTAGCTAATTTTAGCGTTTTAAAGGTGGGGCACCTACTATATTAGCTTAATAAGTTATAGTAAATAAAGGTATAAATCGATACTATATAAACACTTATAGTTAATAAATAAAAGTTTCGCTATATTAAAACTTTATAAGTTTTATTTATTTTTATTTTAAATTTAAAAAATAAAAATATTAGTTTAATAATATAATACTTAAAGTTTATTAAATATATTTTTTTCTACTTATATAAGGCTTTAATATCTTTAAATAAAATTATAAAGTTAAAAGTAATAATTTAAAAAGTTATAATTTTATAAAATAAAATCTTTTAAAAATATTAAAAATAAAAATAATACTATTTATTTATTTTATATAATATAATATATAAGCTAGAAAAGAATTAGAGTTATTGTTATTAAGATATAAAGTAATAAAATGGTGAGTTTTAATGGTTTTTAGTGTGAAAATGGGGGTGTGGCGGAACTTTTGTCCACCCACTGTAGGATCTGTGTCCCACAGACTGAATATATTGGCTTCGCCCACCAGAAGTCGTGCAACTCTCAACATGTGCACAAAGTCCTCCAAACCATCCATAATGTCCGCTATTACTGGCGGTCCAAACCGAGATTGGCCATTAATTTCTCCGTAAAGCCTTTTCCATGCCTGACCAAAGTCATGAGGAGTGGACACGAAACGGCCTGAGGAGAACTCTGGTTCGGTGCCTTTTAGAGTTTTGGTCGGCTGATTGACTTGTCTATGATAGACTGGCGAGCAGTGACTTTGGGCGAACTCTTGGTCGCTCTCCCTCGCATTTTGACATTTGAGGCGCAGAAGAGACCGAAGGAATTTTCAGATATGACGTGGCTCTTTTCTCATAATATTAAAGTTTTGAGAATATTTGCCTTACCCACACCGCAGTAAACGATAAACAACTTCGGCAGCTCTTCACTTTTGCCTTATATCGACATGGTGGGATGCACAGCTAGGATCACTAACTATTAGTATTTATATCTTTAGAACGAGTTTAAGTTAAATAAAACTAAAGAATTTGTTTTATAAACCTATAATTATTTTATATAGCTAGCTATTTTATATTTAAACTATAATAAAATTTAATTTTAATATATATAAGAAATTAATATATAAAAACATTATAAGGTAATAAGAATCTTTATTATATAGTTAAATTAATATTATATATATATAAATTAAGTAATAAGCGTAAATTTCGATGTGCGGGGGGTACGCCCTTTAATTTTAGGGGTGCGCAACTCTGTTTTCCTTTTTATCCCAGGTGTGCGGTGTTAAATTTCGACTGAGCAATTTCTCCGTATCCCAAAGATGCATGTCTTACAGCTTGCATCATCTAGACAGGAAGTGATTTGGCTGATAGCAGGCTACCAGCTCCGCGATCAAGTTGGATCGTGTTGTCGAGATCATCTTGCGCCAGCTATATCTCATCAAGAGGACCTCAAGTGCACACGCCGATCACTGGTCACATCGGAAGATATCTGTCAACCCGAAACTGTGCGAGTGGCCAGCAAAAGCCGTCAGAGCGCAGGAGTCAAGATGGAGGGGTGCACAAGATGCAGCGAGAAAGAGCTATTTATTGCTGGCAAGACAGAGGGGCAAATCGAGGCCACTGACGTGCGTGTGCAACGCAGTACGACCGGCTCACAATGGGTGACAGGTGGAAATCCAGTGCACCGCGAAGCCACTTGCCGAACGCAAAGTGGAAAGTGCAGGTGATGAATGCAGTGGCTTGAGTATCCTGAGAATGCTTCGAAAGGCAAGTGTTGCATCTGTTCCGGGCGGTGGCGAGAGTAAAGGTACGAGGGGTCCGTCTTTGCTCCGTAGCAGACTAGATCCTATACTCAGCAACCCGCCTTAATGCTTGACACTGATGGCAAAGGTAAATGGAGGTGAAAGCTCAAGAATTTGCCGAGGACTGCTATCGTATGCAAGGGTAGCGAGAGAGTGACTGCCGACTTTGCCCAGAGCTCTCTTGCAGATCCCTAATAATTGAGTGCGCGGCGGAGAATTGAATTGTGAGTTGAAGCTTGGCATTCAGATTAGCTTCTGGGGAACAGTTCATCCCATCAGCGGTCGAGCAGGACGAGCTGGGTTCCCCCAGATAACCTTCTCATGTGCGTCTCACCTGCTTCCGAACTTTTGGTGGGCGGCCGCCAAAAGGATCAGGAGACGGGCGCGAGCACACGGCAAGTAGCAGCATGCGATGGAGTCCAGATCATTATGGTGAAACAGCCAGCGACGAGTGTGTCCTGTCAGCTGGTGGCGGCAGCAACACAGCCCGATACGGGCGGCGCCACAGAGGCAGAGGTCCAGCATGGACAGGCCAGGGCCAGGTGAGTCGGAAGGATGACCTTTGCGGCCGGGGAGAAGAAGGGTGGGTGCAATCTCGGTTAGGTTTCGCGTGCATGCAACCCCCTGGCGAAGATCCGCATCCAATCGTAGATCCAGGCTCGACGACGAGAAAAGTGCCTTTTCGGATGATGGGTGGGGTGGATGCGGTGGCCAGTGCGGTGCGGTGTTTCTTATTCGTGGATGTGCCTCGTGGCTCCCAAACAAACCGAGGGACCTAGGAATGTTCAACGACGGCGGGCGGCAGGTGAGGAGAGGACTGCCGGGGAGGGGGAAGGGACACAATGGGCCTGATTGGGAGCGTCTACCGTGCACTAATACCCGGCCTCGTCACCGTCGAGGGTGGCACGGGACGGCGCAGCAGCGCTGTGGGCCATTTGAGGGCAGCTGAAAGCACAGATTACGGTATTACGGTGGGCTGTTGACGTTGGCGGCCGTCGTTAGCAACATACCTAGGTAGGCTGGTCAGTGTTTCTCTCGCGTTGTTCTCATTTCTTCTACGCCCAGCCGAGGCGGGGCGAGGGCCCGACAAGAACAAGAGCAAAAGTCAGTCGAATCTTCCAGGTGCCAGGCCACAACAGGTACGTAGTGTGGTGTAGAATACTGTGGTATGCTGGCTGGCGACAGGACTCCCGCGGCTTGGCAGGGCAGCCCTGAGCTTGTCGGGCCCTAGAGCGGCGTCGATTGGTTGCAGGGGGCGAATCTGTGCCTGGTTCCTGCATCTCGGGCCCACCAACACGACCCAGAACCCGGCATCTCACCCGGTATGCCCCCTGGTCCCCTGCAGGCCAGCAGCAATATGTGTGTGTGTGTGTGTGTGTGTGTGTGTGTGAACGCTGACGGAGTATGCGCTCAGCGCTTTGCGCAGAGTAGCGTGATTTACCGTTGGGTGCTGTAATGAATCGTCCTGTGTCAAGGGGCCCGAGAAGCAGGCCTCGCCACCAATGGCATGCAGCTGATGAACAGCCAGGCCGGGATCCCACACCCAGGAGCACAAGCACACCGACCTGAGCTTTATTAGTCTAATAAACTCTTGTGATTGTCAATTCAGCACTGATGGCGAGAAACAGAAACAGAAACAGACAGCTTCTGCCTCTCAAGTGCCGAACCGTGGGTCAACGGGGTCGTTCGTTTCTCATTTATCCGTGCGCTGAATAGTTCATACCATCTACCATGTGTATCACGGCACGCAGCTCGAGTGATGGACCACCTGGTGGGCCTGGCTATGCCGCACAACCGTGCACAGCGGGAAGGCTTGAGATAGTCCATACACGTAGAACGAACCAAGTCTCTAACATCTGGCCTCCTGCCAATTCTGAAGGCCCGAGCCTCTGCTGTGTGATACGCTGTGTTTCTTTCCACTATAAACGGTACCCAAGTACACTCACTCACTGCCTAGGTACCACGGTTAAGCGTGCTAAAGTGCAGTGTAGTAGCGCCAGCGGGCCCGTTCTAGCCCCCTGGTCCTTGTCGTGGCTAGGCTTCCCTGTCCCTGTCCCTCGGGTCCGTCCAAGTCGTCGTCGTCGTCCCCTGGCGCCAGCATGTGTACACACAGTAGGTGCCAGGCGCAAGAACCCACTTGAGTGACCACATCACTCATCACATCCAGCAGTCTGCCAGGCCCAGACCTGCCAGACAGGGCGCATCGCCGACCAGCATGCCCACTTGCCAGGCCGGCCCCAGTATTTCTTTTCAACGCCTGCCCCTCCCACACACGTAACCTTTGTCATATCAGCCCGTATCGTGCGTCGTTTCTCCCTTCTCCTCGCCGCCTGAGCCCACTTTCTTCCTCACTGTCCTTCACTTCCGGTTCCACGCCCGCAACCTGGTCGGTCGTTTGTGCCCTGTCCCCCAATTTACAACCGTTACCCTCACGCTCGTTTCTTTCTGTCCTCCCCCGTCCCCCGTCCCGAGGGCCCACACCGCAGAATACTTCAACAATAAGGTCGCCAGCCTCGACCCTGACGCGTGCGTCCCTTTGAAGCCCACCTTCCTCCGCCTCCGCCTACGCCGTCCTGAGAACGCGCAATCATTCCCTTTGCGTCTTTGACAGACCGCACTCATTCGCATTGCATCGCATTTGCCTTCACCGAGCCTCATTCGGAAACTGCTCTTAAGCATTCACTCTCGCCTTCCTTTGATCGAACTGTCGGCGCGAGGCATTCCTTCCTCTGTCCCGATTCGGTCATCACAAGTTCGACATACCGGACAAAAGCACACACTTGTCCTTGTTCCTGATCACAGGTTTTTCGTGGCTCCCTCTTTAGCCCGAATAGGCAACATACTGTCCAACGATAACCACTACAAAAAAAAGAAAAACCACTTGCTCACGATGCTCACAAAGACTTGCTTCGCGCTCGCCTCGGCTGCGCTCGCCAGCAATGGTGCCCTGGCCTTGAACCACCGCCACCGCCATGGTCACGAGCAGAAGCGTGCTATCATTTATGAGACCACCGAGACCGTGACTGATATTGACTGGGTCACCGTCACTGTTGATCCCAACCAGCCAGCCACCACGGCCCCCGTTGTTGAGGCTACCTCTTCCACCAGCACTGCTGCTGCGGAGGTCACTCCCGCGGTGCCTAGCGTTGCTCAGCCTGCGGCTCCTTCATCGTCTTCTTCTTCGTCGTCGTCCGTTGTCGTCCCGACTCCGACCTCGACGCCGAGTGCGGTTCCTACGACGCTGGCCACCAGCGTCGCTTCACCGTCGCCCTCCACCACCTCCCAGGTTCTTGAGACTCCCGACGTTGCAGCTGTCGCCGCTACGCCTTCCACGTCTTCATCTACGTCTGCGGCCGCGGCCACGACTGCTGCTTCCACGACCTCTGGCACCAAGCGAGGTGCCGCTTACAACGTCGCCAGCCTCATCTCGCCCCTGATCGGTACCGGCAGCAAGATCAGCTGGGCTTACAACTGGGGCCAGGTCAGCGATGGCCTGGATGATGTTGACAGCTCCCTGGAGTACGTCCCCATGCTGTGGAGCAACAGGGCGGACTTCATCTCGACCTGGGACTCCAACGCCCAGACTGCTATCAGCAACGGCGCCAAGAACTTCCTCGGCTTCAATGAGCCTGACAACCCGGCCCAGGCCAACATGGACCCCGCCACCGCTGCTTCGGCCTTCATCGAGTACTTGACTCCCCATGCTGATTCTGTCCGGCTCGGCTCGCCTGCCATCACCAACAGCGGAAGTGATGGAGAGGGCGTGAGCTGGTTGAAGGAGTGGGTCAGTGCGTGCAACGGCCAGTGCAAGTTCAGCTTCTGCGCCGCGCACTGGTACTCGCCCGCCAGCAGCTCCGACTTCCTCGACTACGTCACCCAGGTCCATGAGGCTTGCGGCACTGACAAGACCGTCTGGATCACCGAGTTCGCCCCGACCGGCGCTGACGACGCCACCATCTCCTCGTTCCTCGAGGAGGTCCAGGACGCCCTCGACAACAACTCTACCTACAGCTTCGTGGAGAGGTACTCCTACTTCTACGTTGCCGATGGTTCCCTGGTTACTGGCACCTCTGCCAGTACCTACGGCAACACCTTTGCTTATGGCTCTTGATCGCTCAGCCGCTATTGCATGGGCATCTGCTGATTTTTGTTTGTTTTTTATTTGTCCCGAAAGGGTCCTTGGCGTTCGAATGAGCTCCTGGACTCAGGTTTCGGCGGTGATCATTGTGGGATATTCGGAGATACCTAGACCCCCGAGTCAGAGTTCAAAAGCTGCTTCACTTCCTGTATATATAAAACATTTTCCCTTCTTTTTTTTGTCCGAATCAACTGGGTTCGAAACGGATCAAAAAAAGAATATTCCGACGGAGTGGGTGCGAGGCATTCATGAAAACGCCAGCCGGGCGGCCAGGTCTGTACATCAGAAACAAGATACGGGGCACCCATCTTGGAAACGACGTCAAAGATCTGACCCTAGGATGGATCCACGATGACTTATGCAGGAATGAGAATTGCAATCAGTCACACAACACTGGCCCGAAGATACTTGCGTGACCTCGTCTGTTCAACTGTGACCCAAAAGAAACTGCTCCCCGTAGTGAAGCACACGCTCGCCTGGAGTCCTCCAACGAGAGCGTACACAGTGTAGTTTTGCTCAGGGGCGTGAATGTTTTGTTGCCAGGACAAGCTCTCGCGTACACACTCCGCCGTCCTTTCCCATGATGCCACTAGCAGCATCGTACTGCGCGCGGACTGACTCACCAAGTGACAAACAGCACACATCGCGTACTGCTAATACCCACCAACCTCCCCCCCCCCGGGGGGGCTCGAGCCAGGCGAGCATGGGGCAGCGGCGCCGCCCAAGAGCCCACCCGCGCAGACCAGACACGCACGAGAAGGAGACTAGGGTGCGAGCCCAAAAGGAGTCGACGATGTCCATCCGGCCTCGCCGTAGCCGCGGTGGCAGCAGCAGCGGTGTGGGAACCGCACTGCGACAGGCCACGACGGTTTTGGTCTCTCTTCGTGATTGTGGGCTCCTCGGGCTCGTGCGCGGGTACTTGTCAAAAAGAAGAAAAAAAGAAGAGAAAAGAAGGGAAAAAGCAAAAGACGGGAGATGGGGACTCAAGGGATCAATCAAAAAAATAAGAGTCCACCGCAATAGGTACCGAATACTGCTTGACCAAGTCGGAGATAGGAGGCGCGGCGCAGGGACAACTAACTATGTCTTTGATCTCTCGAATGGCACTCCACAGGAAATGGCGCGATGAACCTCACGCTTGTGGATGTTTCTGCCGGCCGCAATCCCGAGGCGTAAGCGGATTACGCGTCCGCCGAAGCTTGATCGTTACTCTTTTGAAAATCGTGTGGTCGTCTGTGTGGCGGCCGTTCAAGACCAACTACCTGGAGACTCGGGATGGATCCTCGACTATTAGAAAGAAGCGGCAAAGAGTCCACCACAGTCTCAATCTGGTTCAGTGCTGCTGCAATTTTGGGCGGAGTCGTGAACTTCTCTACTTTAAGCGACAATAGTAAATGGGAGGCTCCTCGTCATGCGAGTTGTTCTCGACATATACCGGTCAACCCGGAGAGAACCCGATGCTGGAAGCACGGCAAGGCAACATTTATATCGGAGAATGACACAGAGAAACAAGGACACGTGTGAATTTCTCGGCTCACGGAGCCGACAAGCTACATTGTCCTATCTACCTCCAGTAGTCCGACGAATGTGCACGCCCCTGGGGCAGCACAATCTCGAGCCGGCCACGCCAGTACTCGTGGCCGCCCGAGTTGCGCCGTGCCGCATCGAGCGCGGCGTACTGCCGCCGCGACTCCAGCCGGAAGGCCTTGACACGCGCCACCACGTCCTCCATGCCCCGCAGCTCTGCCTTCGTCGGCAGCTTGAGCTCCGACGCGGCCGCCGGCAGCATGATCGAGTCCCACGCGCGCTCGAAGATGAACGACCCCGCCGGCACGCCGCCGGCGACGTGGCAGGGTGTCGCGGGGCTGGCGCTCGCGCGGTTGACCGGGTCGCAAACGTTCCTCATATACTCGTTGACGGCGGGTGGGTTCTCCGGGCTGATGACGCCCGATCCGACCCAGACTGAGACGACCAGCTCGACGAGTTGGCTGTTTTCACCAGCCGGATTGATGGTGAAGTTGATGTGCTCTCCGCTTGCTTTACTGAAGGGGCAGTCGTCAATCTTCTCCGCCTTTGCAGGATCCACCTCTTTGGTGTCGGCGTCTTGTGCCTCTGTGGCCTCGGTCGCCTCCCCGGCCGCCTGCCTCTTCACCTTGGACTTGACTGGCGAGGAGGATGGTCCCCACGCGCTCTCGCTGAAGAACGAGAATGCCTCTGTTCCCTGTTCCAGCAGCCCTTCCGAGTCCAGCCCATCGGGGTCATTCTCGAGAGAACCGAGCTCGTCCTTGGCGTCTGGTTCAAACTCGAGCCGGACGTGGCGGAGGCCCTTCAACACGGGCGGACCTCGGAATGGGAGCAACGCTCTCGTGCGCTCGATTGCTTGCTCCTGAAGAGCGGCAAGACGCAGGAAGTCGATTAGTCGTTGAGCAACGATACCGGTCGAGTACCTCGGGGTCATTGATATTGTGAGTGAGTAAAGGCGCGGATTCATGTCTGGTACGAATGTCTGCGGGTATGCAAGGTCGAGCCTCTCCCGTATGTATGTTTCCGCCAGCCACAAGTTGGTCAGCTCGCCAGTGCTGCGAGATTCGAGAGTCGGAGTATTAGTGATCAGGGAGTGATGAACCTTCAGTACGCGCAGGTTCGATGATATGGCAGGCCGGAACAGGTATGCGGCTCCTGGAAGGGCAAACAAAGTGGCGGCTTTGGAGAGGTATGGTGCTTTGCTCTGCCAGATTGGAATGTGGTGAGACGGCAGAAAGGCTCTGTCGCATTCGAAGTGTTCAAT
Organism: Diaporthe ilicicola; assembly: GCA_023242295.1. NCBI lineage: Eukaryota > Fungi > Ascomycota > Sordariomycetes > Diaporthales > Diaporthaceae > Diaporthe > Diaporthe ilicicola. The sequence continues at coordinate 22,028 of JALPVH010000023.1, forward strand.
GTAACCGGGAGACTCGCGAAGAAGACGCTTCACGGCAGAAGCACTGATATTCAGCTCATTGAGATGCAAATGCGTAGTGCCTGCTCGTGGGTGAGGCCAGTGAAGCCGTTGGTGCTGTGGGTGTAATGCATCTGGTATTTCTTCGCCTGGTGCACCCGCCAACACCTGGACAGCGTCCTGTGCCGAGTCGCCTCGGATGCGTTCTCGTCCCTGAGATCGACCACGCACCGTGGCTGAACCTTCCTCTCCGGCGAAAGCGCCATTCATGGCACCGTAGACAGGGGGATCCGCAAGATATCTGTCAGCAGAGGAAAATGTCGCACTCCACTCAGACTCGTCAACAAAATAGAGTCCACGGTTTGCACGATCCTGGCCATTGTTATAGACAGGTCTGATCTGCCCTTCGACACTAAAATGATTGTTCGACTGTAGCCTGGTATTTGAGTAGGTAGGAAGGCTGTATTCTACCAGCATTCTGAGGAACTTGTCGCTCAAACTATTCCTGGACACATCGAGACTCCATAGCTGTGTACCGAACTCGCGCACGATTCCACCAGCTGTCAGATCAGTCAGGCTTTTGCTTCTGAGTTTCAAAATACGCAAATATGGCAGGTCATTGGGCATGAGCGCCCCTTGGTTGCCAAGGGTTCCAGGAGTATTGGACATGTCCAGATAAACCAAGCCAATGAGCCACTGGCCACCAAAGAACCTTGCCGGGAGTGAAGTTCCACAATTGGCAATGCTGATGAGGTGGATCTTATCCAGAGGAACGATTGTGCTCGATCGAAACGCATGTTTGGACAACATGGAGAGATTCAGTTGCGGGTGTTCATCGAGCAACAAGCAGCGCAGATTGGGTAGACGGGTTGCCAGTTCGCGAAAGCTGTTGTTGTATGCCTCCTGATGCTCTTCCGGTCCAGTAGAGGAAGCGAATCCACGAAAATCCATAATGGCCACCAGTGACGCGGTCGACGCGTCCATGTCTCTGATGTGGGCGAGGAATTTCGAGTACCACTGATAGTCTTGACGGAATGTGTCAATCGCTTTGCCCTGCAAAAACACACGGCAATAATCTATAGCTGGGCAGAGAGCTTACCATCAGCGGTGTCACGGTTTGACGCGCGCACGATTGCAAGAGGATCCTTCCACGCTCGTGGAGCGAAACGACGGCGAAACTGCCTGGACACGCAGCATAGGCTTTTGTAGTCTGAGGGATCAATGTATGGCGCAACAAGCTCAAGCCATTGCCTTTTGCCAGTGGCATCCGGATAGGAGGGTAGTTGCTCCATCATGAAGAGTGCTGGTGTAGAGCCTAGCTTGAGAAGATGTAGCTATCCCGAGAGTAGATGGCAAGGTGGTGACGGGGAGTCATGGGAACAAGGAAAATGAGAGCCGGATGAAGCTCGAGAGAAGCTACCAAGATAGCCGACACGGGGTCCAAGAAAAGAGACTTCTCATGAAGAGACAGATGTGATCCCATGTTCCTTGAACGAAGTGGTGATGAAAGATGGCTGATGTGCGGATGACCATCAGGGGGGAAGGTGGATGGCCGGATAAGAGGGCAGATGCGGTTGGTTGGGGGGGGGGGGCTGGATGGGATGGGAGATGTGCATCTGTGGTAGTCCTTTTGTGAAATTGTCCACATTTGGATCTAGTGTTTCTGTCTTGACCTCAGCAGCAGACAAGCGAGGATCGACTCGACGATGTTTGCTGTCAATACATGTGCGGCTCAAGGCAGAACAGCCAAATTGAGCGTCATCTCTGTCTTGGCTATGAGGCTTAGTGATCACTTGACGCTTGCGTGCACTGATTGGCTGCAAGCACTAGAGTGCCTCGTCACCTTGGCCTCATCCGAGGCCAGCATGAGGTGGCAACCAAAGAAGACGATGAAGAGAGAGAGGTTAAGGCAAATGACACCGCTCTTTCGCATGTTCGTATGAAGCTGCCCCTGTTCTCACCCAAGGATTGCAATCATCTCATACATGTTGTCCTGGTTGTGTGAGGTGACTGGGTATCAAGTAATCGGTGGTGACTAGGCCGAAAAGGGCCCATTTGATCAAAACAATGCAATATGTGGTGTTAGAACACCAACCAACTTTTGAAGCCCAAACTCCTCCCTCCAGAAGCAAATATATACAGGTTCAACGGCAGAACTTGGTCTGCCGGATTGAGATGTATGAAGCGTATCTCGTTATTCGTCCAAGCCATTCAAGATCGGGTGGCAGCAATTGCTTGCTCCAGGATGTCGAGACCTTCCTGAATCTCTGCCTCGGAGATGGTCAGTGGAGGCACAAATCGGAGTGTGTTAGTCCCTGCCGTAATCACAAGGAGTCCTCTTTCGCGGGCTGCCTTTACGATGGGCGTTGGGTCCTCGGTGAGCTGCAGACCAAGGATCAAGCCGCGGCCTCGTATCTCAGAGATCAGGCCGGGGAACTTGGCCCGTAGCTGTTTGAAACCACTGGCAAAAACGGCGCCTTTGGCTACTACGTCCTGTTGCAGGGAAGGATCTGCGAGTCTGTTGACAATGTAATGTGCCAGGCGACAGGCAAGGGGGTTGCCGCCAAAGGTGGTGCCGTGATCGCCCACCTTGATCTTCTCGCCCACGTCCTTGCTCACAAGAACAGCGCCAATGGGGAAACCGTTCCCAAGGGCCTTGGCCGTGGTCATGATGTCTGGGTGGGCTTCCTTGGGCAGCCTGCCGTGGGCCCAGAATGTGCCAGTCCGCGACAAACCACACTGGATCTCGTCGTAATGCAAGACAGCGCCAACCGCCCTGCACCGCCTGGCCAGTGCGACCAGGAATTCATCGCTCGCCACCTGAACGCCACCTTCACCCTGAATGGGCTCGATGATGACGCCGCATGTCTTTTCCGTGACGAGGTCGTTGATGGCAGAGATGTCGTTGTAGTCTCCGTATTTGAAGCCCGGTACCATAGGAGAGAACGGTTGCTGGTACTTGGGGTTGGGCGTCGCCGAGAGACTGCCCATGGTCCGGCCGTGGAAGGAGTTGTGAAAGGAAACAAACTCGTGCTTGGCGCCCGAGGGGTCGAGGACCTTGCCGACCTTGCGGGCGAACTTGATGCCAGCCTCGTTTGCCTCGGAGCCGGAGTTACAGATGAAGACGGAGGCGGCGTTGTGCATGGAACCGGACTCGAGGGTCTTCTCAACCAGGAGCTTGGAGAGGGCACCGGTCCAGGGGTTGTAGTAGAGGTTGGAGGCGTGGACGAGGGTCTTGGCCTGGTCTGCAATTATCCTGGAGAACTCGGGGTCGCAGTGTCCCAGGGCATTGACAGCAATGCCAGATGTGAAGTCGAGGTAGCGCCTGTTCTCAACGTCCCACAGGTAGGAACCCTCGCCTTGGACGAATACTGGCGGGGGGCGGGAGTAGGTGGCGACCATGTAGGGGGCATGGCCGTCGACCATGGCGGCACTGGGCGAGTCGGCGGCGGGATCTGGGTTCGGGAGGCTGGCATCTCTCTGTGGGGAGGGGGACTTGATGTCAGCGATGCGCCGGTCGAAGCTCCAGAACAACACGGCATGGGCTCTGGCTCACGGCTATGTTCTGCTGGACATGGCAGCCCAGATTGCTGGCTGGGACTGCTGTAGCTTGGGAATAGCAGCGCAGCCTGGCTCGGACAGAGTAGGGGGAGGAACCAGAGGCAGGGCGGCAAGGGCGAGCAGCGAGGCCGGCCGCGGCCCTCTGCATTCGAGCCCGGAAGGCCATTTCGAATATTCCGTGAAGATCGAGAGGTGAGGAGGAGTGGTGGCGGCTGTTGACACCTCCAATGGCTTCGATGTTGGTTATTGGAGGGGAGAGTATGGGTGTTGGCCGGGTTGACTCACAGAAAATGCCACAATGAATGCAATGTGAAGCTCGTCGGCACATCAGTCACGGATAGTCGAGCGGGCGAGTGGTTATCTGCAGTTGGGCAACCCCGATAGCGGTCCCTGGTGAAATTTTTCAAGGTCGAGGAGGAGCCAGGGTCCCCCTAGGCTACAGTAAGGGGCCGTTTCTCCAGGACCCAGTCTCCGGTCTCCAGGGCCCCAGGTACCGCAGCCACCACCAGCCAAGCCCGAGCGAGGAGGTCCAGGATGTCGATGTCGCTCCCGAGGTCGGTGGGGGTGGAGACAACGGCCTGCACACAACCGTCCTTGCATGATGATTGTCGCCGTGTTTAAGTTGTTGTGTTATTAATACGAGCCACCAGTTTTCACGATGTGGTGCGAAAACACCCATCAGCGGCTGAATATATAACACAGACCAGGTAGCCTCATTTTCCCCCAAAAGCTCGACTGCTTCGGCCGGGATCAGACTGGAACCCGTCAAACTGGGCCGTTGACCAACATTCAACGGCAACAATGCGCAGCTGACTCAGTGGCATCCAAACCTGACACGCTGAAGCTTGGAAGCTTCCAAGGGTGTCATCGTCACATGCCACGCCGGAAGAGCCCAGGAAGATCCGACGATCCCAGGCGCCATGTCATGTCCACCCTGTCCTGTCCCATCCTATCCTGGCCTGTCTCTTCCTCGTGGCAGGCCGCGGCCCCCTCGAACTTGATCATGATCGTTCCCATTTCCAGAATGGAGGCAGAACGTGGGGTGCCAACGTAGCGGTGACCTGCGTGCCAGCAATCCATGGCCCATCCTGTCAGTTCTCAACCCACCCCAGACCACTACGTGGCTGGTACTACGACAATTAGGACCGAGCACCCAATGGCCTTGCTGGCGGATGTTTGCATGTCTCTCCAGAGGGCCTTGGGAACAGGAGACACAGGACTCAGTACTCAGCACACAGCATTTGAATACAGAAATCCGAACACGAATCCAAACCCAGCCCGGGCGTGATGTCGTGCTGTCACTGCTGGCTGGCAGGCTGGCCGGCCGGCTGGGTGCGGTGTAGTCTACTCCGTAGATACAACTACCTAGGTACCTAGGTACCTATCTAATCAGGTAGTCTACCGTCCTCCGTTGGACTAGGTCCAGTATGGGGTTCGCTCCCTTCATGCGACAGTCACATGCCAAAACTACAGTCCCCCAATCCCAGTCCCCAGTGTCCAGACCAGCTTCGGTGTCCGTCTGACGTCCAAGTCCTCTCCGGGCCGAAGCATCAGCATCCTCTTCCTCACCTGACCTTCTCGACACCTTTATTATTGTTGTTTCATTTGTGTTGGTTTTCTCTCCTTGGACACCATCTTGTTCTTTGTTCCTATAGACCCTTCTTGCCAATCTAACCACTTCACCTTGTGCCGTCTCTTAACCCCCGGCTACTTTGTCTCCGTCCTTGAACACAGTCACGAGCGCATTCGCATCTAGAACTCTCATCCGGTGCCAGGCATGGCTATATGTGCCGGCTTACGGCCTACCTGAATTCCGCTCGAGCGTATCCACCGTTGGAAAGCCGGCTCGACAAATCCGAGACCATATCCGTCGTGACGATATCAGCTTTGCGATACCCGGAGAGCCGGGTCGCCGTTCTCGGCTCATACGTTCTACAAATTATTTTTTTTAAAGGTCGCATGGATCTAGGCCCAACGCCTGATCTCCAAACATCATGATAGACCATGTCTTGGGACGGCCGTCTGTCAAGTCGCGGAGACTACAGGTCCTGGCCGTGCTTGCCTTCTGGTCCGCGTACCTCTTCAAGTGCGTTGTCCTCTATCTCCCCTGTCCAACCTGCTTGGCCTTCGTCTGACTTCATAGCAGAGGCCACAAACACGGACCTCCGCTTGTGCGTCTCTACTCCAAGCTTTGCTCTAGAAATCTGACGGCATGGCAAATTGTCGTCGCAACAATGACATTCCTCTACGCTGGCCGCAATTTTAGTACCCTGGTCGGCCTGGCCAGCCCCGAGCCGCTGTCCAACATGTACGACGCCCACTACTTCCGAGCCACTTGGATCTTGACCGCGCTTGACGCAGGATTTTGGACTGCCATGAAGATCAAGTCCAAGTGGTTGAGGGACTTGTCGAGCGTCGTGTTCTCAGTCTTCTATCTATTTGCCGCGGAAAAGGCCGACGAGAAGGTGCGCAAGGTCCGAGCAAATCTGACTGTCGAGCACCTGAGGATCAGTTGGAATAAAGGCATCAGCCCATATATCGATTTCTTCCAGAGACTGATGCGGCCCCGATATTCTCGTTGGCCCCCGCGGGCCATTCGCATCCCGAGGCCGTCCACGAGCGACTACAAGGACCCTGTCTCAGCCTGGCTATATTTTGACGGGCCGCTGTCAGAGCTTGAGCATCAAAACAGGGTTGTGCTGGATCTGCCAGGAGGCGGGTTCGTCGCCATGGATCCGCGCTGCAACGACGATAAGCTGCTCTCGTGGGCGTCCAAGACGGGGCTCCCTGTTCTCAGCATAGATTACAGGAAGGCGCCCGAGTATCCTTTTCCCTACGGCTTGAACGAATGCTATGATGTATATGCCACCCTTATGAAGACTCGTGGGCGCTGCATCGGCATGTCCGGCCAGGAAACGCCCAAGGTCGTCGTCACTGGCGACAGCGCTGGGGGCAATCTGGCAACCGCGATGACCTTGATGATCATAGAGGGTGGGCTCTTTCCCTCGAGCCACTTCCAGGGGCAGGCCGGTCTGCCGTTACCGGATGGCCTGGTTCTGTTCTATCCGGCGCTCGACATGAACATTGGAAATTGGATGTCCGACGAACAGATGGCCTTGATTCAAGACCGGAGAATGCGGTCGACCAACAAAGCAATAGCTCGCCGCAAGAGCATGCAATATAACAACCTTGTCGGAACACCGCATCACTCTGACGATGAGGATGAATCACCGAAATATCTGGTCCAGCCGCCCGACGATGAAGGTAAAGATACACAGCATGGGGCGAATTCCGAAGGTACTCGCACGCCCCAACCCGAATACGCCCACGCCACTCCAACCAAATGGAGTAAAACACATCTGTCATCGCAGCCAGACTCACCTGCCGTCAGTAAGCGGGCCGGCAGCACCTCGTATCATTCTGAGCCGCTCCGGACGAGGCTTGCAATGTCATCCATGCTGTCCTACTTCAATGATCGGGTTCTCACCCCAGAGATGATGCGCGCCATGATTATCTTATATATTGGCCCGCACAACCGGCCTGACTTCAGCCAAGACTACTTGTTATCACCCATACTTGCCCCCGACATGCTTCTCGCCCGTTTCCCGAAGACATACTTTCTGACCGGCGAGCGCGACCCCTTGGTAGATGACACCGTCATCCTGGCAGGTCGCCTCCGCCGCGTGAAGGCCGCGATGTTTGCATCGGGAGGGCAAAGAACGGATTACAAGGAGTCGGACGCCTTAGCCGAGGGCTTCAACGACAAAAACGTTGCTGAAGTAAACCTGATACCGGGCACGTCGCATGGGTTCCTACAGTTCCCGACAATTTACCCACCAGCGTGGAAACTTATCGACCGCTCGGCCGGATGGATCGAAGAGGCATTCGCGTCGAGCGAAAAGCGCGAGCGCGAGAACCGGCGGCGTATGGCAAAGAAGGCGGCCGAGAGCTCGGGGAGGCACCACATGCGAACGGAATCAAGCGGCGACGAGGGGCTGCTGGAGATCGGGATGACCAGGGCGAGGGGTAAGCCAACTTCCAACGGAGTCAAGACCAACGGGAACAAGGACCCAGCGTCCGTCGAGACCCAGCGGGCCAAGGACGGCGAAGCGGACGGCGAGAGCCCGGCGGACAAGAAGAGTAAGAGGAGGACGAACGGCCGCGCCAAGAGGGACTCGCTGAACAGGCTGGCTAGCTCGGACGACCTTCTGGGCCGGAGGATGCACGGCCTCGCTGGTGGCTTGACGGGTCTGGCGGAGGAGGACTGAGCAAGGCGATTACGACCGCAAGGTAAATAAAGAGTATCGCGCTTATATCCTGCCAATCAATCCCTTCCGAACCGGTATACGATTCTTTTTATCTTTGACCCACCGATTCAAATTCAGTTTGAGTCGAGAATCGGCAAATACACAGTACATCTTCATTTGACAGAGTTCGCAACCAACTAGCGAACTCGGGTTTTACCAGTGTCCCTAAACACTGCATAATGAGAACAAGACTTTGCGACCGACAGAGTCTTGACAAGCACCGACAGCCACTGTACCAGATAAGGCGCCCAATGCAGGTGCTGTCATCCTCGGGGATACCATCGAGACCTCTATGTAATTCTTTCGCAAACTGGTGAGCACACAATCCACTGGCCATAAGCACATCGTGCCTACGATCCGTGGCCTTGCCACTTTTACAAGAGACGAAGTAGCCGCAGCCGCACTTCCGATGCTACCCAAGTACCAACCCTGAAAAACAACATACGCAGTCTCAAAAAAAAACACCTTAGAGCACTTTTGCACACTGATTTATCTCCTTGGCCCCTCTTTCCCGCCTCGAGCCTGGGAGAGCTTTTCTGGCGTGCCATCGCGACGTCCTTTGTTAGCACAAGCGCCGCAGACACCGGGTTCAGCAAGATGCGGCACATTGCGAAGGCGCAGTCACGGGTATCCCCGAGCAAACATGTCGACAGCCTTTGTGTCGGCGGAAGCCCACACAGAGGCATTATGGTAATGGGAAGGCCAAGGTGCAAGCTACATGATTGTATAAGTGCATTCAGCCGTACTTCTGTGAACAAGGACTCCAACGCCACAAACAATCAAATCCGCCGGCTCCGAGATTGATGGTTACATCCACAACGCCACGTATCCGGACCCGTCTTGCCAAACACAGCACACATATGGTTGTGACTTGACACTCGTACTTTGTCTGCCGATTGCTCTTTGGGTGGCCGATGCGAGCGTGTTCAAGCCTCGTGATGCCCCCGGGCCGCACCCTCAACGGCTCTCTTTGAAGGCGGGCCGTGACCAAAACCACTGGGCTAAGAGCGGCGGCTGATCAAAGAGTGATGTCGCAATCGTGTATTGTCTCGGATGGGCATGGAAGGGTTGGCAAGACGGCGGAAATGAGGAGAGGAGGCCTGACCCTCCCCAATCTCAACCCTTTTCACATGTGGCCAACATCGTCACTCTAGAACCAGGGACGACATAGACACAGATGGGACCAAGGCTCTCACCAGCACAGGTTTTGCTAGGTCAAGGAGAATTTCGCGCTGAATTCTTCACTGGTGGTTACTTTTTCCTGTCTTCTTTTCGGCCTAGTCGATGTCTGAGGATAGCCCTCCTGCGAGTAATGAGACATTCGCTCTGATCATATGCAGGCGTGGGCCCATCGATGAGTCCCGGTTCGCACCAACTCATGCAGGTAGTTGCAGAATCGTACAAGTGCCTGCAGAAGCGTCATGTATACCGAAATTGACCTTACCCAGGTGTTTCGCCCATCTGCCGTCCCGGCCCCCGTCGGCATTGAGATTAATAGAAGCCTACATACACCCTTTTTGTTTCCTTTTTTTTCTTCTTCTTCTGCTGGTTGTTTTAGTGGAAATTTGAAATTCCCATCGGAGGCTGTCCCGCGAATGGGAGGATAGCAAAGTTGGCAGCAGGACAAAGCTGGTGTGGCTGTGTGGCTGCACGTCAACGACACACTCCTGCAAGGCACCTGCCAGTCTCGCGCGCCCACCGGCATGTGTGTGTATCTAGGCTGCAGGCTGCAGACTGCAGACTGCAGTAACAGGGCATCCAGGCCCTGGCTGGGTTTCGGCAACTCCTGCTCCCTAACAAAAATCTAGATCATCTGGTGGGAATACTGCCCGCCTCTTACCTGCCGCACGATATTCCCAGCCGGCAACAGCCCATACTGCTCTGCGGGATCGACGGCAGTCGAGGCGGCAAAGACATTCATTCCAGAGGGAGAGCACGCGCGACGCGTCCCGACGGAACATTTGGAGCCCATCTAGACGCGTGGGATTTTGGGACTAATGACCTGTCAGTGCGGAAGGCGGGAGGTTTAGTACCGGGAGTGTGGGGGGTTGAGGAGGAAGGGCGAGCCTTCATCACTATTGCTAAATGCCGGCAGGGCTGGATCGACAGAAACTCTGTGCTGGCCAAGAGGCTTAAGTGGAATGGAGCGGTCGCACAAGGTTTGGCCCCGGCAGTCTCAGCCTGTCTCGCCAGAGGACGCGTCGTCGAAAGTCTCAGATCGCGTCAGATGAGAAGGGCATGCGCTGCGGCATCTTTTCTGGTGGACGGAAGGAGAGAGTCCAAGGCTCTGTCTCGGGCTGGCACATCGACACATTTTCTATGTTGGTGGTTTGGGGGAGGACAAGGCAGAGAGTTACTGCTGCCGAGAACAGTGTGGCGGAGAGTTCCAGGCGCCTGATCTTGATTCCACACTACCTAGGTAGGACGCTGCGCACCTGTGTCCTCTGCCAGCTGGTGCCAGTCTCGGGTAGCCTCTTGTCAGTTCAGATCTCCGGTGCATACCCGTGCAACACACCAACCGCACAGTGCACACCATGTCTCACTCGGGAGCGATCCGAAGACATGTCAACCCAGTGCCAAAAAAGCAAGGCAAAAAGTGTGGCTGGATGCACTGTTTCGGAGAGGGGCAAGAGATGGGCCCTCCAAGCAGTCGAGGTTGTCATGGAGTTGGAGGTGCCTCTTCCTGGTCCGCGGCCCAGGTGAGCTGAGGAATGCTGGGCGGGGAGGAGGGCTGGCCGACTGGACAAAGGACAGAGATGCAACTCGCAGAACGACTTGATTGCCGTGACTTGACTGAGCACTGTCATCGTGTTCAGAAGGGATCCTCTCGATAAGGACGGCGACTTGTTGTTGTTGTTGCTGTTGCTGTTGTTGTTGTTGTTGTTGGAAGAGAACAAACGGCCCAAGTGGCAGAAGTGGTCATCTAATTCGGTTTGTAGCGAAAGATGCGGAAAAGAAAGTGGTATCTATCTGACAAAACCAGGACATGACATGTACAACCCCGGCCTCCTTTCCGAGCTTCCCAAGGTTTTCGCACATGGTTCTTTTCAACGCCAGCCAACATGATTTGCCCGTCCCTGTTTGAGCTCCTCCCCCGTCCCACCGTTTTCCGGCTCCGGAGTCACCTTTCCCTTTTCTAGAAACAGCTACAGACAGCACGGTCCTAAAGTGATAGAATATACTTGGTGCAGAATTTCTGTAAACATATTGAGCGCCTGTCCCCTAGTACCTTGGTAAGATAAGCGCCGGATAGATGCCGATGTCGCGGATTGTGCGTTCTCGGAACATTAACATGTTTCGCGTGATTCAAAAACATCGTAAAGAATTAAAGGTGTGTGCGGTGACAGAAGGATGAGGAATCTGATGTGATTGTGTCCAAAGTATGAGCGTAGTCTGCATGAGAGCCTATCCTCTGTGGCTGTGTGGTTCTGGTCCTGGTCACCAGCCAGTGCTGCCTCTTTACAGGATAAGCTTGTCAGCCTCTCGCTACGAGGGCTCGGCCTTGACCAAACTCCGCGCAGACTTTGACAGAGGGCTTCCCTCTGATTTGATGCCATCGTCTGTGCTCGGCGTCGTTGATATAGTGGTGGCTTTCTTTTTGTTCTTCATCTTGCTCTGCATTTCCGCGAGCAAGATAGCAGCGCCGATCTTATGTCTCGTCCTGCTTCCAGCTGTATTTTCGATGTGCCGCTTGAGGTGGTCACGAAAATTGTCGCATCTGCCGAACGTTTTGGGCTTTTCGCAGAATTCACAGCGCCATGTCTCCGGATTGTCTGAATGTGCTCTGTGGTTGTCCGTTAGTCTTTGCATGGAGGTCCCGCTGCTGGTGGTGAAATGCCACTCACTCGTTGTAATGCCTCTTCAAGTGCTCTTGCCTCGAGTAGCTTTTCCCTTTACACTCGGGGTATTCACATCTGTGTCTGTTCGCTGGGGCCTTGGAGACTTTGAAGCCTTCTTGGAGCGGAGGAAGCTTCCCCACTGCCGGCTTTGCCTTGGATGCGCGGTTCTTGCGAGAGCTAGTCTTCGGGAGGCTCTGTTGCAATAATGCCGACTTGTGCTGAGGCCCGTCCATGATGATCCTCTGCCTGATGTTGCCGTGAGAACTGCCCAGAGGACCGGGTGTTGGGGTTGTCATGGCCATGGCCGGTGACGATGTCCGCTCAAAGGTTATGGGGCTTCCATCCGCATGGTGCTGCCAGATTGCTGTCATGTCGCAATTTTGCATGTGGTTACTGAAAAGCGGGGAGGGAGTTGGCATCATGAGAGAATCCATGAAGTTGTACGCTTCCATGCTCTGTGTCGGAGTGAAGTCCACGTTGTTCTGGAATGCCGCCGCCGAGCTGCCGCTTCTAGTCGGCGTCATCGGCATACCGTGGCACAGCATATTGGGAGCCACGGTTGATTTGATGTCTAAGGGGAAGCAGCCAGATGTCGAGGGAGGCGAGGGTGTAAAGTCGTCGAACATCATGGCGTCACTGCCGAAGGAGATATCAAAGTCCATGGAGTGCTGTGGAGTCGAGTTTCTGGGGGGCGGTGTCAGGGCGTCGTAGAGCGAAGAGGCTGATGAGAAACTGCCGGACGAGGACGGACAGGATGATGAGTATGGCAAAGATTGGCCGCTGAAGCCGAAGTTGAAGCTGTCGTCTGCGTCCATGTTCAGACCGAGCAGATGGATGTTCTGGCTGTTACTGGGAGTATAACTGTCTAAGCCGAGAACTTCCTTATTGGACTGTGCCCTGATGGTCATTCCAAGAGTCGGAGGGATGGAGGCGAGTAAGCTGAACCACGGCCCGGGGGTTGTCGAGAAGGGATGTGGTGGAGGAGTGGCAGGGTGATATATTCTGGATATGTCGAAGGCCACACAAGATTCAAGGGATTGTCGAGCTTCACTGGGGCGTGGGTGTCTGATGGACAGGGAGGTCACCGGCCCAATATAAGAACGCGCGGAGAGGTGAGCGGCTCATTGGAATGGAGACCCTGAACCACCGGTGGTTGCTCAATACGTAGGGGTGGCACACTCAAAAAAGACGCGGCAGACCTGGCCAGCCCCAATACAGAATCGAGGTTGGGCTGTCAAGACGTTGGAGCGAAACATCCCTACACCAGCCTATTGCTTGCATGAAGCATCTGTTTTAGTCGGGACTTGTAGTGCCCCTGGCGAGCAGATGGACAGACCGTGGGCAAGAGCTATCGATAGATCGGTGGATCTTTGCACCAAGATCAGTACCTCTGGGCGACCTAGCCACCTTCGCAGTACCCTGCCTCTTAACCAAAGTACGGGCCCGCAGCCAGAGACAGAGATACCCCGGCCGACACGGAGAAGTAGATTCGCGCCTGGAGAAGAAACAAGGTGCATGAACCGGTAGATCTGCCCCACAGTGAGTATCGTGATGGTGGGAAGCTGGAATGAATTTCGCCTATGCGGTAATGGCGCCTTCCAGAGCGGGCCTGGCGACCACCAGATTTGAGACACTGAGATGGACAGCCAAGCTTGACAGGCTGGACCACATCACCGAGTGCCTTCCGCGGTCTTCAGGGACAATCTCGGCATTTGGCCACGATCGGGGCAGGCAGACAGTGCGAGAGCCGGCAGCTCGCCATTGGAAGATTGCTGAAGCCTCCAGGCCGTCCGTGACGCCAGTGAGGCTGCGCGAAGTACCATGCAGGTCGAAAGACGTCGAGCTGGGGGGCCACCACGAAAAAGCAAACGTGCTCAGACGTAATTGGAGCTACTGTGCCGCAGGCCGCACTTGGACGGACTGGCTGAGGTCTGGATGATCATCTCGTCGTGCTCGATGCTCGATTCTCGATGCTCGATGCTCGGTGCCGGCCCCCAGGCCTGGGAGGAGGTGTGGCCACCCCGAGTCTCACGAGTCTCACGAGTCTCCTGTTTGCGACGCCGCCAAATGTGCAGTGTGGGCAAGGGCCCTTTGTTCGCGGAGCCGCACACCGATTGGACGGAACAGGCCCGTACCAAGGGACAAAGACAGACCTCGACCATGGACCATGGACCGTTTGAGGCGTCCGCACAATGGTGGTAGTGATGGTGTAGGTGCTAGTCGCCGTTATGTGCTCGACAGACATGCCGAGAGGGTAGGAGGTCGGACTCACTTGAGTCTGCCGTTCCTGGGGAACCTTGCCTCCCTGCAGCTGGGACCTTGCAGGTTGATCTTCCTTGCCTGCTGCTTGACACTGGCTCTTGTTCCGGCCTCGCTTAGTGGAAAGAGGCGCTCCTCGTGCAGACGGGCGAGAAGTCCATTGTCCACACATTCAGACAAGCTCATCCGCCAGGCGGGCCTGACCAACCAAGCCCATTGACCCTCGATTCCGCATTGTCTCCAGGTCTGTTGAACGGCAGGACGGATGCAGCCAGATTGTGGCGGCCACCCTGACGGGGGCTTGCCTGGACGGCTTGCCAGAGGCGCCCTCGGCGTGGGCCGTCGGACCGCCCTGTGGGATGCCAGATTCCGGAACATACATGGTGTGACGAGGCCACGAGCAGACCTAAAGCCAGCATGGGGTCATTCTCGTCTCGCCCGGCTGGCAGGCAGGCAGTACGCTGGGTTAGGCCCTGATGGACCTTTGGCCGATGGTGAGGCCGGCGGGTCCTTGTCACGTCCTGTCCTGTCTCTCGGCCGCCAGTGAACAACGTAGACGACGGTGGGCGGCTCGCCGAGCCTAGTCGGAAGATTGGATGGACGGATCGATAGAGATGATCCGGAGAAGTTGAAATTGGGTTGTGTGGGATCGAGCGAGCACAGACACCCGTTCGAGGCCCTTGTGAAGATCACAAATCTCCGTGCCGAGTGAGACGATCGCCCAAGATCAGTCAGAGGATGGCGAACCCCAGACGGTAAGTACTGTAGTCCGAGCACCTGGCGGCCTACTGTAGGTAAGTACCTACTGTGCAACTGTGCACCACTGTCCCCAGCCACAACCGTTGGCTCGAGCAACCCCTGTCCATCCGCACTGTCAGTCACCTGTCACCTGTCACCTGTCACCTGTCAAATGGCAACCACCATCCGTCATCCCGCATGTAACCTCTTCTCAGCTCCTCTGCTTTGGATCGACTGCCTCTATCCTGTCCTCTCAGCCTCGCCAAGAGACGCAGGGCCCCGCGGCCGCGACCACGCACCTGAGCAGGCCTCAGAAGCAGCCTCTGCCCCGGCAGGGCACGGCACCGAGGATGCCGGCGTACAATTCAAATTGATCAGCCTCCCCTTCCTGTACCTGTAGGATGGCCTCCTACGACATGACTGGTAGGGTGTGCCTGTGAGACATGCCAGGCCAGAAACTCGGGCAGGCTAGGTTGGTCTTGCCTGGTCCCCTTTCTGTATACTCTCGAGTGCCTGCACAAAGATGGGCGGCAATTACTGACTTGCCGGCTTTGCACAGGCAACCGGGCATGAAAGCGGCTCTCTCCACGCCTAGACTGGCGGGGTGAGGTGAGGTGGGTTTCCAGGCCCCTTCTGCAGAGTTGCTGTTGTATCGGCAATCCATTGCCAGGCTGTGCTCCCATCGAGTGTCAGTTGTTCATTGCCTCGTCTCCACCCGTGATCGTCCACCGAAGTCAAGTCCCTCGCGGCCCTGGATTCCGCCTCCGCCAGACTTCGGTTCGGACAGGCCACTTCGGCTTTTCCGGAGGCCACCCTTTGCAGGCCATCATGGTCAAGAGGCCGCCATGTCCCAGCTTCTTCAACATGGTTTGCTTCCCTTCACGAAAACCCCCTCAGCATGCCATTCGAGTCCGCGGTATTGATCCTGAGGCCTTCACACCTTGTCTCAGAGGCTGCGGAAACCAAGTTCCTAGCTTTCTTGGAAACAGGCTCCACCCGTGAGCGTACGTTTTCAGTCACCCCGGCCCAGTCCAGCGCTTAATGGTTCCCCTTTCTCTTTTTGTTGCATCTTGCAGATGATCATCAAGCCACCACTGACTTTTGCAAATAATCATGCGCCGGGCTTTGTTCCGCAAACCTGCATCGCGAGCGGCGCTGTCAGTCTTCTTGCCCCTTCGACCGGCTTCCAGGGATCAGAAGTCCCCTCTCCTTGATAAGCTTTCTTACAGTACTGTAGCATCTCGTTTCCGCAAGGTTGCCCCGGATGTCAGTTAGCAAGTCTGTTGTGCTTTGTCTTCCTTTTCTTGGTCACGCACACCGAACCTCCAGTCTTGAAGGCACAGGCATTCGGCTCCGGCTCCGGCTCACCGAGTATGGGTCTCAACCACGAGACTGGTGTTTCCGTGCTTTGCCTGAATGGTCTTTGCCCTTCAAGCTGGCTGACCTGGAAGACCTGAACAATATCGGCTTCTTCCGTCACAACAAGTTGTATTCGTATCTCGTACTCTTAAAAGTACCAAACGCAGGGTCTGACCAACATGGCCTAGCCACAAGTCGAGCCCATCCCCCCCCATCAACGACGATAGCCCACACTCGGGTGTCGAGTGCAATACAGCGCTCGATATCGAGGGCAGGGTGTGGACCCTCTTTGCTCTGCGCCGAGGTGAGGGGATGAGCCACGTCGGCCTCTCAAAAGATTCCATCAGACGGTACTTTCCGTTCGCGTCAGCAATGCCACCTTGATCGTCTGTGATCCCACGATGTCTCGTTGAGCAGCCAGACCGGATTCCCCGTCTGCAAGCACGCAAGACTCTTTCTGCAAGCGTATGCTACCCGCAGACAAAAATCTGGGACACTGATGAGCCGTCGATGTTTCTTTGAGTTGCCAGGGAGTTTGTTCGTTTGCTGCCTGATCCTGCCAGTGCAGACGGTTCGGAAGCCACGTTGGTGTCCAAGTCGTGGGCTATGTCGTTCTGAATCTGTTGGGGGACACAACAGTCACTGTCATGTGCATATCTAGGCTCGTAGCGCCCCTCTCATACACACGAGTGTGTCGTTTATGCATAATCCAAGCGACGTTAGATAGCCGAGTGATGCGGTCCCACGATGAGGTATCTCCAAGAGGATGTTGTGCCGGGCACGAATCTCTACGCGGTTGACCTACACACCATCCCATACCTTGGCCTCCTTGTGTAAACATGTGCCTCATAATTGGTCGGGCCGACCAGCGGCCGCTGTCACAAAAGCAGGGCTGTAATAAGCAGTTCAGGCTCTGCCTGAAGAGATGCATACTTGACAGTACGTCGCTCCTTTCGCTCTCGGTCGATGGCGATTCGAACAGCATAAGTAGAACTTCTCACTATGCAACCGACCAGCCCTGTGGGGCTGTAAATAGCAATTACACCAATTACCAATACTTGTTCTACGTACCATGAAGAGTTGAGCACCCCCCTCCCCCAAGCAAGCAGACCCATTATCTTGTAACCTAGAGTCAAAGCTAAGCCCATGCAATCAAGGAGCACTTACTCATTCAAAGTCTGGCACCATCCACCAACGGCCGAGGATTAGCCTGTTTGAGGTCACCGTTGCGAGAGGGGGAAACATTGGCTCCTGTACATGTTTCCAGCTGCATCGGCACCAAGGTCCCAGACCAGCTAGATTGAAGCAACCCAATGCCAACATGTCTCCACTGGGAGGATACGTTGCCGCAAGAGTCACTTTGCAGGACGTGTATGCTGCCAGTCATCAGTTATTACACATAAATCGTGCCTAGCGTATATCAGTCTCGCCATGATCATCTCCGCCGAGATTACGACGGTTATTCTCCGAGAAACGCTGGAGCATCTTCTCCGAGGAAGTAGAGAAAGATCCAGAAGGCATCGAGTGGTGATTAATAGCTGTAAAGTATGTCTTGTGGCTCACTCTATGCGAATGCTGACCTTGTTGTAAGAACAGCCTGACCTTCATCGCGGAGACAGACATAGCCGTCTCAGAAAAACCCGCTCTCAGGAACGCCGCCTATTTCATCATCATGTGTACCTTGAAAAGGCACTGCTACGCATGCAAAGGGGGATGTGTAGAACAGGTTGTAGAGCACTGTCGATCTCACCTCGCTGGAAAGAACTGCGGCCAGTCTGATATATCCCGGGCCGGCCAAGTAGGCGGTATGCTGCTTCAGGAGATATTGCACAACTCCCCTTGTCCTAAACATGGAATTGACAACCCCCACGACCAGTGTAAGGTTCCATACCAGCAATGGCTACATGAAGTTGGTAAAATGACTGAATGTTTTCTAGGAGACCTCGCGACAACTTCCAGACTCGGATCTCGGACCATAACGCCGCGCCACCCTAGATTGACATCGAAGAGCAATTCAGAGCAAGCAGTGCATTTAGGCGGTACGGACAGACAAAAGACAATGGTGCACTTGTCGTTCGCTGGAACATTGTGTGTGGAGGGACAGAAGATTTCATGTCAACGTCAATCAATGTCAGTGTGAGGCGCAGTGACCAAAACCAATATGACGCTGAGTGGTATGATGCGAGAATTGCGAAAGACATAGGCAAAAATGTGCATATATGAATGTTTCCATCACTCGAAAAAGCAACAAAATGTGTGTGCCACTGCGTCGGGATGCCAGAATCCTTCTAGCAGACAAGAGGTTCCCCACAGAGCCCGCCGAGGTGGCGACGGCTCTGCTCCGACCAGTCACAACTCTTCAACACGTGCACGCAGCGACTGGGGGCTTACCTAGGTGAACGGGCTGACGAGACCTCCCGTGAGCTTCGGAGCAGTCTCCCGGATCAACGCAGAGCAGAGCGATCGCGCCGCGACAGGCGATGAGCATTCGCCGTGGGGCGACACCGGCCGCGAGACGGGAAGCGGAAGCCTCGATGCGAGGTCGCCTGGGTCGCCCAAGCCACTTCCCCTCAGCGTCACGGCTAGCCACGTCCCCAAGAGGTGAGGTCTCACACGCGCATGGATAACGGCCTGACAGCCGCCTCGCTCTGCCCGGCTATAAGAAGTTTTGCCACAGAAGAAGGCAGACTGGTTTGCCCAGGGCTTCTTTCGGAAAGCTGCATGGGGAGCCTTCTCCCCGGCTGCCCGGGCAGCCAGGATCGGGAATCTCCGCCGCCCAAAGACGCCTTTGGCGGTGGGTTGCCAGAGTGTGCGCACATCATGCCTCTTCTTCAGCAGCTAAGTAGGAGATAAGGATGCGCCGGATTGGTTCCGTGAGGGCTGTTGGGCTGGGCTTTATCCGGCGGAGGAAGTTACACGTTGCTTGTTTAGCAGACCACACAGATAGTTGCTGCATATCATGGGAAGCTGGAATTTGCGGTTGTGTGATGTCAATATCTCGTAAGCCCTGTCCTGGATCTACCTTGCATGCGACTGATCAGATTTCTCTTGACACCTGGCTTTGACTTCGTTGACCTTTTTACATCTGACAACAGCCTCCAAGCGCGGGGATCTCAAATAGCCCCTGTCTCCCTGGCCTGTTCCAAGCGCCGATGAGTAAACGTTGCCAACAATTACCCCGGCCTCCCGCCAAATGCAATGAACCCCTTGCCTTGCATCTGCATGCAGGCGATAGTGGAACAAGCGGGCATGATGCATTTAGAATGGAGGTGGTCCGAGGTGGGCACGTCGCGGTAGACCACCAGCCTGCGATCCCCAATCATTGGATCAGTATACGCTAGGCATTGGAGCCGTCGCCAACGTGACCATGCTCATTCTCCGGGTTTTTTTCTGCAGTCTGACACCGTCTCCTCAAACCACAGCGATGTCGTCTTGAGCCGCATCATCGGCCTCAAACTCTTGATACACCTCCTGCATTTCTTCTTCTGTAGCCTCCAAGCCAGAACTGCTCATTAGCTTCGCGTTCTTGTCCTCCGTCCTGGGCTCAATAAGCAGGTTCTCTTGCACCTCACAGTCCGTGAGCGTGCAGTTGTCTCCGACTTCGCTCCTCTTGCCCAAAATGCATCGTGTCAGCTTACATCCCTTGCCGATCACAACACCATCCATGAGCAGGCACTGGGACAGCTTGGCCCCCTCTTTGATCTGACAGTTGGCGCCAACAACCGACTCCTTAATGGCCACTTTCTCGTCGATCATGACGTTCTCGCCAATGAGGCTGTCTGGGCGCGTGATTGTCGTTCGACCCTTAACACCTTCCGGGTACATGACTTTCTTGGGGTGTGCGAAAGGTGATGATGTCTCGCCGCGAGCCTCGGCCTCTTCAACAGAATGGAGTTTCGCGAGTTGCAACGAAACGTTCAGCAGAAGCTGAGCAGTATCCACCCTCCGAACGATCGGCGCAGTTGATTTTGACGGGTGTATGTAGGCAAGGATGGGAGGCACAACATCGTTGGTGGAGGTGGAGGAACCCTGTGCTGCAGACGATGTACGGGATTTTGTAGCTCCGTCTACCACGCCACCAGATATCCCATCAGAATCTGCGTGCTCGGACGACATACTCTCATCATGCATCGAGTCTGTATCTGCCTTCTTCGCGTCTTCTCGGGCGAAAATCTTGTCGAATCCTAGTTTCTGCGCGAGTCCCTTTTGCCAACCTGCCTTGGCCCACCAACCAATCACATCTTCTCCGATGCTGTCGAGGCGATCGTTCTCACAGACAAAATCTAGTATCCATCGAGGAAAAATGTAAATATGCGCGTCCCGGTATGTCGTCCGCACTTGTATCCGGGGATGTCTTCGAATGAGCCCATGTCGCAAGGGGAAGCCCTTTCTCTCCTCCATTAAGTCGTTCAGCGAGTCAGTGGGCATCGAGTAGACCAGGTTCGACATGTGTGAGGTCAGAGTCTCTTTGGAGGAGGTGGCCGGAGCTGTCAAGGGTGTCGTGGCGATGAAATCGGTCTCTTCTCCCTTCACTGGTGTCTCCGTTTTGGTCTGGTACCAGACTCCCATGCCGCCACTATGCGGGCCTTGGTCGCCAGATATCAGACCGCTTTCGTTCCCTACCAGGTCCCTCAGTGTCTCGCAGTTGACCATCCATGCCTGAAGAAGTTGATCGCCGCCAAGTTCGCAAACCAGGTCGCAAGGAAGGACCACAAAGTCTCCAGTGATGGCCGATCTGACTTCAGGGAGTCGCAGGATCTCTGCTGTGCCAGTGTTGTGATCCAGGTCCTTTGGCGCCAGCAAAGCAGGCCGTGGTAGTGGAAGGCTGGTCAAGGCTGGGTTCAGACTCAAAGTCGAAGCTATCGCCTTCTCGGCCGAGGGAGGACAGATAAGTGTGATATCTGGAAAAGTCGTCAGTCCACGCTGGTCCCGTCCTGCGCTTGATTCATACTTACCTGTAATGCCTGCCCTGTAGCAGAACTCGAGGGGATACCAGACCATGGGTCTATTGGCGATGGGGAGGAGAGCCTTGGGATGCTCATCAGGATTTGCCGTGTATGTGGGAAGCGACGAGCCCGGCCCACAAAGAATAAGGGCCTGAAGCCCAGGAGAGGCCGATGAAACGGCGTGCGGCATTGTGAGAGTAACGGCGCTGCGTCGCGTTCGAGCACCGCTTGAGAAGAATATGAGAAAATGTATGTCTTGATGGTCGTGTCTGAGTGACTGGATGGCAGATCTGCTCGCCCCGATTGAGTATACAGGGTGACCGAGTACTAAGACAGTGTGGTGAGCAGAAAATGTGACTGCTCTCAGTCTCACAAACACTGGCTGGCTGACTCACACTCATGAAGGTCAGTCTTGGGGTCAGTCTTGGGGGAAGCTTAGTCTTCTGTCCCCCTCCCCCCCCCCCACCCCAAAAAAAAAAACAAGCTGCGAGACCCTGGGTGTTTACATAAGCACCGGCTCCAGCTGCACGAACTGGGAGAGAGGGGGAGCTTGGCGCAACCGCCCTACGGAGTACAGCAGGCTGTCCATAGCTCCGGTAGGGTTGGCAGGGCTGGTCGCCAGCCACCTCCAACGCCAAATGAGGTGCGCGCATCCCAGGACCCAAATGACAATCCCGCCACATCTTTTCGTGTTTATGGTATATGCAACTCACTCGCACATGCGACGACAAACATTCCGGTCTTCATACAGCTCCACAGTCCAAGATACTGTGAAGACACCACTCTACATCGCACAGCACATGCGCCCAACCGACTCACCGATGCGATGATCATCTCTTTGTGATGTCTTCACCGTATGATAACCGCGGCTCGTCGCGCCGCCGAAACGGAGTTTGGAGCCACTGGGTCCCGCTTGCAGTTACCGTAACGGTTGCCACTGTTGGGGTTGCGGCCTGGATCTGGAGCCAGCGCAGTAACGATGAGGAAGAAGAAGAGGACGCCATTACGCAGCATCTGGACTACGAGCATGCTGATTACGGCGACAACCCACCTTATGGTGCTACCGGCGATAATGTGAGCGTCAGAGCTCCACCTTCATTCAGGAGCGACTTGCGGCCCGAGGAGGTCGGGTATGGAGTCACGCAGGCCGATGCTACTGGACCAGGCTGGGGAGCGCGCATGTCCGGCGCGTTGCGCCGCACGCCCAGCCCGCAAAACATCCTCGATCGCGCCGGCAAGACGGTCGCCGCAGGTGTTGCGGCGGCGGGAACGGCTGTAGGAAGCGCGCTGGCTGCCATCCGAGAGGAGGACAAGGCCGCGTTCGCCGACCACGAGACGTGGTCTGAGGAAGCCGATGCAAAGGACGAGAAGAGCCCGGCCGTGCAAGCACGCGAGTATGGCAGCAAGAGGAGGAAGACAGTAGCCATTGTCGTTTCTGCTGATACGCCATTGGATCTGGATGAAGGCGGGTATCACGAACATGCCGTATGGTCCCCTGCGAAGATCCTTTCTCCCTTGCACCTTAGACGCTGATTTGAGATTGTAGTCGATTTTGTCGCATATACCAAAGCACAATGACTTCTCAAAATTCAAGCTCTTCATTTTGATATACGCGCCGGGGCTGAAAGACACGGTTACGGAGACGACGAGCACTCGGGCCCCAGCCTCGCTCAGCTCATCATTCTCTGTGGTGGGCCCCGAGCAGGCTTTAACACCAGGGGACGAATCGAAGAGCCCGCTGTAAGTGCCAAGTGTCGACGCGACGCGACGCGACTATGTTGTTGTTCAATCGAGCTAACACGGGCTTTCAAAGGCTGACATCTTCCAACCACCCGGGCTTCAATGTGGTCTACTCGCAGGCCGTCGGCCTGGTCGAGAAGGAAACCAGCGTCCTTCCGTTTACCACACCGGCTGGCTATGTACATATCCTCCACCACCTCAAACCGGAAGTTGTCTATTTACAGGAATCCCTTGCCGGAGAAAACGGGATTCACGTACAGAAGCTCCAGTCCTGGCTCAGATACGACATCATCCTGGTCGTCGGTGCTGAGAGTGGCCATGGAGGTCTGGCAGACAGCGAATCCGAGGCAGAGAGAACCGAGGAGGCACAGAAGTGGTGGCAGAAAGAGGATCGCGTGGGACGCGGCCGGGGAGTGATCGTCGTGGATGGGATGAGAGTTAATGATGACTGGTCGCGTCGCGTCCAAGGGAACGAGCAATGACTTTGACGACTTGGCAGGATGGGAGATGATGAGCTACGAGATAACGCCCCAGTCCCAGCCCCAGCCCCAGCCCCGAGAGCCGGACCAGCCACAGAGGCTGGCCCGACCACGGGGGCACGATATATAGTGGGGGATGCATGTTGCCGTTATGACGAGCCACGGCGAACATGGTCAACAGGCACGGTAGATACGGCCATCGCTAGGATAATGATCAGGTGGGAATAAACGCAGTGGATATGCGCAGAACTGAAGAAATAATCTATGCTTCCTTTTGCCAGACCACGCGATAATGAGGCTCAAGTCGATCGACCGGGGGCCGCAGTGGGACGCCAGACCTGCCCGATCTGGGAGAAGAAGAGGAGTGGGGCCACCTTAGCCTGCGTAGGTCCAGCCGAGCGACAGGCGCCAATTGGATCCACCCAACCGACTACCCAGACTCCGACCACCGACCTCTCTCCTCCCCACGCGAACATCATCGCATTCCTGCACTGCATCACATCACGGGCCTACCTCCGCCGACAGCCTTACTACCATCTCGAAACCATCTGATTACACAGCAATCAATCACGTCGCCGTCGCAGGCGCCATCGCCGTTGCATTTGGCCACTGGCGAGACAACTGTCGGCCCCCTACGTTCCATCGTCCCTGATCGCTGCATCGACAAGGAGACCCGCGAGATCCTTTGAGTGCGCGTCAGCTCGACAGCCCAATAGTCAGCGACTCCATCTCAACCCGGAAGCCCACCCCCCATCTCCGGCGGCTGCTCACACGCCCACACGAGCCTAGAAGTGTGCAGTTCCAACCTGACCAAATGCGATCGAACCACGCCCCTCTCACCGTGTCGCAATAACCTGGGAAGCAGGCCAAGCCCAAGCCAAGCGCACGAGCATCAGCACTCGCACCTGGCCGCTGGGCCTCACTGGCAGCGCGCTGCGCAGTCTGTCGAAGTAGCGCACCAGTCGCCATGGCTCCCAGCACGACTCCTATACCTCCACCTGTCATTCCTCCTCATCCAAAGACGAAGCGCCCTATACCTCCCGGCATACAGACAAATGGCGCCTTGCCCTCCTCGTCTCCCTCACCTTCCATGTCGGCAAAGAAGCCTCCCAACAGTGCCAAACAGGCCCTCAACTCTGCCTCGACAAATGCCAGCTCCGTCACCGTCGCGCGGCCACCAAATCGCGTACGGCCAGAAATCACTGCTCAGCCTAATGGGGCCATCCGCTCAGGTACGAATGGCGCTGCTCAGCCGGCCTCGGCCGGTGCGATGGATCCAGCCATGATACCGGTGGTTGTACAGCAGCGTGAGTACTCTTTTCGCGCAAACCGGTTTCCTAGACTGACGAAAACTCAGCTCCATCCCGGCAATATATTCTGAAGAAATATTACGGCAACCCCCCGTCGCTCATCGTTCATCTTCACCCAAATCATTTCAAATTTGATGCCCAGGACGACTACTTCCTCTACACGTCGCCGATGAAAGCCTTCCTTGATCACGTCAAGACGCGAACTGTTCCACATGACATGGTTGCCGACTTGACAGAGGCGGGAGTACCTTTCTACGAGGGTTGTCTGATTGTGGAGCTTCATGATCACAAGAGCGTCGCTGCTGAGAAGGAAGACGCCGCAAAGAATGCCTCTGCGAAGAAACCTGACATACCAACCTCGGTTCACAAGCACAATCCTTATATCACGCCATCGCCAAACAAGCCGTATCAGAGGGATCCTTTGACTACCATCAACGGCCAAGCGAAGAGCCCAGAGGTCGACTCCAAAGGGAAACCAGCAGGGTCAGCGGATCAAGGCTCTAGGCAGCTGTCCAACTCGCCGCAAAGCCAGAAAGGCAAGGGGCCTCCGAGACAGAAAATCAACACTGTCGTCCTTTTTCCGACGCAGCAGAGCCGGCAAGCAGACCTTGCGATAAAAGCGTGTAACCCGCGCGGCTCCACCGATAGTCGGCAAGATGTAACGGGCAGCGGAATGGCCCCTCCGACCCCTTCAGCACTGGTTCCTTCCACACCAACAGGCTCAAATATGCCACCCCCGGCTAAGAAAGTCAAGCGCGAGCGGATGGAGCTCGACAGTAGCAACATTTACGCAGCCGAAGGCGCAATGCTACTTGCCACCTTACCGCCATTGGATCTGGAACCGAGCAAGGACGTAGAGAGCACCATCGCCAAACTTGACGAGCAGTCGAGGCTCCACGCGCACCGCTTTCAATCGCCTCCGAAGCCGAAGACACGGAAACGGACAGTCGCCGAGATGGCTGCCGATGAGGCTCAAGCTGCCGAGAATGAGAGATTTCTTCTTACGCTGGATGATAAGATCACGCAAGGCAGCAGCTCAGGTCCCGGCGGAGATGGACAGCAACAGGTCGCCCCCTTCAATTCCACTTTTGACCGCTTTAAGAAGATCGAGGATATCAAGAAGGAACACGCTGAAAGGGCAAAGCAGGAGAAACTCAAACGGGAAGAAAACGAGCGCCGGCTGCAAGAGCAAAAAGTGCAGGCGCAGGCACAGCAGCAGCAGCAGCAGCAGCAGCAGCAACAGGCAGCTGAACAAGAGAGGCTCCGTCAGGAACAAGCTGCCGCCGCTCAAAGGGCGCAACAAGAGGAGATGCGAAGGAAAGCGCAGCAACAACAGCAGCAGCAGCAAGCGCGGGAGAGGGCTCAAGCCCAGGCACAGGCACAGGCACAAGCCCAGGCCCAGGCTCAGGCTCAGGCCCAGGCTCAGGCCCAGGCCCAGGCTCAAGCTCAAGCTCAAGCTCAGGCACAAGCACAGGCACAGGCGCAGGCGCAGGCACAGGCACAGGCACACCAAAGCCAAGGCGGCGGAGCTATGCACCAGAATTCACATGGCCATCCTGCTCAGAGCGGACAGATGCACAATGGAGTCTCAGTGTCAGCTCCGAACGGCATGCCGATGGCGCAGGCACGCTTCCACAATCAAGTTTCACAGCCACAGGTGTCTTCTCCAGTTGTGCAGCAGAATACTCCTCAAAACATGTCATCACCCATGGTTGGTAGCGTTGCCATGCAGACATCTGGATCTAACATGGGAGGCAGCCCTGCAAGGCCGTCGTCTGTCGTTCAGAACCAGCCTCCAATGTCCACGCCCATGGCAGTCAGCATGTCTGCACGAGGAAGCCAGCAAAGCCATCCTTCTGGTACACCGCGTATGCATAGCGCGACTCCGAACATGGCCCACGCAACCCCAATCAGTCGGGCTCAACAAATGGCCCACACTCCGCGCATGACTCAGGCCAGCCCACCCCCTAACATGATGGCACCTCACATCAACCAGTCGATGATGATGAATAGCCCAGGAATGCCCAACATGCAGCAGAACCCGAACCCAATGGCACAGGCCCAACTGCTGGCTCAACAACAACGTCAATTCCAGCAAGCACAAAACATGAACGCAGCAATGATGCAGAATAGCATGATGAATGGAGGCGGCCCACAGAATGCGCAACAATTGATGCAGGCAAGATTCATCCAGCAACAGCAGCAGATGATGCGTCAGAAGATGCAGAACGGTGGTCAGCAGCCCGGGATGCAAATGGGCCACCAGAGAATGATGCAGGCCAACAACATGGGAATGCCGGGTGGAACGCAGATGCGTCCAGGCCAGAATATGGTCAACATGGGAGGCCAGATGTTTCCACAATCAATGCAGCAAATGCAGCAAATGCAACTGCAGCAGCAGATGCAGCAGATGCAGCAGCAGCAACAGCAGCAACAGCAGGGCCACCCCCAGCAAATGCAGCAGAACCATATGATGGGGGCAGCAGGACCACAGGCTCAACTTCAGCAGCGACTAGCCATGCAAACGCAACAGCAGGTTCAAATGCTGAGCACAAAGCTCTTCCAAGAGAACTTGCCCGCATGGTTGCAGTCACAACAACTCACACAAGAGACATGCCCACCTGAGATGCTCCAAAAGTTCAAGATGCAATGCTTACACTCTGCCAGGCAGAAGGTGGTGCAGATGAGGCAGCAACAGCAGCACCAACAACAGCAGCTGGCCATGCAGCAGCAACAGGCCATGCAGCAGCAGGGGATGATGCCCCAGGGCATGTAGGGCGTTGTTGATGGCGGCGAGACCTGCTGCAAATCGGTGGTGCGGTGGACCCCGAGAGGGGTGGCTTTTCTCGAAATCCCCATGGTTATAATTATATTTACTCATTTCCGGTCCACGGCAGCAAGGGCGAATCTCGGCGTTAATCAAAGGAAAAGGGATAGGGAAATGATACACGATATCATCGAAGCCAGGCTGCTCATTCGGCTCTGAGCGAGGCCTTTTATACCCCGGGCGGCCCAGCGCGAATCGTCATTTTCTTGTTTTCGCTGTTCCTGCGACGCAATAGTGCTCAACGTTAGAATCTTATGAATCGAAACCCGATTGACTGTTTCGACAGTCGTGGTGGTCGAGGGTTCAGTTTTAAAGGACGGCCATTGGCCCCTCGCGCCTGGTAGGACACCTGACGGCATAGCAGGGGTCGGAGGCGCTCATACAATGAAATGCGAAATCAACGTTATTCACCGGACACTTGCTCATGCAGTGCCACTCGTGAAGAGCTTATTGTAGGAATGAATGCTCTTGCGTGTCGAGGGCACCGTGCAGTGATCGCTGTGGTTACTTAGGGCCATGATCTTGCGGATCAGTGCATCCTTCTTGAGTGAGCCCCCGGATCCTGAACATGAACTTACAAGGAATGATTGGACGGGTTCCAATTTTTGAGTACTTGTAGATATCATGCCAGCCTACTGCGTGTACATGTATGTGCTGGTCTTTTGCATGATTGCGAGCTGTATCAGACCCGTCGTTTCTCATTGCCTCCGGCCGGCACGTGACGCCGGGGGAGAGGGTCGCATTGTTGCTGCTCATGACATAACCGCAGCGGTAGCATGATATCTACATAGCAGCCAGCACTTTCAAGCTCCAAACCTCTTTCCGAAGGACCCTCTCTGCTCCGTAACACATATTTCGGTGACGAACCCGGCACTTGTCCCTCCCACTTGATAGACCGTCTCCAACTCTTCCTCGCAACCCTCGTTTTTGCACAACTGACCAGTCCGCGAGATCGGGCATCCAACCCCATCTCCATCTCTGTTCTCATTACATTACATCGCATCGCGTCTAGTCCACCTACCTACGCGAGCCCCTCCATCCGTCCATCCTTCCATCCATCCGCCACACTTGGCCCCAGACCCACCATCACCATGCGTTGGCCGTCGACAACATCGCCAGCGGCACAGCCCACCGCTGTTGGCATGCTATACTTCCTCCTCCTAGCGACACCAGCATCCGCGATGCTACAATGCGATAAAATCCTGATTGATCGCCAAAAGTTCAACTTCAAAGACCTCGGGGGCCCCCACTCGGTGGTCACAACACAGCAGCTGGAGGAATGGGAACCATTCCAGTATCGCAACACCACCTACACGTTGGATCTTTGTGCGCCGCTGAAGAAGGACGGCCCGGCCAGCGAAAGCTGTCCGAACGGCGCAAGGGGTGAGTTAAACCCCCCCCCCCCGGACACCACAGGGTCTTTCTCACGACTACCCTCCCTGGTCGTGAGTGGAGCGCCTTGCTAATGCAGACTCTTCCCAGTCTGCGGTATCGTGCGAGGCATCAAAGACGATCAAGACCAAGTGCAGGCAGTCATCCCGATCGCAGGCGACCTGGCCAACCTTGGCATGGGCAGCTTAGAGCCCCAGATAACGCGGCTCAAGACCTCTGACTCGGGCTCTGATGCAAAGAAGGAGGGTATCCGGCTCGTGCTTCACGGCGGGAAATCATCCATCAGCGGACAGGATCGGACACAGCGAGCCATCGTCGAGATGCTGTGCGATAAGAACAAGACTGGTAAGGAGGGGGAGTGGGACCCGAAAGACGACAAGTACGAGCCGGGCAAGGAGGAGACCGAGGACGAGTCAAGCTCAGCTGCTGGGGAGCAGAAGAGGGCCGATGGGGACGAGGACAAGAACCAGAAATCGGAACACCAGCTGCTCAAGCCGGACTCGGCTCTAATCTTCGACAGCTACGGGCCGCTGAGCGAGGATGCGAAAATCGACGTGCTGAGGCTGACTTGGTACACTAAATACGCTTGCGAGAACCTGCCCGAGGACGAGTACCCGAGCAAGCAGCACTGGGGCTTCTTCACGTGGCTTGTCATCATGTAAGTCATCGTCTTTTTCCCGCTCATCCGGCCCCTGTCCTGACCAAGGATTGCGGTCCGTTACTGACATGCACATACAGTGTGTTCCTTGCCACTGCATCTTACCTGATCTTTGGCTCCTGGCTCAACTACAACCGATACGGTGCCCGCGGCTGGGATCTGGTACCGCATGGCGACACAATCCGCGATATCCCGTACCTGCTCAAAGACTGGACGAGAAGGGTGCTCAACACCGTACAGGGCACCGGTTCTAGAGGGGGTTATTCGGCAGTATGAAGATCTAACTAGGAGGATTACTTTACAGAGACAGCGGTAGCCTTTTTCTTTTCCCCCATTTTTGCTGGTTCAAGGATTTGGCATGGCCAGGCAAGGGAATTGTTTATGTGGCGTTGGACTTTCTTTTGCGCGAAGACAGACACTTGTAGCAGGACAGGACGGAGTTTTGCCTGGCGCTTTCAGGCCGTGAAGTATTGATTTTTCTTGCGGCTCAACAGACCGACTGGTCTCGCTATTGTGGATCGGGATTATCCAGTCAATCAAGGGACTGGCTGGCCAACTCTTGCATCCTGGTCAAGAGACTGGCTGCGTGTAAGCGGACAACAGATTCGCTTATTAACCACAGGGTCTGGGCAGGAGCCACTGGTTATCATACGGAGTATATCAGCCAGAGACAGGTCAGTTGTACCCACCAGGTAGCGTCGCCGAAACCCCTGGGCGTCGGAGTCGGCGGTCAGTTGACAGCCGTGTCCTCTTTTCGGCCGAGAGCTAGCCAGGTGCCGAGGTAAACTCGGGGCTTGCTTGTGGAGGGTCCGACGTTCAACGCTCTCCCTGAGAACACTCACCTAGAGAATAATAACAAGCCCGACAATTCCACCACATTACTATCCCACCAAGTCTTTCTCTCCCTCTGTCTCTCTCTTTACCACTCGTCCACTCACCCCATCTCTCCTGATGCTGAGGGGCAGCCCGTGAAACCCATCAACATGGCTTCTCCCAGCTCCCCCAAGCCGCTCTTCAGCGTGCCAGTTCCGGCATGTGATCAGCACCCGGGCGGGTCCATAACCATCACCGAGCCGTCCGCCCGCGTCTACGTCCTGACGATAGCCTCACCCCCGGACAACCGGCTCACCACGGCCCTGTGCCAGGCCCTCCTCCAGGCCCTCGACATTGTCGAGTTCTCGCTGGCGCCGGGCTGCGTCGTGACGACGTCGGCCCTGCCCAAGTTCTTCTCCAACGGGCTCGACCTGGGCCACGCCGTCGCCCGCGGCGCCCCCTTCTGGGTCGACAGCCTGTGGGCCCTGTACCGGCGGTACCTGACGTACCCAATGCCCACGGTGGCGCTGCTCAACGGGCACGCTTTTGCCGGCGGGCTCATGCTCGCCATGCACCACGACTACCGCGTCATGAACGCCGACCGCGGCTTCTGCTGCCTCAACGAGCTCGAGTTCGGCGCCCCGCTCAAGCCGCCCATGTCGGCCATCTTCCGCGTCAAGATCCCCGACGCCAGGACCTACAGGGAAATGGTGCTCGAGGCGCGGCGCTTCGGCGGCAGGGAGGCCGTCGACAGGGGCATCGTGGACGCCGCGGGCGGGTTGGACGAGGCGCTGGCGCTCATCAGCGAGAGGAAGCTTACCGAGAGGGGCAAGACGGGCGTGTATGGACTGCTCAAGATGGAGATGTACCGGGAGTGCCTGGACCTGTTGGAGAGCCACGGGCGAGAGGAGGCAAAGGACGATGCTTGGTTCAAGGCGGAGAATGAGAGGAAGCAGCGGGGGGAGAAGCACGTGGCAGACTTGGCCAAGGCATATGGGAAGGCGAAGCTGTAGCGGCCCCCCACGAGGGCGACAGATACTGACAGGGTCTTGACACCCGAGTCTCAGCGAGCGAATATCAATTGCGTTCGACACAGTCGACCCTATGCTGCATTTCAGAGGAAAATTCTCGAGCTCCATTCCTCTACAATGTCTAAGATGCGTTACCGATACAATACTCCTTGACCATTCAGAACCATCAACTCCGTCTCCGTCCAGTCTATGTATGTTGGCCCATGGCCTTGGCCCAGCGGATCCATCAGTCCGCAGTAAAGCTCTTCCCGGCCAGGTCGTTTTCACACACGATAGTACATCCAGGGCCTGGGCCCTACTTGGTTTCCTTGACTCTCCCTCCTTATTTCCGAGGACTCCGGTCATTGTTTTCTCGTAGCTTGGTTGACGTTGGTTGACTTTTTGGTATCATTGGTATCATTTTTGATGTTTTTTTCTTTTTTCTTTTTCGGCCCATTCAACTCCACATGAAGCCGAGTCTCAATGTACTCGGACGAAGCAGCGGCAAACCTCCCAAAACCCGGACACTCTCTGATGACGCCGAATGCACTTGTGACCTCATCAGGTTCAGAACGAAAAGAAATAGACGAAAAGAAGTGCTTCCCTGGCGCCAAAGCTCGAGACAGATTCGCTGTCACGCACTGGCCTGCAAGAGAATCAGGCAATGAATAAATGATAATTTGGGTCGATTAGAACGAGTGGCCGAAAATGGTTTGTGGGAGCATCCTTTACTCGCTCACCGATTCGTCCTCCGAGACATCCATTTGCGGATCGTAGACCAGGTTGCGTTGTGCTGCAGGTAGCCCCAATTCGGTGCGCGTGTCTTGTTGGATCTTGAGGAAATACCTGCGCAGGCTCCGCAGACCCTTGAGAAAGCCGCGGTCTGGATCTAGAGGATGGCGTGGCGGGCATGGTTTGTCCTGATCCATGTCCCCAGCAGTGAGGCTGTTCGCGAAATCAGCGATCTTGAAGTCGATCTCGCCCTTGTTTTTCCGCTTGCGAATGCGACTGGCATCCTCCGTATCAGTCGCAAAGTCCGTTGTTGAGTCGTCGACCGCGGTGTCGTAATTGTCTCTACCTGACTGGTCGCCGTCATATGTCATAAGCAGACTAGCAGCATAGAATCGGTAGCCTCGCAGCCGACGCACGATGACTTCGAGCTGGCTAAGTTTGTGCAGGATGTTGGGGATGTGCCGGAGAATGCTGTGAAGGTCGTTCCCGTCGTAGAGAAAGCGTGTGAGTGCTTCCTGAAACTCGTCACCGGATTTGAGGTTGCGTCCGTAATATTTGTCTTGGAACACGTACGTCTCGGTCTGCACATCCCATACTTGAAGACCGCAGACCCGCACACCAAGTTCTCGTGAAGTTGTCTCCGCACATTTGCGCTGTTGAGACTTCTGCTTTTTGCTATTGGCATCGACGCCGTACTGGCGTGTGCCCATTTTTAAGTCCATGATACAAGGTCGTTTCATGCTAGCGGTCAAATCCTCCAGTAGCAGGAAATACGAGACCCGAGATCCGCGTTGAGTTTGGGCCTCTTTAGGATTCATTGGCCTCGGCATTCTCTTGAACTCGCTTGTGGGGCTCGTCGTCCCTGAGACCACAGCGGATCCACAAGCCGACGATGTTGTAGACGATGCCTTGCCTTGCGTCTCAGCTGCACCGTTCAGACCCTGAGTGGGCATGGCTGTGGGTGCGTCCGACTGGGGAGCTGCGCCCCCAAATTCTTCATTGTCGCCTTTGTAGCCTGCCTCATCAGGCTCCTCCCAGTAGTGTAATTCGCCCCGCGAGTCCGATACATCCTTGGGCCGCCTTCGCAATGCACTGCCAGAATGTCGGCGTTTCTTGCGTTGAGGCACCATGGACTCGTTCAGAATGTCTGGCTCAGGAGCACTAGTCCCAGTGACATCCCTTGACTCTCCATTGCTCTCTGGGCAAGGCTCGCCAGAGGGACCGAGGTCACTCTGTGATTTTTGATGAATGCGTGACGGTACAGGTTGACTGCATTCCTGATCGGGTACCACGGGCACATGTAACTCCACACCATTGGCTCTCATGAGGCTAGAGTCTGAACTTTGGGGCCGAAGCAGACGGTCCAAGGTCTTTTTGGGCAGTACTCGCTGGTGAGCTTTCTTATGCCGGTGAATATTGATTGGCTGGTTGCGAAAGGCGTCGTTGAAAACCTCGTGGCGCAGTTTCTTGTTGACCACGGTGGTTCCCCAGCTATTAGCATGCCGGTCTTCCAGAGAAGGCCTTTCCAAGAGCCCGCCAGGTGTTGATTCATTGGTGGTGTAGTGCGACGCTGGAACAGAAATTGACGAGCTACGAGCACGATCTGAATAGAGACCCGCATTTGCTGCCGGTTGGAGAAGGCTGCGGGGCAAGATGTGCTGGTTGTCCATGAAAGTGACCGTTGGGATCGGAATCGAGCTTGATTGCAAAGATTGGCTGATTACTCTCGCATGAGTGCTCGCCTGTTGACCGGCTAGGTTCGGTATTCCTGCAGCATCATGTGTCGAAAGTCCATTGGACTGCACATCCGAACTCTGCTCTTTCTGCTCAGCTTTCTTGCGCTCGGAAACAACAGGTTCGTCTCTTTTGACAGTAGACTTTCGCCGAGGCTGTTTGGAATATGTCACATTGAGCACGCCAATGTACCTGCAATGTTGTTAGCCAGTTGCCCGGCACCGCTCCTTGTCGAAGCGTCAGGGTTCATTACGGGCTGATACTTACCTGGGTAGGAAGGGCAGAAGGTCTCTGTGGTACCTTTCGATATCTTCGTAGAACTCGTTCTCCCGATTGTTGAGCTGCTTGCAAACCGCCCGCTTCGAAAACTTCCAGAGAGTCGTGTGCCCACCAACCTGATGGGAATAAGGTACAAGCTCTATAGCATCAAGAGGTTGGTGGGTGCCTAATTGATGGTCATGGACATGATCCTCATAGTCCTGTGAGCCCAATTGAGCAGGCAGAGAAACGTCTTGCTGCGCTCGTGCAGGCTCTGCCGCAGGTGACGCCGCCGGGACTGCTTGCACAGGAGGCCGTATACCAGGAGAGCGCGGTCCGGAATCAAGGAGTCGAGTGGGAGCAGCATCCCGCGCAGTTTCTTCAGTGGGACCTTCAGTCGACTTCGGCTCGTCAACCTCAGGTTCGTCAGCCTTTACCAGCCAAGCTGAGCCATCAGCGTTCCGCGGATGATTTATGCCAGGATCACTTGTCGCATCGAGGTCTTCCTCAACATCACATGGACTATCGGGGGCAGCATGGGGGCCCTTGTGCGGCAGAAAAACGGCAGACGATATTTTCTCCTCTCCTGAGATTTCACCATCTTCCACAGCATCAGCTGTATCATCCACAGCATCAGCTGTATCACTTGAGCCTGCCTGCACTTCCCGATCCGCCGAAGAACCTCCAGAGACTTTGGGGGAATGATTTTCCTCGTGCAGATCGCCCTCATCCAGAGGATTCTGCGGATCAGCGTGGCCCTTATGCTCACGACGCACGCGGAAGTAATCCTGGGGCTCCTCGCTATACTTCTGTGCAGTTATCGACAGCGGGAATGTTCTGGTCCGCGCAAGACGCCCCGGTACCTCCTCTGCAGGGCCAGGGGAAGGCTGCAGGCTCTTGAAATGGTCCTCACCGCGAGCAGTTCCTCGGTGCCTCTCAAACTCAGCATCATGTACGGACGGCGGCAGCTTTTCCCTTGGGCTTAGGCCCACTCGTGAATCTCTCTTTTTCATAACCTCCTCCGGCAACCCCTCCTTGAAGAAGCGCAGGCTGTGACTCGCCTTGCGGCTTCGAGCGTTTGGTTCTACTCCTGCCAGGACCTCCGCGATGGATTTCTCAACCTGACCATCTTGGCCGTTGTTAAG
Organism: Diaporthe ilicicola; assembly: GCA_023242295.1. Taxonomy (NCBI): domain Eukaryota; kingdom Fungi; phylum Ascomycota; class Sordariomycetes; order Diaporthales; family Diaporthaceae; genus Diaporthe; species Diaporthe ilicicola. The sequence continues at coordinate 57,132 of JALPVH010000023.1, forward strand.
ATCGTCCGAACCAATTGACCACGCCTTCTCAGGTCCCATTGACAATCGATGATCGGGTTTGCGAGGCCTCGTTGGGGACCGCTGGCTCGGTGCGGCACTCGGGTCCAGTCTCCGGTTAGAAGGCTCGAGATCCCGGTCCAGGGTTGTGGCGAAAGATGGCGACGCTGAGGTATCAGAGTACGTGCGACTGGAGAACGCGACGTCCTTCAACCTCTTCTCCCTGTCTGTCCTCTCTAATGATGTGCCCCTGCCGCCGGATCTGAGAAGGTCCCTGTGTGTACGGGGTCTCGAGTCCACGCTCCTGGGTTCCGAGGAATCGAGGGTGCGAGATAGGAGGGATTCGTTGGCCCGGGGAGGAAGGGTAACTGTTTCGACAGTAGCAGTGGGAGCCATGGCGGCGAGTGCCCTTGGTGAGGCTCTGGGTGTCAGGGAACCGCCATCGCTCTCATAGCATGTGTCCTGTTGGTCGTGATGTGACTGTGCGGTTGGAAGCCTGTCCGAACTGAGGTCTGGGTTCGGGTGACTACCGGTGGGAGGGTGGTCGTACGTGTCTTGCAAACGAGGGCTGGGACAAGGAGCATCGAGGGACTGGCTACCGACAGCAAGAGAGATGCCACGAGCTTCTGCAAGTTGCTGTGTCAGCAGAGAGGGCCCCTGAGGCCGTTTGGGAACAAGAGTGGCAGAGGCAGAAGCAGATGTAGGTCCCCTAGGCCTTTTATCTATCAGATCTGGTGCAACAGCATTGTTCTCGAAACTAGGTACACGGGTATTCTGGAATGTCGCGGTTCCTGCTTGGCCATCCTCCCCAGCTGCCGTCGTGCTCGAAGTGCCAGGGGCTTGGAAGGGGGCGGGTATGGACGGGGCGCTGGCAGGCCGATCGCTGCGCAGGAGGTCTTGACCCTGCCCTTGATCTTGTTGTTGTTGCGGGAGTGGCTGTACTGGTACAGGCCCGGGCACAGGCACGGGTACGGGTGCGGGTGCGGGTGCAGTTGCAGGTGCAGGTGCAGGTGCAGGTTCACCACTGTGGGGGCTCACCGGTACAGCTCCAGACGAAGTAGACGGCGACATGTGGTGAACATTGGCTGTGGACGGGGAGAGGTGTGTGTGTGGGAGGGTTGATAGGTTGGCCGTTGCGCGGGTGTGGTGGAAGAAGCAAGACAGCGCGAGCCTGAGCCGGCCTGGGCCAGGGACAGGGAGGAGGAGGAATGAATGGGAAGGACGGCAAACCCTGCCTGCGCCGCTTGTCCCTGATACTAGTGACCTGACGCTGCGCGACGGAACAAACCATATGCTCTGCTTCGTTTCCTCTGGCCTGTGTGCCGAAGGGAGCAGGCAATTGGACGGGAGGCGTGATTTGTGGCAGAATTGTCGTCTTGAGAGAGTCGGTGTGTGGGAAAGAAACGGAGGGGGGGCAAAGTGGTGTTTCGCTAGGCCGTCCACGAGATAAGGCCTGGCCGCCTTCGCAGAGTGGAGCACAGGTTCACGCAAGAAGCCACCCCCCTGGCGGGCGACTTATGTACATTCCATGTACTCCGTAGATAGCAGTCTATTTCGTGTACTTGCGTGTCCGACAATCGGGCACCAATTACTAAGTACCTGGCGCTAGCCCCGACGACATGACAGGCGCACCACCTCTCCTCCTGTAACCTGACTGGTCCATTTCCCATGCTCCTTGCTGCTGGGCACTTCCCTAACCATGCGCATATCGACGGCTGCAGTGCTGTTACGTTCTCGTTCCTGGCCGAGTATGACATCTTCCAATTGCCCTGACGTTCCCTCGAGCCTCGAAGCGAGCTCAACCCCTACTCGGCCAGCACCCTCAGGGAGTCAGCCCAGCTCGGTCGAATCGCAGCACTCACCTGCCCCAGCGAACGGCTCCCGCTGGGCAGCAACCACGGGCCAAGTACCTGCGTTGGTCTCCAGCCCCTTTTGTCATGGTTTGGGCCACCAAGGTGTCATGTAGAACAACCTTGGTCTGCACGTCCCAATGCCCGCTAATCATTCAAAACTACGTACCACGTGGGCGTCACTGGTGGGTTCCAATGGCAAACTCGTCAGCCTTATTCTCATAATCCCGGGACCGGGGGAGGGGTGGAGTGCTTGGGAATTCCACGACCCGCACATGCTCGTTTCTCTTCACGGGGAGACGAGCCGAGGAAATTCAGACCAGCCCTGCGCCCTAGGACCGTCGGTCTCGTTCGTCGAGGCACACTCAGTGTCATTGCGTCGTACAAGTCGTCTGTCTTGTCAACCGTGGGTTGACCCAAGGTTTTGCAGCATTGGCTCACGCCTCGCCTAGTTACGCAACGGCAACAACAGAACCCCGTCATCGTCCGTCCCGCTTGGCCATATCACGTTCTTCGACCTCCAGGCTGCGGTTGCACGGCGGCCCAGCACTGGTCGGGTTGCGCAGAAGCGAGCAAGGACTCATCCTGCTGCTGCTGCTGCTGCTGCTGCTGCTGCTGCTGCTCCTCAGTGCCCTGCCGTACTCGATGCGATGCTTTGGATGACACCGGGTTGTAACCCACATTGTCGTCCCACATTGTCGTCTATTCTGTTCAATACAGTAATACTTACCTCTCCCCCGCCCTCGGCGCATGTCTTGGGTCCTTGCCCGTTATGGCTGGCACCCTGGCCCGACCGGTGAGAGCAATTCGGCCCTGGATCCCCAGACTTGACCGGGTAGACTACGGAGTACCTTGTCCGCGGTAGAGGGGCCATCTTGCCCGTCCATTCGTCCACCCGCCTGTCACTTTCCCTTTCGCGGTCAGCAACTCCTTCGACCGTTCTAACGGGTCGGCGCGACTCTTATCATCTACACCCACAGCCGGCCGAGTCAGAGAATATCGCGCATACAACAGACAGGCACCCTTGCTTTACGATCTATCACTTGTGCTCTGTCGCTTGCGTGCGGCCTACTGTAGCTTGCTCCTCTTCTCGCAACTCCGACGGTGTATTCATTTACAGTTATACAGACTATATAGTATGATAGACAGAAGCTGATGTTGACTTTTTGCCAAGTGCGGACGGCCCAATCAAGAGAGTCCATGCTTAGACGACCCCGAGACACTACTCTCGCCAATCATCCGACAACGTGCTCTCCAAACCGCCTCCTATTCCCCCGGGGCACTATCACCAGCAACTCGAGTCAATGCCACTTTCCGAAGCTTCCTCCCTTTAGTTTCACCACCAACTCCCGGGTTCTGTTCAGGCCTGATCAGGACGGCCGTCCAGGTATTTCTGTCTGTTTCAGCCTATCAGGCACTGTTTCCCTTCGGTGAACGGGGCAGGTGTGGCCTCTGCGTCTGTCCGTGGTCACCGCCCCTTTCCTCCTCGACTACGAGAAGCACGGCCAAGCGAGCGCGTGTTTTTGCCGGGGATGTGTTCCCTTCTGCCGGCGGTGTTTTCCAAGTGGACGGTGAAAAGGTGTATCAGCTTTTCAAGGGCAGGGCCGTCGCGGAACGCGCCCCGGTTCCCATATCACTTTTCCTCTTGTTTACGTTGGTGGCCGAAAGGGGTCTTCCTGCTTTCACAGCTTGGATCCGCTTCGTGATCCCACAGCATCCGTGTCGTCCAGCGTCATCATCCTGTCACGGCGTGGGTTTGATACTAGCCCATTGTTTCCTGCAGCTGTATTTTATTAAGTTACTCGCTGCTGGGCATCACCAGCTTGGAAAGTACGCGTCCCAGTCTCTTCTTGGTTGTTCCAAAGAGCCCGCACCCTGCTCTCGTTACACATTACATTTCAGTCCGGAAGGCCAGCTATGATGTCGGGAGGGAAATGCGTCCGACGGCCAGAGATCTGCCACGTTGAGACGGGATTGCTTCGCAGTGGTGGGAAGGGACAGCTTTTCCACTGGACACTGGAAACTCGTCTCCGTATCTCTCTAGTTCCATCGCTTTCAGTGCCATCCTCAGCCAGATGCAAGCCACATTGCTCCTTCGACACATCTCAGCTTTGGCTTCAATGCTGGCCCCTCGAGATTTGAAGGATCACTCACTCATCTTGACTTCTCTAGCAGCTGTCAACCCGGCTACTGCTCGACAACAGATAGTCTAGGAACTCAGTCCCAATCTCTAGTCTGCCTCAGAGCAGCGGGGAGATTCTGATTAGCCCGAGCTGGAGGACTCAGAGCCATTCATGGCTTTGATCTACCCCGTCAGAAGCTGTCGCAGAAAGAGGGCCATCGTGACAGGCATGTGAAGATCCCACTTCACTCAGCACGAGGACGTAGCTTGCTAGCCGTTTTGTAGTCTCTCACATACAGTTCTGCACCACCTATCCGCTATTTCACATCGTATGCATGTATTGTAAGGAACTCATTGACTCGATGCGCACTCGCAGAGAGCATGTCGTTGATTTCCCCCCTTTAGTTGGCTCAATCTTCCTCGTATCACCGTGAAGGCCGTTTCGACATTCTTGTTTTCTGGCTGTCTCCGAGGACATCAGTGACTTAAATCCCCAGAATGAATACGCCAATTGAAATGTAGTGGGCTGTTTCTTTGTCTACAGCCAAGATTTGAGGATGTCGCTGCAGAAGCGCACAACGCCTGTCTGTATCCGTGGTCCTCTGCGTAGCTGACACCAGAGTAGTTCCATTTGGGGAATCATAGCATGACGGAGTCGCCGAAGCCAAACTCCGTGCATGCCAGCCGTTATGTTCCATACGACACGCAAATATTTTGCATGGTCAGACGAACGGTGAGGATCCAGATGTAAGACGATTCACGTCGATGGGGCTTCCTACACCGAGCTTGTTGGCTGGAAGTCTCTTGCATATGTCCTGATAGGATCTCACTCGTCGAGCCTGCATCGAAAGAAGGTGGATTCTTTCAAGACTGAGATGTCTGGATCGGGTTTGGGCTTTAAAATTTGAACGTTTGATGGTGTGTGCGAAATAGTTGGGAACGAATTATAAGCCTAGTGCTTGGATTCAATCAAGCGCAAATGTCAACCAAGCTTAGAAACAGTTCACCTGGCAAGAAATCTTCCTTCTGATTCTCTGCCTTGACAGGCGATGATGATGTGCTCTGAACACAGTTGGATATCTTTGAAAGCAATTCAGCGCGCTACCAATGCGATCCACAATACCAGATAACTCCAGCATCCTCAAGGTGCTCCATGACCATGAGTCTGCCCGTCCCAGTCAATAGCAAACAAAATCGCACCGCACTAACAATGCATGAACACGGTGATGCTCGCTTCCGTTGTAATCCTCTATGCCGGTGCTCTGGCCCAGTAATCCTACAGCAAAGCCGCCCAGAGCTAGCCAGTCTGAAGGTGGACTCTTCAGTCGGCCCAAACATTGGCCGCTAAAGAAAGCATTGGGTCTTCAAACTGCTGTAGTGCACTCTAGATCGGAGCAAATTTCCTCTCCTGGTCACTCTGCGCCTCATTTGCGGAGCGATCCTTGATGCCCGTCTCGATACCCCAGGTGTTGTCAAGGAAGTCGTCCAGGTTATCGAGAACTGCGCTGACGTCGTCCACCGGTTCCATATTCTCCTGATCCTCGAGAAAGTCCAACGCTACACAAGTCGAGGTCCCCCCCATATCGTCATGCCTGCATTCTGCGTCGGCCGTTTGCTCAGCAGCGAGCTCCAACCCTTTTCGCCTTGTCTGTGAGGCTTGGACGAAAGCCTCTGCCATAGCGCCAATTTCCTGGCTTGCAGACGTTCTTTGCTGAGACTCCGAGGGCAACAACCTCAAAGACTTTCGGCTTGAGATTTTGCGCTTCGACATAGCCTCAAAGTGCTTGGCGAATTTCTGGTCGTGGTCGGTGAGCATCCCAACTTCTACAGAGCTCATCTCTAGAGGGGGCGGGGAAGCTGTCCTCATCGTTGGCTTCGGCAATCGCACGCTTCCGGTCTTCTGGCCGGATGGGTCGAAATAGGGGACGTCCTCTTCATCGTAGATGCCATCTGTCTCATCTTTATCAAGTTCAGTGTTGCATGCCACTTCCTCGCTGGGAAGAGGCGCGAAGTGCACTCGGCGATCTGGCTTTTGCGGCCCAGGTGTCTTGAAGAGAATGCCCGATCTTACGCCTGAGCATCGAAGGATGCTTCCGTTGGAAGACGCTCGTTTTTTCACTGGCAAAGGTGTCATGAAGTCCGAGAATGCTTTTATAGGCATCTCGAAGTCCGGAGTTGGAAATCTTGAGTCTGGCGGACCCTGCGCACCCCAAGGACTCTGTGGCTGTTGGGATACCGCCAGTGCTTTGCCAGCAAGAAGGCTCAAGTTGGATGTGTTTCCAACCGGGCTGGTAAGGGTTGCCGGCGGAACATACAAGTGCCAGGAAGTGGCTGCCGTTGGGTTCCATGGACTCTGAACTTGCATTGCTGTCTCATCCAGGACACCAGTCTCAATGTTTGGTCTTCTGTAATTGCTTGGAGCCTGAGGTGGCATCTGCAAAGGACTGCCTGCTTCATTGACCCACGGACTTTGAATTTCTGGTATGTCGGTACTGGAGGCGGCCTTATCGAGGAAGCCAGAGCCAGCACCACAGTCTGAGACGTGCCCCGGTACCTTTGGGACCTGTGGATTTGTGCCCGATGAGTCTCCGAAATCTCGTGTTTCGGCATCATCCATATTTTCACCAGGTTTTCCTGGATCGCAAGTTGGACTCGACGGAGATCCTGGGGAGACTGCAATCTGCGGAGGCATTTGGAGCTGCTGTGGCTCAATACTAGCAGTGCTCTTATTGAGCATGTCAGATTCCTTCACCGAGGCCGCCACCATCTGATTTGAGAAGGGGCAAGGCAAGGCAAGCTTCTCTGGTCCCGCTTCCTCACGTTCAGCTCCAGGCATCTCCGTCGCAACCGTCTCAGAAATCATCGACACGACAGTGATTTCAGTGTATGTATTAATGGTGGATCCCACACTAGCTTCGAAGTGTTCTGCATCTTGGAAGACTTTTGCTGGATTCGACCCTTGACGAGAATCATTTGCCTGATCAGCATAAGCTGGCGAGGGTGTGCTGATGTATGCATCACCGGCATATTCGTCAGCCATGATTGTTTCTCTAGGAGAGACAGGGGGCAGATTTTGTATGTTGACATGTGTTGTCTCGTCAGAGTCGACCTGAGTATCTAAGCCCTGAAGTATGATGTTTGTGATAATCTCTTCCTGTTTGACAGATGCTTCCGGACTGGACATGACGGGCATTATATCTTGTGTGTCAATGAAAGTTGACCAATCCGGATCGGAAGAGCCATCGACGCCATACTCAACCACTGGAATGTCATCTGCATTTCTATTAATCTCTTCTCCCCGGAAAGAGGCAGGAGTCGGGTTTTGACTGTCGAGACAGGTCGACCACTCTGAGTCCGACTGGGCACAGCCGTCCATCTGCGAGGGGGTGTAGGGTTCTTCAAGCGCCTTAGTCTTGCTCGTATTTTGCAGCTGGACCACATCTGCCGACTCATCTGTGGTACTAGGCTCAACCTTGGCCAGCAACTCGCTCGCAGTCTTCATTCCATCATCTGTTCTGTCATTGTCCGTCCGATGGGCATGCTGGTCTGCTATGTTGCCTCTGGATGGGTGGGCTTCAGCCGCTGCAGGGAAGCAGATTAAGTCTCCGGACACCTCTACGAGTTCTCTCGTATGTCCTTTTAGAGAGCCTTTCTTCGCAGGCTCTGCTGGATCGGGTTCCACGGAGGCAGTTGAGCCACTACAGAGGGCGTATTGAGCTCCTTGATCATCTGCCGTAGCCACGTGGAGCTGCAACGATGACGGGCTCGGAGTCGCCCCAATCGTGAGACCGACTATTGGAGGAGCGTGCTCTGTTTTCTCTGCAGGACTTCTCGCCCTCTTGTGGAAGAAAAAGCTGTTGTCTTGTTGAGTCGAAGGCAGTGAAGCCAAGTCTTGGGGAAATGCAATGGATTTTGCTACAATGGCTCCAGCGGAAAGGAGCTCATCCCGGACTGGCTCGGTCTGCTTGGTCAAAGATTGATGAGGGCTTTGGCCCAAGTACTCAAGTGCTGCTTCGGCCATCTGTGCTGTCGTCTGAGCACCTGCGGGAGGCTCATCAGGACCCAAACTCTGGCCCTTCGGTAATTGAGAGAGCTGTGACTGTTCAGGCTTGCCTCGTCCTAGGAGTGAATTGTCGCGGCCACTAAGTATTCGAGAATTGCTCTTGGTGACTTTTGCCCGTCTACTGGGCGACCGTTCCCCTGTCGAAGACGTTGAGACCATGGTAGAATGGCGCTTGGCATTGTGTGTAGGAGTAGTGGCCGGCATAGATAATTCATCTTCGGAAGTATCTGCATCTTGACGAACTCGAGCTTTCCGACGGGGCGAAATCCGTCCTGACCGGAGCAAATTGGGTAATTTGAGGTTCGTATTCGCCATCGAGGATGGATTCGGACTAGAATACCCAGTATGCCCATTTGTCGCAAGCTCATCTTCACGCAGAGAGTGATTTCGTAAAGATCGTGTGACCATTTGAGAAGACGGTTTTTGATGGGTCTGGCTGCCTCTGGTTTGGGCTGTGATGCGACTGGGCGAATCAACTGGAGTTGAATTCGTGGGATTGGCGGACCTTCGCTTCTTGTGGTCACGTTTGCGTAGCCAAGTTGGGTCTGCAGGTCTCTTCCTCGCGCGAGGTTCATCATCATCACTGTCATCCTGCTGTGATTGCCAGAATGGATCTTTCGACACAGATGTGCTCTTCACCGCCTCTCTCCAAGTCTTGACGCGACTGTAGTCCGATTCGTCCATATACGGGTTCTTCCTTGTTGATGGTGGATTTGTGATCTCGGGGCTGGGGAGGGGATACAGGCTTGTGCCCTGGGTGTCTGGGAGGTTCTCATCGGGAGCAACGGTTTGCCTCGATTGAGAAGGCTGAGACTTGGCCGGCTCAGCATATAAGTGAGCCCGTGTTGATCGCCATGGGTTGTTCCAATGCTCCCTGTCGAAAGGTCCTCGGAGCGTTGCAGATAGCAAGATGGGCACGTTGCCAGACAAGAAGTCAATGGCCTTCCTCTCGATATGCAGCCGTCGATGCAGCGGAGCTTCGTAGTGATCATCTTCTGATCCCGAGTAGAAGTCGGCGTCGGCGTCGGCGTGGTTGTGCACCGCCTCACAGTAAAGGGGCTCGTCACCGAGCTGATGGAATGGTGTTGGTGGCATGGCGGCAATGGAAGATCCCAGCTGTCCGGCTGCGGTGGAGACCAATCCACGGTGGCATCTGTGCGGTCTTGTTTGTCGATGGAGGGCAGAGTGAGCTTCTGCGGTGGTGAAGACGGCAAACAACAAGGGGCTGGGCCACTTCCGTCGCGGCGGCAGCGAGCAGGCAGAGGCGGAAACTTAGGCCCCCCACCAGACTCAAATGGAGACAGGCGCGGTTGCAAAGAGCAACACGCGCCTTCCCCAAGTCCACTTTACGCGAAAAGCACACGCCTCTGGCGCACTGACCATATTTTGGACATGCAAGTATCTACTGTATACCCCTGTCATCCGCCGGAGGTACCCAGGTACCTGGGCAGGTCCTTTGTCAAAAAGGACACACACGAAAGACCCAGCTGCCCTTCAGTCCCATCATGGACCCGGCGGCCAGATGTGAGTTGTTGAGCCTGGCCAGTCTGTATGACCATGAATTCATTGGAAGCACGGCTGACTGCCCAGGTGGGTGATGGCAGACGCCGTTTGAGGCCGATTTCTCTCCCAGGGAGATCCCGAAGAGCGGGTTGCCGTGACAACAGCCGTCCAGCAGCCCAATCACGTATGCAAAAGGTTGTGTTTTTGCACCAGTGCAGGTTGCAACCCAATGTGCTTGCGATGGGGAAAGAAAGACAGACCTGGGCCGTGACATCTGGAGTCTACCCCCTCTGGCCGACAACGCGTTGTCCACCTGACGGGACGGTAGAAACACCTTCCAACCTCAAGAAGAGGACCGACCGCAACCTCTGTGACTATTTGAAGGAACAACTTCCATTCCATTATCTATAGTATCAATTGCCACGCGCACATCGCCATTTTTGCCCGTCAGCCGTTGGCGACTCCACCGGTGCTGTACAGTACCAACCCACCTGCAGGCGATTTGCATGACCCGCTCGATCGCAGACTGGATCCCCCAGCAAGGTATCCGCTCTCCGAGGCTGGACCATCGCGTCACTACCCTGTGCACGTCTTCAATTGCGCGCACCGCGAGACAGCGACCAACATTGACTGCACCCCTCCGCCGCCAGCCGACCTTGCTTCCGATCGCGACGGACATACCACTTTCATGGATGCAAGCTAGTCTTGACGCGACAACAAGTCCAGCTGCGCCACCGGGCAGAAATCATGTCGTCGCATGCCTGGCTTGACTCTCTGTCAGAGGACTGGCCCTCAGAGCCAAACTCTCCCACCGACTCCAAACCCCCGACCAGGAATGGCACAACACGATCCAGTGTCAGAGCCAGCGGGACTAAGATTCCAAGGCCATCCAGTGGCCACAGCGCCAACAGGAGGCTCTCTGCCACGCCCAATCGAAACAGCAGTCTGGCTCTCGGCGAGCGAAGCCCCAGCGACATTAACATTCCTGCGCAGCTGTCCAAGCGCACTCCCTCCAAGCTCTCCCAGGAGGTCAGGCCTCATCTTCGTCGAGGCCGCACAGCGAGCCGGTCCATTTCGGGCTCTCCAGCTGGTTCTGTTGTTCACAACACCGTGCAGCGTCAGTCCCTCAGCTCATCGCCCGACAAGAGGAAATTTGATACCCCAGAGTGGAAGCGAAGACTGATCTACGGCGAACTGGCGTATGGGGAGCAGCGCGACCTGTTCACTTCCGCCGGTACTGGTCTCGAGGGCATGTTCAAGCCGCCGGTCCAGGCAAAGGCCCCTTCCGGGCATCCAGACGAGGACCCCAGTGATTTACAGAGGAACAACACAACATTCCCTTCCAGCCCGCCAGAAATTGCCGTGAGCTGTTCGAACTACGAGGTCTATTCCGATCGATACACGGAACAGGAGCTACCGGAGCACATCGGAGGAACCCAATCCAATGGCCGCTCGGTCAAGTACAAATTAAATGACAAGGAAGGGTCTGACGCAAGCGACTTCAGTGATATGTCTGTTCGACGAAAGGTGCCACGAGAAGAAGCACAAGCAGACAGTAGTCGGGCCGCAGCACAATTCCTAGCGCCATCCACTGCCGGTGGCGAGTCGCGAAAGACCAGCAGTCAAAGTGCGGCTCGCCATGAGGACTTCAGTCCCATCTTCATCGCCAGACCAGGTGGTGGAGATGGAAAGAATGACGTCTCTGCACTGGATCTATCACCGTCAGTTCTGTATGAGCGGCTTGAGAGGCTACAGAAAGACCGATCGCGCGTGAGTGCCTCCGAACATGGCCACCCAACTGCGGAAGGTAGATCCCGAGAGTCAGCGGCCACGGAGGGCTTGGAACGACTCGGTAGCTTTGTCAACCTCCGTAGGGGAGGTCAGTCGGTTGACGACTCGTTCCAGCGTCGCGTGATTACACCAGCGCTGGGGAACACATCGGACATGCTTCCGGAAGAATCTCTCCAAGCAAGCACTCCGAAACAGTTCCCGAGTCTACGTGGTCAGAGACCAGATACTCAGGATGTGTTCTCCGACACCCCATCCCTGCCCGCTGCGCCTTTCCCGAGCCCAGAGAAGAAGCATCTTCGTGTCCAGGGCAGTGGTGGCAGCCCGCTGAAGCTCTTTGGGCCCTATGACACTTTCACGAACCAAACGCTGCTGCGAAGAATCAGCCAATTCGAGGACCCGCATACTTCGCCTACATCAGAAAAACCCCCAAAATTGGGCAAGCGGAATTCGTCGGGACTTGCATCAAGAAGCACCACGGATGCGGATCTCAGAGTCAATTCGGGCGCGGAAAATTCAGAGCAGAATTCTGAACCCCGCAAAAGGCAATCTAGGTCGGTCAGTCAATTCGGGGCAGGAGAGCTCGATGGGTTTGAGTTTGACGAGGATTTCTCTCGCCTTTCTAACGAGTCTGACGACGAGTTCGTTTTGCATCGGTCGATGGCGTTTAATGCCACAGCAAACTCTTCGCCTTCGGCGGACGGTAATATTTCCATTGCAAAACGTCAAAAGCCGGGCAACATCTCCGCGCTAAACTTCAGAACTCTGTCGGGAGCTGCCTCACGAGCTGCGTCGGCAGCTGTCCTGGCAGCCACCCCGAAACACCAAATCCAAGACCATGAGTACAAGCGACCTCGAACATCACCCACCAAAGACCCGACGCCAAAGCGCAGGAGAACTCTGCATGAGTCTGATATCTCGTTCGGCGCTGGAGACGAACATATGCTAGAGCCAACACAGACCTCCCACCAGCACATGCAGGTGGTCATCGGGAGGAAGCGTAAGGACGCTCGCGCTGGCGAAGTGCAACAAACAGCTAATCCCGAAGTTCTAGCTTCCCGCAAGGTGATCCGCCTACGCTCTCCAACCCCAAGTCAGAAATTTCCAGCTCAAGGGGACGACCATTCCTCCGATCAGTTGCAGGTCTCCGGTCACGAAGGTGCGAAACGCGCACGAAAGAGCCCTCAAAAAGCTCAGCACAAACCCAGCTTCCCAGTCGGTGGAGGGAGGAAGCCTTCCATTAGAACAGAAGATTTCATTAATGAAGCACACCGCATCATGGCGGCTATCAGAGGCAAGAATGGTACGCGGAGTGGCCTTACTAGTGTCGAAGAATCGGAATCAGAGAACATCAAGCAAGCCACCCGGGAGCCTGCTTTGCCAGATTCTTCGTTTCAGGAATCGACTCGAGAACCATTTTCACGACCACCAAGCCGTGACGGGAAGCCTATTCCGAGGGCCATTAACCGACAACAGAACCCCGAGCTGCTGAATCATTTGAAGAAGTACGAGGAGCACAGTGACATGGGCGATATCATTGCCTCTTCTCTGCGTTCACTCGGTGTCTCTAAAGAGGACATTGAGGCAGTGCAAGCTCTGGAGTACCATTCGCACAGTTCCATGTCAGAAGCGTCTGAACAAAGTGTTTTGCGACATGATGAAATCGTCAGCGACCCACCCAACATTCGGGTTTCTGAAAATCCTCATCGATACGAGAACACTACTTCAGCAGAACAGGCTCAGCAGTTCCGGAATCGGTTGTCCTCTCACAGTTCCAGCTCCGAATCCGGTGTTTCCACCGGACAGTCGATACGAACAGGCTCCTCCCGAGGGTCAGATACCAGGAGGACGATCGCACCGCAGAGTGTGTCCCATCTGATTCCTGATCAGGTCGGCAACATGGTTTTAGACAGACAGCGCAATGTTTGGGTCAAGAGCAATAAGGTTCATGCGACACGCGCGAAGAGGAGCAACACACTTGCCTCGGAGAATAGCGAGGACGACCCGTTTGCTGATATTCCTGACTTAACTGTGGACGCGACGAGGGAGCTGCAGAACCTGAAAGATAAGCAGAGTCGGCAGGCTGGCTCAGTCACGGGGTTCTTCGGTCCCGAAAAGTTCACTGGGAGTCCGGACCAGTCAGTCCGGGGTCACTCGCTCAAATCCATTCTCGTCAGGGATTTTGCCGCCAACCCTAGTAAGAACGGCTCAATGAGGTCTACCAGCAGACTGATGAAGAAGTTTGCTGAACCCGACAACGAGGATGTCGAGCATGAGATCACTATACATGAAGATCGCCTGGAAGACTCTTCGCCGAAACGACGAATGACCATCAGCTTTTCGTCTCCAATCGCTTCTATCATACAAGATGTGGTTGGCGGAAACGGCCCCGAAGAAACCAACACCAGCATCTTCGAGCAATCCGTTGCAGACATTCTCCAGTCATCAGGGAAACATGGCCGTCGTACAGTTTCCATTCAGTCACTGAATGGCCACAGCGGGCCGCGTCCACGAAGCTCCTCCAGTGCACCATCACGCCATATGTCGGTCAAAGGCGCATCATTTGTACCTCGACCAGTCTCAGTCATTGAGGAGGAGAGTGACGAGAAAAGCTTCGTGGATAGGAGTGAAGTGAGCAAGTCTGGGGACCACAGTGTTGCGGAGGAAAAATCATTCCAACGCCGCCAAACAAGTCTGAGCATCATGTTCAAAACACCTGGTCGCCCAAAACCAACTCGTCGACCAGACAATGCAGAGACAATCGGCCAACAGGTCGGCAATCTGTCACTGAGTCCTATATCTGACTTTACTGCACACCAGGATCGCTCATATGCTTTCGAAGTGAGCTACCTCGTCGGAGACCAAAATCTTGTGACAGGCGACCCTTCACGGACGCGCATGTCGCAGACAGTTCGCCACTTGGTTAGCAAACTCGCAGAAGTTGAGCCATTTGAGCCATATTGGGAGGATCTGAAGGAGATGATACTCCGTGAGAAACAATTGGGTAGTCTGCACATGCTAGACCGATTTTGTGGAAGTCTAGTCAAAATTGATGTCTCACGGAACACGATAAGGGCTCTAGATGGCATTCCGTCATCTATACGCGAGTTGGCCATCACCCACAACATGCTTAGCGAGCTGACTGCTTGGGATCGCCTGACAAATCTGCAGTACGTGGACGTCTCGAACAACGACATCAAGAGCCTCTCAGCTTTCAACGACCTGGTTCATCTGCGTAACTTGGTTGCAGACAACTGCGGGTTGGCCAGCCTGGACGGCATCAAGTTCCACGACTCCCTCTTGACCCTGCGCGCCAGGAAGAATTCCATTGACAAGCTCAGCTTTGACGGTACGAACTTGCAGAGGCTGACGAGCCTTGATCTGGAAGGCAACAAAATACAGGAAGTCGAGTGTTTGCACGAACTTCCCTCCCTGACATATCTCAACCTGAAAGATAATCAGCTGGTTAAGTTCAGCTCTGCTGAACCGCTCACGCTGAAGCACCTCATCATTAGCGACAACAAATTGAGAAAACTTGACGTTGCCTCGATGGCTCGACTTCACCTGCTTTACGCCGATCGCAACAAGCTCACCACAGTCCATGGCCTGCCTCGTGTTCCCCATCTGGACAGTCTATCGCTTAGGGAGCAGGGCGGATCAAGGCCTTTCGACATGTCCTTCTTGGAGACCGCGTACGAGGTTCGGAAGCTATTCCTCTCGGGCAACCATCTTGGTTTCTTTGAACCGCCTCGCGATTTCCTCAACCTGCAGCTCTTGGACCTGGCAAACTGCGGCCTGCAGCGTCTGCCTGATAACCTGGGGCAGTTGGTGCCCAACTTGCGTGTGGCCAACCTGAGCTTCAACGGTCTGTCGGACGTCAGCGGCCTCACGAGCACTCCGCGTCTCAAACGCCTGCTTCTTGCAGGCAACCGTCTGGCCGACGTGAAATCCCTCCTCGGTGTCCTAAGCCAATTTCCCTGGCTGACTGAGGTCGACCTGCGTGACAACTCGGTTACACAAGGCTTTTATCCTCCCATTCATATGGTGCTTCAAGATGGAGAGGCAGCCAACACCGATATTTTCAAGCTCCCTGACGCGGACCCAGAACGTGACGCCAGGTACTGTGGTCGCCTGGACATGGACACCCGAATCCAGCGGCGGATATACGAACGCAAGTGTGTGCGCTCCTGCAAGCAGATTCAGAAGCTGGACGGTCTGCCAGCGAACAGAAAGATACGGCATATAAGAGATGTGGTATGGAAAAACATGGTGCTGAGAGGAATGCTGCTTCGGCCTGATGGGATGCCGTTCGACTTGTCTCAGTACGAACTCGAGAAGGAAGAGGATCCTACTTCCTATGTCAGTGAAGGCGACGGCGACGGCGACGGCGACGGCGCAAAGGGCAAGGCGAAGGGCGTCGACGAGAGCGCGCGCTGGGGCATCGAAGACAGCTTCGCAGGTTGATGCGTCTAGCATGTGTACTAATCACCACACTGGTAATGGGCGTTTGGTGTTGGAAGAAAGCATGGCGTTCTGATTCTAGGTTAAAGTCACAGGCTGTCATGCGTGTTGCCAGGCGATAGCACGCTTTACTGGTTTGCCAGCATACGGATACGTACATCTTTTGGGTTTCCAGTGGCGCAGGTGCTTTGGGTAACCGCGACGGGAAGTCATCATGATGATAATGAGTATAATGGGCCTCGAGGCCGAATTTTCTGTCCATGCAAGCTTGAAGTCGCCCATCCCTCTTGCTGTGCCAGGTGGAATTGTGATTGCCGCTGCTGTCTTGAGTTCGCAGGCTTTGGTCCTCTCTGTCCGGCGGACACTGAGGCCTATTGAGGTAAGCAAGGACCTAGGAGACCCTCACCTCTCTTCGAGACCAGACACTTGAAACTTTTGAGCTACGTACGACTCCCCAAGACCCTGGAGCTCGCATCTGTTGATTGCATAGAAGCAAGCGATGAGAGTGCCTGGTTAATGCTGTACGCAAGGCCGAGCACATGAGCGAAGCCGGGCGGACTCTCACTGTGTTCCGTACCAGGCGCCTGTTCGGCCCGCTCGGGAGTCTCTTGGTCTCGAGACTACTAGTCACCGCGTCACTTCGAAGCTATCATAACAACTACCCGCACCGCCACCCCCTCCGTTTTGTGAACAACCTGGATGCATTCTGTCGTCATCAGAGTGTGCTCAGAAGACAGGCGACTTACACACACACACACACACACACACACACACACGAACCCCGTGGACTCGGCCGATTGCCAGGCCCCGGGAGGCGAGATTGAGAGAAGGGGTGGAGGGGGGCAGGAGGCAGCATGTCTTAGAAGAATGTATCTAGTGAGGGAGGGGGGGTAGGGGCGAAGGAAGATCTTGGAGCTTGGAGCTTGCTGCTGCACCGTTCCGATGGCGACCAGGGTAGGATAGGTTGATGGGAGGTGGAGGGCATTAAGTGATGATGGTAGCCATGTGGGGTTGAGTCTGCTCGCCGGCAGCCCCAGCCACACTGGCGGCGCAACTGCTGCTGGCTGCACTTGACCTCACTTCCCTGGGGTCGGACAAGGGACCATGATGGTGGAGGGACGCGACGAGCCGCCCAGCTCAGCTTCCCGCGGGAAGCCAAACAGCAGATGGGTCTCCAACAAGGGCCCCCCCCCCGTCCCCGCGCGTCCCGAGGGCGTGCTAGCCGGGGGCCTGGCCCTTGGGGGGGGGGAGCAATCACGATCAGGCCGCGTCAGGCGCAGCTCTTTGCTGAGAAAAAGTGAGTGATGGGGGGCCGGATGTCTTGATTTGCTCCGGTGTCGAAATGAGAGGCCCAGCCAGGGAGGGAGGAGGAGGAGGCGGCAGCTAGGTAGTGTAAGTCGCGACAGGGTGCGCCGGCGCTGCGAACACCTTTCTTGCATATGCACGTCGGGCCCTTCTCGTTGATCTCGGACCCTGCATGACCATAGATCATGGAGTGGACTGCGGTCGAAGGAGAGGGCGGCACGGCGGCAAACTGAGATCCAGCAGTGATGGTGTGGCTGGTCGTTTGCCTCCCTGCCTTGCCATTCATTACGCAGTCGTTGGTGTACCGGTAGGGTGATGTGTGTGGAGTGCGAGACCACATGTGCAAGCGAGTGAAGCATATCGTTTTCGTAAATTTTACGACACCTGTTGATCTGACTTCTGAGCACGATTAGTTGGTCTCGTTGCGTGTTGCTACTCCGCGCCGCTGTAAGCCCTTGCGAGGCTCAATAAGCCAAGCCCAATGGAAGACGGAGCCAAAACTCTACATCGAGAGCAGCAAGTGTGCCTACCAAAGAGAATGGAGGGCAGGTCGGGACCGCAAGGTTCGTGGTCCAAGATAATGAGCGAAAAAAGCTACGAGGTAGATCCTGGCGGGACAGACTGGCTATCTTGGTTCGGCTTCGTTCAGAATCCCAGGGTTGTTTCGCATGTTGGTTGCATTTCTTCCGAACAGGAGAGACATGCCATGGATATCATCTAGCCCACCCAGGTTACAATATGCACGCAATATAACTACCAGTCTGGGCGGCTGGTCCGGCTTGCGGTCGAACAAGGACCCGGCAACCGTGAAGGGAGACACTAAACACGAATGATCTGCTATGGCGTTGCTGCTGCCTCCCATCTAGCGAGCAGGTGCGGATGTGAGCTCCCATCGCCCAGGCTGTCTGTCCTAATAAGTACGGAGTAGTGCGGGGAGATATCAACGGCTGCCGGTGACACTCGTGGGCAGGCGTCGGAAAGGTCGCATACGTTGGAGCAGGAAAAAGAGACATGTGGCATCGGCCGTGTCCATGGCCGCCCAGAGACGACAGACAGACAGACAGACAGTTGGATTCCTCGCGATGGGGTCAGGCGCGCGATGGGACGAGTCTCGGGCTCATCTCAGAAATTCGGCCCGCCTCCATCGTCTGCAGACAGATGACAAAACGCTCCCATCACCATGACGATTGGCCCGCTCCGGAGGCCGCTAGACCTCGGCGGCCAATCTCGATCGTCTTGCTTGACCAAGAGCATTGCCAGTCTCCCTGTCTCCCTTGAGAGCCCGCCGGCCAGCTTGTTCATCTCATCACGGCGGCCCTGCCGTCACAGGCGGGCGTGCCATGCATGTGCATGTGGGCCCAGGTCTTGAGAAGGAGGGAGGGCGGAGCGGCTGATTTGACGCCGTATCGGACCCTCAGGTGGGTCGTATGCAGGTTGTTCTGCTTTGGGAATGGGCCGACTGCCCTCTTGCCCGTCGTGGCTGCGTGGGCTGGGGGTGGATAAACTTGCCTTGCTTGCCTCGAGATGCGAATTAGGGGCGGATGTGGTTGCAGTCGCAGTCACCATGCCCCAGGTGCCTGGGTTCTGGGGAAAGAAGCAAGATGCGAAGATGCGAGCGTCAAATCGGTGGGATTCCCTATCGCAGCTCTGCTGTACAGTACGGTAGTCTACCAGCCCTTTGCCGTGATATTGTGGGTTCGACGGATTCCGGGGCCCCAGACTCCACGTACGCTAAGCATGTAGGATACATCTCTACTATAGCCTAGACTACAGTATACACAGCACCGTGAACGGGTACCGCGGTTCTCACGTCTCATTCCAAGCCTCCTGTGCAAGTTTCAAGGTGCTCGCAGATCTCATCGCCATCTCCATCATACTGTGCATGCCTCAACGACACGCCACGCGCCGGCCTGGGTCCATAGTATCCCCAGCGGCACTCAGCCGCCTCTCGACGGCTTGTGGCGGCCCAAGCGGAGGGTGAGAGGAGAGTGATGGTGGTCACACAAGGCCACAGGAAATCAATCACCTTCGCTACAATGCCGGGACACCAAAACCACCAAGCTACAGGCGGCCAGGCGGCCAGGCGGCTCACACACTCTCCATCTCTCACCCCCAGCTGGTACATGCCGAAGCTATTACGAAAAGCCTTTGCACTTGCACTTCCGTGTGATATGTGACTTGTCAGACCCGCCTCAGACGTGCCAGGGCCTCTTATGTACGGCCTCCGAGACAGCTCGTAGCACATGCCAGGCAGAGAGGCACGGATTCAGGATGGCATGGCAGGGAACAGATGGGTGGGTGGCTGCATTATCTTGGCGTATCTCACTTTGTGACGAGTAGTCTAGCAAGAAAACACGGCTAATAAGTGCTGAAGTGAGCTGAATGCCTGTCGTCGGCCCAAGCTACCATGCTTGTAATCACGTCCTGCCGACGACTAGGTAGTCCTGCGGCAACGCCAGCACAGCGGAGGGCCTGAGAGAAAAATGAGCTGTCGCTTTGCTAGTCACCCAGCCAACAGCAAAGCCCGATCATTCGGCTTGTGGCAAGGCCCGTCCAATATTGAAGGCAGTCGTAGGCGAATCATATCGAGGTGACGTTGTCCCCGGGGGCAGCTAAACGCGAGGCGGCGTACATGGTCGGTTCGGTCATTATGAGGGTGGCCAGCTAGAGAGCTACCAAGTGAGCGCATTTTGGGCAGACTCGAGTTGCAGGAGAAGCAGAAGCATGAACCAGAGCGACATGATGCAAGTGACGGGATGACGCGATCTGGATTTGGTGGGCAGAGAACCGCAGGCACAATCTGGGTTGGAGATCCACTTGGACTGGACGGGAGCAACAGACTACGCACGCATGCCGTGCACGCATTTTGGGGTATCAAGGAATCCGGCCGTCTGTCTGGTTGGCTTGTTTGGCCGAGGAGTTGGAGGAAGAGGGAGGGTCGCACAAGGATAGTCACGATAGCTTCACCCACAGGCAAACATGAAGTAGCAAGCGCGAGCACATATGGCTGACAAGGCGGCGTGTCCTCGGGTAGGACCACCAATGCGCTGGACCATCGTGGCCCACGGTCGCACCTCTCCTTGCCTGCACGCCAGCCGATTGGCTACGAAGGCATGGCCGCCTCACGTGAACAAGAATAGGTAGGTACGTCGAAGCACGTCCAGAATCGGCAGACCAGGAGCGTGGACAGGGCGAGGCGGCGCGCTGCAGCGGTGCAAGCAGAGTAACAATGAACTTGAACGGCGCTGCCGACCTGGTCGCGCTGGTCGGGGTATGATGCAAGTGAAGCCAGAGGCATGCATCGTGAGAGTTTGTGGAACCAGAAGAGAAAAAAGGCCGGCCTGGCCACCTCGCCAAGGTGTCATTGCCCCGCCCCTCCCCCGCGTGCCGCAGACCCCATGCGATCCCCGGCCTGGGGGGAAGGGGGCGAATCTCACGATGCCCTCTTGACATGCCACGATGCACCACCGTCTGGAGATTTGTTAGCTTGTCGCGCCAACATTTCTGGCGGCCGGAGGACCGCACGGATGCCTCGTCTCGTGTGGGCCAGCACCCAGCACCCAGCGCCCAGCGCCCAGCGCCCAGCACCCAGGCCGACCCCAACACCTCTGCGCCATGTGTTTGAAGCGCTTGAGTCCGGGACGATATCCCGAATGGCGAAGGGCCAAAAACTCCAATGAAGGGCCGTCGGTGCCAACGGTCATGGCGCTTTGGCTTTGTCGACATAAGGCTGGGAATCGGGATGATAGACCCACGGTTGTTCGTCGGTAGCCATGGAGGACAGCTCACAGACGCTTATTATTAGTGATCTGTGCACAGCATTCCGATGAGCACGCTGGCATACAGACGTAGTCTACACTACACTGTTATTGTTCGGCGCCAGGCAGCGGAGCATCTCTTCCTCAAACCGAGGAGCCAGGAGGGCCCGAGCACGGCTAGCCCTGCAGCCGATGGATTATCACCTCTGCTAAGACTCAGGCGTTGTCGAGGTGGGCTGCGCAGCCCCCCCGGACGGGACCAGGAGACGGTAACGTCACTAGCGTCCGCCGAATCACGCACACCCCAGCAGTCTGGAGCCGGTATTTTCTTTGTCTCCAAAGTCAATTAGCAGCCTACGCCGAGAGACCCCTGTCTGCTCGCTTTGGTCGGAAGAAGACAAGGCAGTTGGCACGAGGAAACCCACGTTGTATAGTAGTTGGAAAACGGGGAGACTTGGGACCGTGAATTGTGAACGTCAACAAAGGAAAGGCAAGGCAAGACAAGACAAGAGAAAGAAGTTCAGGGAACAATTTGCCCCA
Source organism: Diaporthe ilicicola (assembly GCA_023242295.1). Classification (NCBI taxonomy): domain Eukaryota; kingdom Fungi; phylum Ascomycota; class Sordariomycetes; order Diaporthales; family Diaporthaceae; genus Diaporthe; species Diaporthe ilicicola. The sequence continues at coordinate 78,519 of JALPVH010000023.1, forward strand.
CATTCACAAGCGTCTCATGCCCGTTCAAATGTTCTGGTCAACGTTGGACGTCCCCTCCAGGCTCCACTTTCAACGGACACCTGAGAGCAGCTCCATCCAGTTCCATCCAGACCAGGCAGAACGAAGATGCTGAAATGAAGGGCACAAGGGCCACCCGGTGGGCTCACGCCCTCCGTCATCATGTAACGATTTCTCGATGCAACTTGTCAATCTCGAGTGTGGTTCGGGCAGATATGGGGCGCCGACGTATGCGGTACCCAAGACAGGCAGCACCAGGAACAACTGCGGTAACTGCAGTTGGTTGACTGGGGCAACAAAGATCAGATCGTGTTTTGGCCGCGGTGATCGCTCCTAGATCGTCCCGTCTCCCGTTGTCGTCTTGAAACCCAAACCAGGCGCTTGGACAAAGGCCCGGCTTCCGGCTTAATCTGTCTCTGATTCGATCCTGCTTCAGCGACAGCGAACACGGCAAAGATCGGTGGTTTCTGGCCTGACGGGCATGCACAGCAGAACCCAAGATATCCACCAACACCAGCCGGGCGACTTCCCCACGTCTCCGCCGGCAGGGTCGATGCTGTCGCAGCGGGAGACGGAGGTAGTGTAGTAAAAGAGGGCTCCGACACGACACGGCTGTGAAGATCGGGGCGGGATCGCGGCCTCACCATCAACGTGGAGACAAGCCTGACTCGCTGCCATAACATGGCCTGCATGTGTAGTGCACGACATACATAGTACGACTGGCACGACTGGGCAGAAGAAGCCCGTCGATGAACCGTCAGGTCTCCTGAAGCACCCGGTCCTGCACTATCCAAGCTGACGGTGCACACGTCGGTAGTCGCGTGGGCAACTTGGATGTAGTTGTTTGGGATCAGTCAGCAACATCGTCCGAGTGCACGGGTACAAGCACAGCTGTCTCGTCTCGCAGGTTTTTCTGTTGGCGAGCCGGAGGGCCGAAAGAGTGTCTGTTTCTGTACACCTGCATCTGGCCAAAACGATGGCGGAAACTTAGTAAAAGTGGCAATCGGGCAGTTATGAGCGTCGCCAGGTACGTACTCTGTACTATACTATAGTGTAGTAGCTGCATCAGACCCGCGCACACAACAGGCACATCCACACATCCACACACACACACACACACATGCAGACTGGTTGTCTACAGCTCACAGGGATCGCATAATGCGCATATGAACCTACCCTATTATTGGCCGCAAGAATGCGCCTTGGCGGAGCAGGTATCTTTCCACACAAATTTAAGCAAGTAGTACCTCGCCACTAACGTCGATCCATATGTCAAGTGACTGCACTTTACAATATTCTTATACGCAATTTGTATGGAGTGGCATTGTAGTGTTACATAAACGCATGCTGTGGGGCGTGTACCGCTGCGCACTATGCGATCCCTGTGGGCTGTACCATGTACGGAGTACGTAGTGACTAGGGTGATTGCGCAGCGAAAAGCCCACTTCACATGCGTCGATGAAGAGTTACGGTCAACCCATGTTCGTGTGATGGGCCAATCAGCACGGCCAGGATGGGACCACCCTTATCGCCCGCCAAGGCCAACTGGGCCCTAGATCCTGAACCCTGCTGCGTCTAGGAGGGCAATTTAACTCCCGTCGCTCTTGCTTGCCCTCCCTCTGGGACTTTGGGAAGTCTGGGAGCAAGGAGCAAGGAGCAAGGAAGGCTCAACCTCAATTGTTGGGGGCAACTCTATCGCTATCTGATGAGGCTTCCATCCTATCATGCCCTTCCCTGACGCGGGTTTGGGTTTGGATTTATTTGACGCAGGCTTTTTTTTTTCTGCAAGCCCAATCCGAACGCAGGCCGAGCCCAGCCCAGCCCAGCCCAGCTTCTGCGGTCCTGTGAAGACGGGCACAGATGTATGCAACAGGGGCCTGGCAGGGCAAATGGCTCGGCGGGCCGACGACGTGCGGTTGAGGAATTGGCCACTGGCGCTGATGCGCCTAGGGCACTGACACGGTAAACTGATGGGGACTTTCAGCAAAAACTGCTGCAAATGGCAGAACAGTACCTCCGGATGGACTATGGCTCCGTTGAGCCATCTTGGTAACTTTTATCAACGCGCGACCGGGCTGTTCTCTGATCGTAGTATTCATTGCCCCTCAACAGCAGCCACGTAGTAACTCGATCCCATACACCTGTGTAGTGGAACCTGTTAGGCGGTGGAGAGACGGGACCCGGAGGGGCAAGGGGCACAAGTGCAAGAGCTAGCTGTCTAAGTCGACTTCAACGGGCGAGGTCGAGGCTCACTCTCGTCCGTTGCGGCACCGCGTCGTTCCTCCCGGTTCAAGCTCGCCAGCCTTCAATCCAGGGACTGACAGGGTGCAGTGAAAGCCGCCCCAGAAACAAATTCTGTGGTGGTGAGAGGCAAATTCCAGCGTTCGTTCCTAGGGCTGGGTGGTTCAATAGATTGGTGCACACAATCACATACCCATCAACCCAATCACTCTCTCTCCCCCCCCCCCACCCCTTTCTCTCTCTCTCTTTCCCCCTCCCCCTCTCCCTCTCTATCTCTCTCTCTCTTTCTTGCTCACCAATAACAGTACCTGGCACGTTAGAGAAGGAATTGAGGGGGGAAAAAAACATAAGTGCCTTAGCCTGGGTCCGCGCATATGCATCGCAGCTGCGGCCGTTATTAGCTCTGCACCTTTTTTTCTTTCTTTCTGCTGCCTTTCATCAATTGATGCCCGGCTTGGCCCCTCTTGTACCTCCGTATCCCCCTTGCAGCCCACCCGGTCCGCAGCCCAGCGTCCCAAAAACTGACGACCTTCCCACCCACCCATCCACACACCCACCCAGTCCAGTCCAGTCCAGCCAGTCCAGTCCAGCCCTGTCCTGCAGCCCCCCCTCTCCCCCAAAAGCCCAAAGCCAGATTATTAGTCTGCACTCGCTCACGCTCACGCTCACCTTCATTCGAAACCGGCCGGCCTTTTCCTCCCCAGCACCGAGACTGCCACCGACACTGACCACGATCCTCTCCTTTTCATACCCACCTCCTGCACCCCTTTGAGCTATTCAGTCGCCATGGCGGCTTAGAGGCCACGATTCCTCTCTTCATCCACTATTTTGCTCCGACTGAGGCTTGACCGGCTCCAGAGCCAACCTCGCCAGCTCATTATGTCGAGTTGCCGTGCCCTCACTCTCCAGCAACAATCGAGCCCACGACGACTCCGACTCCGACTCCGTCTTGGATCACGTCCACAAAATGGAGCACCAGGCGCCTCATCTGCCTGCTCAGGCTCACTCTCAACCTCAGACACATCCTCACAGCACACACCCGCAACACCACTCGCTCACTGCCAGCAGCAGTCCCGTCTCGTCCCCGGGGCTCTTCAGTCCGTCCAACCCCCGCAGCGCCATGTCTCTGCCGCCCACGCAGTCCGTGTCCGAGGGTACAACGCCCGCTGCACTGAACAGTCCCTTTCTACACCCCCTGCAAAACCACAGAGTTAGAGAGTATGTCTTCTGCCTCCAAGCCAATTGTTTCTTTTCTGTCACGGCCAGGGTCACCTTTGAGCGACCCGAAGCCACCCTGGCCGGCGCGCCCTAGTGACCGCGCTCACCACCACCTTGGCGGCATCAACTGGGCCGCCTTGCGGGCGCTGGCATGGGTGCTGTGACCGAACGATCAACGAGCTACTGACCGGAAATAATGTAGGACACATGTCGCCAATATCGACAGAGACTTCACCACCGGCCGCAAGATTATCAACCATTACGAGGTCATCGAGGAGATTGGCCGTGGTGTCCACGGCAAGGTGAAATTGGCTCGCGACCTCGATAACAGCCAGAATGTTGCCATCAAAATCGTGCCCCGCTTCTCGAGGAAACGACGGCTCGGCAGGATCACTCAAAATGTGTCCCCTTTTGAGAAGTCCAAGAGGGAGATCGCCATTCTCAAGAAAATCAGGCATCCAAACGTGGTAGCCTTGCTGGAAGTCATCGACGACCCTGACTACAGGAAGATCTACCTCTGCCTCGAGCATGTCGAATGTGGTGAGGTCATATGGAGGAAGAAGGGCCTCCCTAACATCTGTGCTTTTGAGCGCCGGCGGATTGAAAGGGAGATGAGGGGGGAGACACTCACAGATGAGGAAGAGCAGCATCTTCTCGACTTGGAACGCAGGTTCAACGTTAAGGAGATGAAACGCGCTCATCTGGCGGAGAAGACCGGTACTTATGGCGACCATTGGAGCTTGGAACTAGGTCATGATGAATCCGAACTCAGATCGGGGCTTCCAGATACGGATCTTACGCAGCACGCCTTTGATTCCGCGAGGTCGCACTCATCAGCTTCCCGAGGATCTGCGCCATCCTCACAGGCCCCGTCGAGAACACAGTCGGTGCGATCCATGTCTGCTGTCGCGTCTGAAGGGCCGCCCACTTCGAACGAGGATGATATGGAGACACCAGGACCGCTTCACTCGAACCCGGGCTCGTCCAGTGCGCTTGCCGGAACAATGTACGGGGCCTACGATGATCTGGGGTTTAGAGATCGATCTCCCAGCATGGCCGACTCCATCATCTCCCACATGTCCTCGATCGATTTCAATCCGCAACCTCATGATCCGTTCGCCGACGACTTTTCATATGTGCCTTGCTTCACAATCGACGAGGCAAGAAATGCGTTTCGGGATGTCGTACTAGGCCTGGAGTATCTGCATTACCAAGGCATTGTTCACCGCGACATTAAACCAGCGAATTTGCTCTGGACTCGGGATCATCGCGTCAAGATCTCGGATTTCGGTGTGTCTTATTTTGGCAGACCGATGCGAGATGGCGAACCTGATGATACTGTCTCCGAATCAGAAGCACAAGACTTCGATGACGAGTACGAACTGTCCAAAACTGTCGGAACCCCTGCCTTTTTCGCTCCCGAACTGTGCTACACTGATCTCGACAACATCCCACCGCCCAAGGTCACCGAACAAATCGACATTTGGTCCCTTGGTGTAACGCTTTATTGTATGATATTTGCTCGAATTCCGTTTCTGGCCGAGGATGAGTTTCAGATGTTCCGGAAAATCGCAACAGAGAAGGTCTACATCCCCACGAGAAGGTTGAGGCCGGTGGACCCGTCCACGTCCCCGGACACATCTTCGCTTTACAAGCGAGTCAACAGTGCTCCATACCGTGACGACCACCAGCTTCTCTATGAAGATGTTGACGAAGACCTTCGACACCTCTTGGGCCAGATGCTCATAAAGGACCCAAGGCAGCGGATCACGCTCCGAGGGGTGAAGTACCATCCTTGGGTGCTTTCCAATCTACCCAACATCATGGGCTGGATCGACGATACGGATCCACAGAGGCAGACCAAAGGCACTAGAATCAAAGTCAACGAGAAGGAGGTGGACGATGCCGTCGTGCCTTTGACCCTCCTAGAGCGGGCGAGGTCTACCCTAAAGAAAACGCTCACCAAATTGACAAGTCGATCGGTGGAACGCACGGAGGGCGTTTCCCGGCGGAGAGCTACCAGCAGCGCTGCCAGTTCGGCTGGCGATAGTCCTGCCCACACACCCATCACAACTCATCTCCGCGACTCGCGCAGAAAGAGCATACGTGGAGACGGCGACTACTTTGCGACTGTGAGAGAACATTCGCATCCACACAGCGAGCATCCCTTGACCTACAGCGTTACGGCTAGTCCAGAAGAGTCCCCGTCGGAGACGGAAACAACCTCACATCAACCGGGAGCGGTAGGCGGCCACCCATCACACCAACTCCCTGAGATCGCGACGAGTTTTAATAGCAGAGAAGACATCACAGATCACCGAACACCGACATCAGCTCATATGGAGTTCCCGCGCCACAGGCATTCGCGATCGATCTCGAATGCTGTGATCAGTTTGCACAATGATCTTGTTGAGGCTCACACCGCCCCAACCACCCCTGCTCTTGACCACGCAGACGTCCCAGGCGGCCTTCGCAGAAAAGGAAGAGACACGAAACCCTCCGACGACTCGACGAGGTCTCAGTCGGTCGACAGAGCTCTGGTGTTTTCCAGCCCTGATAAGCGAGCTGACGCACGAGTTGCCCTGAGCTCTTTCGTCGCGCCTGGGAGTTTCGAGCAGCCCAGGAAGCTTTCGCAGATGCGTTCTTTGGATCTAGGACGTGCTTTCGGAGAGAGTCCTCTGCCTTCTCCTCAATTCTCCTCCCCTCACACGATTTCTTCTTATCAGCATGGCCAACACAAGTCGGATCCAATGCTTGACAAGTTCCGAACTGTCATCAAGATTGAAGACAGGCCGATGACGGCGCACCGTGTTCAGGATATACCCGAGGGCAAGACCCCGCCTCCAAGACAGTACGGTCTTTCGACCCCCGAATCATTTGCTCGAGCTCAGGAAACTTTGCGTCGACGTGAGAAGCTCGCGCACGAGGACGACGTGCGGCGACAAGAGGCATTGCAACCAGCTGCCGAGCTTGACGCAGCCCATGTCCCTTGCCCTCCCTCTCCAGACGATGAAGATTCTGCTAGCAACGGGGCACCATCCCGTGGCGAGACATTTAGCACGACATTTTCGTCCAAGTCTAATTCTCGTGAGGCTATTGCGACACCGTGGACAAGCCCTAGCGTGGTTACAAGTCCAGTCAGCTATACTACGTCCGCGTCGCAGAAGGACCTGAGGGAATCAGACGCGGATCAAATTCTTGCCTTTCAGTCCGATCCATCTCTACCAGCACTCCTCAGCGGCGCCTCATCGGTGTCAGCAGACCCGGAAGGAGAGTTCCTGGGCAATCCAGGCAATGTTAGTGTTGTGAACCGGCGCGCTATTCTTGAAACAACCGACTCGGTAACACCGCCAGCGTTAGCAAAGGAGCCCGTCACCGGGTTTCCTCTAGAGGCGGCGGAGCTCGATGAGCCCAGCGGAGCTGTCCTCGTTGATGACCACGAACCTGACTCCGTGGGCAACTCCACGCCAACCCCACCCGCACGTCTCCTTGAAGACGACGACAGTGACAGCGATGACGGGATTCTTATGATGGGCCACCGATCTAAGAAGTCGAACGCTACCAAAGGCTCTCCCAGTTCAATGGGCAAACTTGTCTTTGGGTCCAAAAGGCGCAATACCAATGCATCCGTGGGCAGCACCGACACAGCCAAGAAGGTATTCACCCCTGGGGACGAGGAACCCCCCTGTACGATCACACAAGAAGGTCGCTACCCAACCACACCGCTCAACGAGTCCGAATAGCTCGGGCTAGTTTCAACGCGCAGCAACAAATCGAAGCATTCAGTACATGAACACCATTTTCACATAACCTCCCTCTCGAGCTACACTCTCGCACGCTGAGTGCCGAAGATGACGATACGTCACAAAAGATTGCATCGGTCGGCCATCTGCTCTACAATTTTGTTACCAACAGCACATACACACTTCTCCATTTATACCGGCGGCTTCAAGATCGCATCTCTTATTACTTGCATAGCGCCACCTCTCCCAAACCTGGGGATGGGGAGGCCTGGCCCACGGCGTTCTGGCTTACCTTGCCGGTTAGGCCAATATTATTTTTCAAGGCATAGTTCCGACCATTCTCCTGCCGTCTTCCGACCGCGATGGCTTCTCGCTTCATATTTCCAACAAGCGTGGCTTAGCGAACATGAGAACAGACTGCAAGGGTCAAGTCCGACAGGCCGACATGAAATTTCACGCAGCATTCATCACCTCGTATCACGGCTGCTGACGGACTCTGTCAGGAGTAGTTTTTCACATATGTATAATCCTTTCGTCTTTTGGAACGAGCTCAGATGGAAGAGAAATAGGCTTGCATGAGGAGCGTAAGACGCGAGACCAGGCCCGGGGTGTTCCAGTGGTTTGGAATCTGCATTGGGAGGATTGGGGAGTTCGCTTGACGGTCATAGCAAGGCGTGGAAGGAAGTCGATCATCGTCTTTACGGAACACCAAAGATTTCCCCCATCCTCAACACACGTTTCTGCGCCGGACAGACACGTGGTGGAAGCCCTGTAGTGAGCGGTGTGGATGGGCCTAGTATATACACCTGGTGGTATTCATTTGACCATGATCGATGAGGGATGGGGGTTTGGGAAGAGGCGAGACCTGGACAAGGTCGATACAGTAGCCACTGGGACAGGGATCATATTATCATAGCGATGCAGCGGGCGAGAAGGCAATGGGATCGCTTGGTGGGGGAAGAGGATGACAAGAATCTATCCAGGTTGGCCTAGGCCACAGACATCTAAACGAAAGCAAGTTGGGAGACATTCCTACACATACTCGGCGGTTTGGATGTGACATCTGCAAGTACATTGTATGCTCTCGGTCCCTCCCAGGTTTCAACAAAGTTGCCGTCAGCCGGGTGGCTACTGGTAACCACCAAGTTCGATTTACCAAGTTGCTGCTTTGTGTGAACATCTTCACTCTCTAGACGACAGTGTATTTTCTCAGAGTGTACCTACTTCGGTGTGCTCTTCAGGTGGATGCAATGCGAAAGCAGCTCAAGAGGGGAGACGAGCAGTGGAGCGACGAATAGGAGACCATGACTAGTATGATGTGCTGTAGTATTTCAGAGGGTATCTATCTACTGCCGGTACAATTCCTGTCAGATGACATCTTTTCTTTGGCCGTCAACTCTTGGGTCTAGAGCATATCCTGTCTTGCTCTACTTGCGTGAACACGCACCTCCCGTCGTTTCGCTTCACTCTACTTTTCGCAGGCCCGTGAGACCCACGGTTTTGTCACTAAAGCCTGGAGACTGACATGGTCTCTTCAAGGTTATCCAGTGATCCTCCTCCTACTTAGTCGTAGTCGCCTTGTAATTAGTGCTCGTCTTTTGAGACTGCCCTGCCTTTGGCTGCGCTGACCGTTTTCTGCCTCCTAGCTGAAGAACAGCACAGACACGTTGCAAGATTATGTCATTCGCGGCTTCGCACTTCGGTTCCTTTCAGAGTTGAATCGTCAAACCCGCGTAGGCAGCCATTATGTGATCATTTTCTAGTCAGTGCCATGGCAACCAACACACCCAGGGCAGCCAGCACGAAGAAGACAAGTGCACCCGAGCCCAAAAAGCCCAACACGGCTCCCAAGCTCCCGTCACGCCTGGGGTTCTCGACACTCGCCAGGATCTTGTCGAGTCTCTCGGCCATCTGGATGTCAGCGAACTGGCCCCGGACCCTCTCGTCGCCCTTGCGGCCCATCTCCTGCAGCTGCTCCTGGCCCATCTCGTTCAGGACCTTGTTCATCACCTCGGTCCAGGCCGCGGCGTCGGCCGGGTCCCTCAGCCAGCCCGTCTCACCCTCGACGACCGTCTCCGTGGGCCCGCCGGTGTTGGCCGCCAGCACGGGCGCTCCGGCCAGCATGGCCTCGAGGGGCACAATGCCAAAGTGCTCGTTCGAGGGCGTGTACACGAGCAGCTTTGCGGACCTGAGGAGTTGCTGCTTGAGCGCGTTCGTGACCGACAACAGGAAGATGACGTCGATCTCGGCCGGCACGGCCAGGGCAGTCTGTGCCGAATGCACAGTGGCCTCGGTGAGCTTGAGGGATCTGGCGAGCTCGGCGAGCTCCCTGTGACAGGAGACATTTTCGGACACGCGAGAATCGTATCCACCTGTATATAGAACCGGTGTCAGTCTCGAGGGTCTGATGGATAGTGTGGATCGCAGGGGAAGACTAAGAAAACGGAGGAGCCTCCCGTACCGGCAATGACGAGCTTGACACCATTCCTCTTCTGCCTCGGCAGTCCAGCATACGCCTTGATAGCCAGGGCGATGTCTTTCTTGCGCTCATAGCGATTGATGCTCAGAATAATGTCGCCATGTTCCCATTTCAGCCCTCCATCTTTGCCATCACCCCCGCTGCTTGAGGCTTTCAAGTCAATGCAGGGGTACACGACCTTAAGATCCCTTCGTCTCGCCAGGCTCGGCCAGGTGCGCGAGACAACACCTCTTGTGAACTTGCTGTTGACAGCTATCGCATCGGCAAAGCCTATGCTACACCTCTCGAGGGTGTCAAAAGGAAGGCGGTAGAGCTTCTTCAGCCACCTATCCCGGCCCTGAACAAGGTGGAGGTCGGGAAAGTGGCAGTAGAACAGGATGGGCGCCAACGGCTGGAAGAACTGCAGGAGGGGCAGCCCCGCGCTGAGCTGGTCGACGAAGAAGGCATCGGGCCGCAGGGAGGCGAGCTCGCCGTTGAGGCGGATCTGTACAAGGAGGTGCAGCTGCCGCGCAATTGCGCAGACGATGCTGAGCTTGGAGAGGATTGAGGGTGGGAAGATGGTGTTGCCGCGTACGCGGACCTCGAGAGTCCCTTTTTCGAGAGGGGGTCAGCAGATGAAGCAGGGGGGGGAATCGCCATGTACTGGAGCAGTGCGGAAGGCAGAAGGGGCCTATGTACCGTCTCTTGCCTCGTCAAAGCAGTGTTTAGGATCACAATGGCTTGTGAAGACGACAACCTTGTGGCCCCTGTTCTGCAGTCCCACAGCGGCATCGACCACCAATCTCTCAGCACCACCAATGCCAAGATCTGGATGGAAAAAGACAATTGTCTTCGTCTTCCCCGTCTTTGTCGTCTCTGCCATCCTGCCTGAGAGCTGGCTCAACTTTGCATACCTGTGTATTCTGAGCGATACGTTGGGAAGAGGATATGTAAGTGCATTGCTCCGTAGGCTTGAGCTTGCGGCGCCTGGCCAGACATGTGTCATTGCGGCCCCTGGATGACTAAGCTCCTGATTCCGATCTCACTCTTTACCTGCGGCGACGCATTCTGAGGCCATCTACTCATCTTACTGCGGGTTTCCAAAACCATCAAAACATCACAGCATTAGCAGCAAGCACACCATGACCTTTCTCTATGAATGTTGCCATTAATGAGAGCGAGAAAGAACCTGAAGCTGCAAAAACCACCCTGGTCCAAAGCTCTCAAGGAGGGGTATCTCAAGTACCATTCGTGGAAGCCTCGTCGTGAGGCTCATTACCGCCTGCACAAGTCTGCAGGCTTTGTTACCCTCCGCATTACGTCCTGGCCAAACTGCCAACCAGACCGTTCCAATCGTACATCCATCATGCCGTACGGCAGAGGAAACCAGCATATTTCATCATGTTATTTTTCCCGCCAGCAAACTCCAATGTGTCCTTCATGTCATTTCAATCGTACCCACCCCCCTATCCACTGCTCTAATTCCCTTGCCTTTGTACGCCATCAACCGAACCCTTGAGGACGCTGAAGATGATGACCGGGTGAACTGTGGGGTGTGAAATGTGAAGAAAGCGAGTGTCGAGAAAGTCGAGAATTAATTCATGACGCGGTGGCGTCAGGAATGTGAGAAAGAAGAAACCGAAAACAAATCGGACCGTTCATAACCTCTCGATCAACTTAGAGAAGCATGGCGGCGACACCTGCGGCAGCCAAGAAGCCGGCAGCAGGGGCAGCAGTCATCTGAGGCGCCTACGAGTGGGCAATGTTAGAAAAGTCTAGGGCATGGGCAAAGAAAAAAATTCGGCCTTTGGGAAGGGGGAGGGGTTAGCTTACAAAGCCAGAGGAGGAGCTGGTCGCCTCTCCCGCGGCGCTTGAAGCGGCAGAGCCCGCGGCGCCGGAGGCGGAGCTGGCAGCGTGAGACGCAGAGCTGGCCGCACTCGAGACGGCGCTGGAAGCAGACGCGCCAACGCTGGAGGCAGACGAGGAAGCCTCCGAAGCAGCGCTGGAGGCAGTGGAACCTGCGCCGCCGGCTCCGAAGATGGTGGTAGCAGCAGAGGTGGTGATGGTCGAGTCACCACTGGTGATAGTGGTGGCGAAAGACGAAGTGGTGATAGCGCTCGAAGACTCGGTGGCAGAGCTGCTTCCGCTGGCAGAGCCGCTCTCGGTAGCAGAGGCGGTAGCGGTAGCAGAGCCCGTGTTCGAAGCACCAGAGGCGGACTGTGGACGTGTCAGCTTGCAGAGCGGCAGGTTGGCTGAGGAGGGTAATGACTTACGACAACGGTGGTAGGGATGGACACACCAGCGGCTGTTTGTCACAAAGACAGGAAATCAGTTTTCAGTCCAGCATGGAGAAAGGCACACACCGGCGAAGGCCGCAGCAAGGCACTCACAGTTGCAGTAGCTCACACCGTACGCAACGACAGCGTCAGTGACACTGGAGCCGCAAGCCTCATTGGAGCAGTCGCGCAGACCAAAGCTGAAGTCGGCGTTCTTGCAAAGGCAGGAGGGGTCGGGTTGGCCGTTGACGGGAGGGCATCCCAGCTCGGACTGCTGGCCGAGCATGTTCTGGATGCAGGTCCGCTGGAGGAGACTGTCAGTACATGATGAGAAGCAGAGAGGACAAACAGAGCGACTTACGCCACACTCAGGGACGGAGTTGATATCCTGAGCGTAAACGGCACCAACGAGGGCGCTGACAAGCACGGCGGCAGTCTTCATCTTGATTGTTGGGTTTGGTTTTTGGGTAGGTGAGTTGATACTGGCTGCGGGATGAGATTGACGAATGTCGATGTGTAGCAGTGATACTCAAAGTGGTGAAAGCTGTTGGGTTGATGAAAACTTGGGTCAACACGAAGATGCGCGGTTGGGTAGGTGGTGAAGGTAAACAGAGGGAGGGGGACGATGGTCTCAGGAGAGGAAGTGAAGCAGCGGGTGCGGTCGAACTTAAAAGACGGGGTCACAGGTCACAGATGCAGACGAAGTGAGGTGGCTGGCTGGGGGAAGGTGCGATTTGACTGTGCAGCGGTTCACAAAGAGGGAGGCCTGGTAGTCCAGAAGGGCAGATGGATGGGCAGGGTAGGCAAGGTACAACACGACAGTATGCTGCAATCTTGGAGGGGGGCACGCACTTACTGGATCGACGGGCGAGGCTTGCAAGGGTCAGGTCAAGATGGGACGGTTATGGGATGGGGATGGTCAAGAAGAAGGCACGTACGTAGTAGACTGGCTGGCAGGTAGACGGTTGTTTCCACCGTGGTAGCTTCGTGCTACTGTATGCAGGAAGCGAGGTGAGTAAAATGAGGCAGGGCAGCGCAGGGCAGGCCTTGCTGGCGGCTGGTCGTCACTACGGAGCACTCTCAACACGGTCAATTACACACTAGTCCTTTGCACTCTAGACTAGACTACCATGCTACCGTACCACCGTGGTCCAGTCCAGTTTCCCGCCCAGCTGCAGATCCAACCAGGGGTGGGGGGGGGGCAGTCCACCCCAGGTACAAGTGCGGGTACCTGGTGACGAAAGGGATGTGCCCGCCAAAATGGCGCTACGGAGCTTGGCTATAGTACGCAACAGGGCTCACTATCCGGAAACCCCTGCAAACCCTAATTTCCGCTTATCTATATATACCTTCTGTCGCTTATTTACACTGCCTAGCAGGGCAAATTCGTAATATATAATTTAGCAGTATTATATATTAAACTATATTTCGGTATATATTAAAACTGAAAAATCTATATAAATCTATATAATCCTTTTCTCCTTTTATATTAATACTCTTAAAGCGATCTTAGCTATATAGGTTCTTATATTAATTATTATTTCTTATTACCATTTATTATTTAAAATAACTCTTCCTATACCCCCTTCTAAGCTTATAGCTAAATACCTAATTATATAAAAGCTTTATATTAAAATAAAGGCTATATATCTATATTAATATTATTATTTAAATTATAAACTTTTATTTCCGGATATAATTAATCTTATTACCCCTTTATAACCTTTATAAAATACTATCGGCCCTATATAATCGGGTATAAGCTAAATTAATAACCTTTATCTAAATATATTATATAATATAGCTAAAAGCTTTTATATAACTTTAAAGCTTATAATTTTAGGCCCCGATTTAATTAATTCCCTTATAATATTTATAAAAACCGTTATTTAAAACCGTTATAAAAGTAAGAAAAAGATAAGAAAGTTTAAAAATATTTTATTAGCTATAATTACGCTTTAACTCTTTATTACTAATTATATTATAAAGAAAACTAAAAGGCTATATATTTATAATTATATTTAAATTAATAAATTTATTAAATATTAAATCTAACTATTTATATTTAATTAATAATACCTATTATTTAAATAGCTTATTTATAAACTTTTTAAACGCTTTTATATTAACCCTAAAACGCTTATTAAAAATTAATATATTATTTAATTAATAATAATTAGTAATAATATAAGTATAATTAAGCTTATTATAAATAAAAAATCTTTAATTAGCTTTTATATAATTATAAATATATTTAATATTAAAAAAATTAAAAATAATAATAAGGATAAATATATTATTATACTTTTATAAAACCGGAAAGTTAAATATAAAAAGAAATTATTTAAAGGTAAAAAGGGAAAAAGAAATATATTACTATATAAGCTAATATAGTATAATATAGTAAAGCTTAAGAATTAAATTAATACTACTATAATTAAATAATAGGTTTAAAATAATTAAAAGCAGAATAGCTTAAATTTTATAAAATAAAAGGATATTAAGGATTAATTAATATTTATTAAATTTAAGTAATTATTAATTAACTTAGATAGCTAAAAAAACTTCTTATTTATTAAATAAAAAAAGCCTATTATAAGCTATATCTTTAATACTATTCTTTATATAGGCTAATAATAATATATAAATAGAATTAAAAAAGCGTAAACGGGTTTAAAGCTTAATAATTTAAGCTATTCTCTTTACTATAAATATATATAGAATTACCTATATAAAAAGCTTTTTTATATTTAATAATATAGATTTATAGGTAAGGAAGTTAAATAAAGAGAAATTATTTAATTTAACTAATATAGAATAATATATAAGTCTGATTATAAAATTTTAATATTTATTTTTATATTAGATTCTATATTAAGTTAATTTATATTAACTTCTTTATTTTATAATTATATATAAAGATAAATAAGGCTGCTAATTTATAATTTAATTAAATTAACCTTTAATTTTAATTTTTTATTAATATACTCCTAAAGTTTATATTTAAATATTTTATATTATTAAATAAATAATATTAATTGAGTTTTATTAATTAACCTTTTAAATATATTTTTAACTAAATTTATTATATTATTATAAACCTTTATTATTTCTAGATTTAAGTATTTATTTAAATTTATATTATTTTAATTAATAATATTAATTAATTTTTAAAGAATAATATTAAATATAGGATACTTATAATCCTTAATCTTTTTTTTATTTAAAAGATAATAAAAAACTTATAGCTTTTTAAGTATAATATAGGGCCGAGATTTTTATTTATAAATATAATAGAAATTTTAAAGCTATATAAACTTAAAAAACTTATAATAAATCCGGGGTAAATATATATAAAGCAATATAATATATTATATAAAATTATACTTATCTTATAAGCTTAATTCCTTTAGCTATTAGAAGAAAGTCTTTATTTATTAAATATTATACTTATTTAAATATATATAAGGCTAAATTTACTCTTTAAAATTATAAACGCCCTTTATATAAACTTCCCTACTATCGTTTAATCTTAATATTATATATACTTTTATTATATATCTAATATTTATAAAAGGTAAGGTTTAATTAAGCTTATTTAAATTAGGTAGCTTTTAATATATTGTTATTTTCGGTTAATAATATTAAAGTAAATTAAATAAAATATAAAGAAATTTAATAATTATTAAAAAGTATTGCTTAATAATAATATAGCTATAATACTATATAAGGTTATATAAGTTTTTTTATAAGGTTATTATTTTATAATAAATAGTAATAAGCTTTAGCAATAAATTTAATTTCCCTTTTATAGTTTATATATATTAATAAAGGTATATATTAATACTTTATAACTATTTAAATATATTATATAAAAATAACCTAGGCTATAATTATAGAAATATTATAATAAAACTATATAATAAACCTTAAATAAGCATTAATATTAGTATAACACTTAATATTATAGCGTAATAGCTTTATATATTTATTAATCGACTATATAAAGTTAAAGCTAAAATATATAAACCTACCTTAATATTTATACGCCTTTAAATAGCGTTTTTTAAGCCTATTTAAATAAAATATTAGGTAAATTTAAGAAAATATATTTCTTAAAATATCGATTATTCGTTATTAAAGATATATATATAATATATTTCTTTTAATCCTAATAGTAAGGTTCTCACTATATTACTTTTCTTTAAAATATATATATAAATAGTTATATATATTTTTAATTTTCTTTAAATTATATTATCGAAAGATATATAGCTATTGCTAAATATATTTAATTTTAATTAAGGTTATAGGCTAGCTTTCTTTCTCGGTTAAGTATTAAAAAAATTTCTAATTTAATAACCCTTATTTAAAGTAAAAAGTAGTAATTCGGGCTTATAAGCTAGCAATATTAACTATATAACTTTATTAAGGCTTAATAAATTATTCTTTAAAATAATCGTATAATATAATCTTTTTAATTAAGATATTATAAACTTTTTAAAATTTAATAAAAATAATAGTAATAGATTTTTAAGCTTATATCTGCTCTTTAATCTATATACGGTATTAATTAAGATTAATATAAGGTCGAGGCATAATAATTAAAGGATTAAAGGGTTAATAAGTTAAAGAAAAAAAAGAAAAGAGAAAGAAAAAAAAGAAAAAAAAAGAAAAAAGAAGAAAATCGATAAAAAGCAGAGTAAAAAAGTAATTATAAATAATAAAAATTTACTAATATAAGATTAATAATTATATATCTTTATAAAAGAAAATATTATATTAGGTAAATAAATATTAATTACCTTTATATAAAATAATTTAAATAATTATAAAGAATATTATTATTATTATAAGTATTTAATAATTTAAAAGTATTATATAAAAAGATTAAAATAATATTAAATATATTTATTTATACTTTTTTAAATATATTTAACCCTATTAAAACCTATCTATATATATTTAAGCTTATCTATATTTAGGGATTTATAGCTAAAGCTAACCTAGCTTAAAAAGCTTTTATTTATATTTAAGGATTTATAGCTAAAGCTAACCTAGCTTAAAAAGCTTCTATCTATATTTAAAGATTTATAGTTAAGGCTAACCTAGCTTAAAAAACTTCTATATATATTTAAAGATTTATAATTAAAGCTAACTTAGCTTAAAAAACTTTTATTTATACCTATTTATACCTATTTATATCTATTTATATCTATTTATAAATATAAATATTTAATAATTCCGGTAAAAGGTATATATTTATATATACCCCTATTAACTAAACTTTTTACTATATTAAAATATAAAACTTAATTTAAATTAAATATAAGCTAATTAAAATTAATTAAGGTTAATTAATAATTATCTTCGCTCGGAGCACCTTTATATATAATTATATATTAAGCTTATTAGTTTTTAAGTATAATATAATAATTTATCTTTTATTAAATTTTAGCTAAAAGCTATATTAAAGTTTTATTAAATATAAACTAAATTTAACTATTAATAAAAGGCTTTACTTAAAACTATATAAGGTTATATATCTATATTTAAAGCTAAATAAGTAAGCTAATATTAGTTATATAGCTACTAAGCGATATATAGCTCGGTATAAATCCTAGGTAATAAATAGGTTTAATATAATAAGGAATATTAAAATTAGTTTTAGTATACTTTTAATTAAACCTATAAAAAGGCTAATTAAGCTTATAAAAGGGCTAATTAAGCTTATAAAAAGGCTAAAAAATCTTATAAAAAAGCTAATTATATTTATAAAAGGGTTAATTATACTTATAAAAAGGTTAATTATACTTATAAAAGGGCTAAAAAGTTTTATAAAAGGGCTAAATAGATTTATACCGCTTAAGAGCTAGCTTTTTATTATTAAAGTTATTAAAATCGTTAATAAATAACTCGATATATTATATCTTAGCTATATATTTAGCTTTACTAGTATTAATTATAATTTTTCCTATTTTTATATATTAGTAAGCTATTATATAAGGTTAAATTAATATATACCTTATAAATTATAATCCTTAATAATTAATTTAAATTAGCAATTAATATAAACGCTTAAAAAGTAGCTACTCTTTTTATATATATAATTATTAAAAGGCCTAATATATAAAGTAGCGCGGTAGATTTTATATTTAATAGGTTTAATATTATTACTTTTAAATATTTTAATAAAGAGGTATTTAATAATAACGGAAAACTATTACTAATATATAAGCTTAAATATATAGTTTATAATATTTTCTTTAATAATAATAGGCTTTATTTAAAATAAACATTAAATCTTTTATAATTATATTAATACCTTAAAATATAATACTATATATAAGTATATATAGCTATATATACTATTTCTTCTTTAACCTTTATAATAAAGCAGCTAATATTATTAAACTTAATATTTAAAATAATATTAAGGTAGTATAAAGTAGCTTTATATATATTTATATCCCTAATAATTTATTTCGGGGCTTTAAAAAATATATAACCTTTATAAAACTATAATATAAGCTATATAAACTTATTTTAATAAGCTTAAAAGGCTTTTTACTCCTTATAAATTTATTTAAATATATTCTTTGCTTAATTAGCTTTACTAAGTTTAATAAAGTTTTTAAATATAATTATCTCGCTTTTTTTATTAAAGCCCTTATTTATAAAGCCTTAATTAAAATCCTTAAGGTTATAGTTATTATTAACGTTTATAATAGGCTAATTATAAGTAATAAAGGATTAATTAATTATATTAGGATTTATCTAGTTTTAAATAAAGCTTAATAGGTTTAATTTAGCCTTTAAAAAATATTATTTATCTTTAAATAATAAGGTAAAGCCGGTATTTATAAAAATATAAGCTAAAAAAACCTATATAAAGCTATTAATAAAAGATTAATTAATATTATTACCTTTTTAACGGCCCCTTTTATTATTAGGCTTATTACCGGGTATATTAAGTATATCGGGTATATTAAGTATTATTAAGCTTATCTTATTTATATATCTTTATTAAGGCCTATATAGTATTAATAAATAGTATAAAGATTTATATAATAATTAAAACTTATAATTCTTTAAGGCTTAAATAAAGTAATAAAAAATATAGTATAAATTATTACTATTATTATAAAACCGATTTTAGCTAATTTTAATATAATAGCTATTAAAAAAGTTAATTTATATATACTTTTAAGGGTAATAAATTAAATAAAATAAATAATATAAGCTATAAGGGGTATATATAAATAATTAATTATATACCGTTTATAGTATTATAGGAAAAAGGGAAGGAAAAAGCTTATAAGTTAACTATTATAAGTTTTTTATTAGTAATAGGTAGGGTAAGGGCTTATCCCTGCCCTTTAATTAGCTATATTAGGTAAACTAAACTATATAGGCCTATAGGAAATAACGGCCGTAGCTTATTAATTAATTGTATATTTTACTCTTATTAGGTATATAGGTATATAATTTTAATTGCGCAGGCCGGTATGGCTGTAAGGTCTGCAGGGGTTTCCGGATAGTAAGCCCTATCGCGCACCATATTGGCTCGTGCGGTACCTTCTCTTGTCAGTCTGGGCCTCCACAGCCGACATGGACATCCCTGCCCTGGCAACCAGGTGCCATTGTTCTTGCTGGGAAGCTGGAAAGCTGGGAAGCTGCAGCTTCTGCAGCTCTGGCCCTGATCTTGTCGATCCCCGCCCATGATGCATGTCCGCCCACCCAAGTGGGGCCTCACCCATATGGCCTCTGGGACATGCCCCATTCCAACTGCGGTTTTCCAGAAACTTTCGAGGTGGCCTGGAAGCCTCCGACGATCGACGTGGTCCATGCCGTTGCCCCGTTGCTGCAGCTCCCTACACAAACCTGCACATATCAGCCTGTATCTGGCAGCACCGTGTCGCGCCACGGGTACGTGCAGCTCTTGGACACTCCCAATTTGCCGTGCCCTGCCTGGTGCTGCTGTATCTGGATCAGCCTCTTTTGACGCACTCATTACGCTTTCCTGAGCCTGCCCGGCCAGGCGCTGCCTCGCTAGGGGACCGCTGGTGTCATCGGATATGGCAGGTGTGGGCCTGCGGCATAGCTCCATTCTCGGTGTGATGCCCCGGACCGTAGTGCACAATGTCTTTCTTGGCGGGAAAATGAAAGAATGGGGTCGGGGAGGCAAATCACGAGCGGTGTTTGCAAAGACGGTGCCACTCGCCTGGCGGGACTACGACCCGTCTCACAGGCCCGGGTACAAGCACATACGGCGACGACCTTGAAACCTGGAAGGCTACATGTACGCAACACGAGAGCGGTCAGGACTCAGTGACTCTTGCTTGGATTGCAAGGACTCAGCACCGAGGCCTGCTGGGGCTGCAGCACGCGTGCCTAGAACCAGGCTTTTTGGGGGGTGGGCATACAGGGAGATGTGCCATTACCGCCAATTCTACCCCGTCAGTCCGACCGTCCCTGATCTGCCACTGGCACATCCACTCAAGAGCCGTGGTGCTACGTGGACACGCGGTGGACTGACCTGACTCCGACAGCACCCTCACCGATAGATCGATACAGTATGGATGCACCGGCCGAACCGACAGCAAGGCCCGCTCTTTCGGCTTGAACGCCTGCAAAGTCTGTCTTTCTTTGAGAACTGGAGGCCCCTGCTGCTGGCAACAAGCTGCAACCATCGCGATAAACGCGAACAGACGGCGCACCGGCAGCTCTAGCGCGTCCTGGAAGCAGGGAAGACAGGCTCTTCAGGACCAGATGAGGTCAATTTTGAGTGTTTGTTGGTGGGCCTTGGGTGGCTGGTCCCGGGCGTTGGCCAGCACCAATTGGACAATGGTGTAGCTGGGCCGGCCCTCGGTCGAGCAAGGACTCCCCAGTCTTGACATTGCATTGCACCGGCAGGGGCAGAGACACGCACCAGTGCGCAACCATCACTGAGGGGAGGCACCCGGAGAAGAAGAAAACACGCGTTCACACAGGAAAACCCCGAGCCTGACTGACGTATTTTGGCATGATGTCGGCAGAGGACCGATTCTTCTGCATCGTGACTCGGAGAGAAGGAAATTGGGTTTGACGAGGCACCGATGGACGATGTCCCCCTCTTCGAATCGAAAGCGCCACATCGTGTGATGTCATAGGATCGAGAAATCCAGCACCACAAGATCCTCCGTACTGTAATAATGTACGCACGCACGCACGCGAATCCGTGCGAGAAGCCACCAGCTCCACTTTCTTGATTGGGCTCTGACCATCTGGGGGTGCTTTATTCCCCAGCTTCACCCATGCCGCCAGGTTATTGACCACCACCACCACCAGCAGAAACACCCGCGCAGGCTTGATACCTGTGTAACATCCTTAATTTGCGGACACCAAATGCCGCCTTCAACCCACTTCACGGCCTTGCCCTTTCCGTCGTGCAGGTGTCATCTCGTCACTGCCACCCCAAAGTCCACGAGACCACTTCTTAGCACGCACAGGTGATTTTGTTCCCGTCTGTGCTGTGTCTCGGCGACGTTATAACTATCAAGAACTGCCCGACTCTTTCATCTCGTCGGCGTGACCACCGTGCGTATCCGAGTGTGGATTAGCTCCGTCAATTTGAGATGCGGTGCCTCGAATGTGCCATGCCATGAGATGAGTTCGTCCTCTTCATTGTCCCTTGTCTCCAACATCATCCCAGCCACGGACAAGCCGGTGTCGCTCAAGCAATATTTAATGCTTTTGGTAACGAGGAGGAAGCGACAAGGGAATACGCTCAGCCCCCAGCCACCAGCGCCCCGGTCGTTTCTTTGACCACCGTCCACGCCCTATCGCATTATCGAACAGAAGAAAAACAAAAAAGTTGAGCACAGATGGTAGTTTAAAGTCTCTGCCTTGGTTGTTCAGGACATGCAGGCCACTAGCCCAGAAGGAGCATGCCGCCGATAGCCATTCACAGACGGTACCGAGGTCTGAAATCTTCCTGGCTGGCTAGCTGGCGGCCTGCCTCATGCCAACAAACTTGGAAGGCCTGCTGTGCTGCTGCCCCTGGCATGCAGCAGCCTATCAGAAATGAGCGTAACCACACCTGGATCTACAAACTTACAGACTCGGCCGTGGTGTGGCGCCAGCGTGTTCAGCCACTCATCCCATTGGGCCACGGCCAAATGAGGCCTCAAACGGGACGGACAAGGCAAGCTGAGCCCTCGAGCGCTTGCAGCCGCTTGCATTGTCAACTATCGGCAGTCATTTCCGGAAGGTCGATCTAGTCCAACGGCCATCATTTCAGCTGCTCGAGAACACGCTAATCAAACAACTATATCAGATATCTTTGTACCTAATTTCCATGAGACAAAAGGTTATTCACATAATACGCCGGCGAGTCTGTTATTGTAGTTGTTAGCTGACTAGCTGGTCGAGAACTGCGGATGCAGCCTCGTTTGAGTCCTCGAAAACATGCAAAGCATTGTGCCTTCTCCGATGGCCTGGAGCACAGTACCGACATAGCTCTGCTCGGCCGCTGTCATGCGTCTAGTGCAATCAGGCTCAAGGGGGGCTGTCGAATCGATGCGCGCCAGGCCGAGTTCGTTCGCAATATCAAGCGCATATTGGGCTCAGGTTCAAACCAGCGCACCACCGTCCAGATCGACCGGCGAGACCGATCATTTGACCTGCCTCAAATTGAGCCATGAACAAAGCAAATCCTCATTCCCAACCTGGCCTTGGACCCAGCGATGTTCTAGACCTAAGCGATGAGCTGTCAGCGCTGTACGTCGTCGGCCACCCTGGCCGAACTGTAAGGAGGTGCTGGCCTCATTGGCGCCACCGAGACGTGGTCTGGCCTGCTCAAATATGGAGGCGGGCCTATCAACGCGCTCACAACAGCCAATGCAATCCTTACGCGTAGGGGTTTCCCCGACGGTAGGCCATGTCCAATCCATCCCATGGGATCTCCCACGAGGATACCTTTGGATGGCGAGTTGTGTGTTCCAGCCAGTCGGGATCCCGAACTCACACATTTCACGCGCGCTTCTCACGGGAAACTAGCAGCTCGCTCCGGGCTCGACGCAGGAGGAATCACTTTTTTCCATAGAATTCGCGAAGAATATCGGACAACCCCGGCATCATAGTTAATCATCAAGGTTTGCGTAGATAGGGCATGGTCCGAGCAGCCTCGGAGGGTGTGATATCTTGAGGCACCTTGAAAACCGCCCTCCATCGCTGGCCCCACCAGCTTAGCCACCAAAGGGTATTCCCCCGACGAGTCTTCCTGCGCTACGTTGCTTCGAAACACTGCTGCTCATAGAGACCCGAGGCTTTCGCAGTGGAATGACCAGAGTGATGACTCTGTACAGACCGAAAGATTACCCGAAGCGGCAGAATACGCGCGATGTCACGGCTACTAATCCGCAGCGGCATGGGCGGCGGTAGAACTCAAGCAAGCACGGCAGCGACGGCGTTGATAGAACAACATTCACACATAACAATAGACCATGACCACCCTAACCCGACTTCTAAATACAGAATGGTATAACAAGACACGAAGAAAAAAAAAGGGGGGGGGGGCATGTAACACCTCAATGAAGAGGTGAGCTCTTACATGCCTCACCATCAGTTGTATCCCCCCGGTTCTCGATTCGTACCCTATGTGTCGTCGGTGCTGCTGTGCAACGAGACGCAGCCTCGTAGTATTACCCAATGTCTTGCAAGCGATTTATGTATGCCGCAGCCCTTTGCACCGATGAATGGGAAAAACCCCATGCCCAAAAGAAATCGCAGAAACGACGCCCATTCTCATGACTTGCTGTCATCAACATCAACTCGTACTCATTCCTTACACTCGATGCCGTTAGACTGCTCTAACCGCTGCACATCACACAGGACTCCGGGTTATCAATGCTGCCTGTGAGGCTGTTAGTGGGTTGTGAAATGGAATACACAAGGGATTCGTGATTGCTTACACTGCAGGACAGCTTGCGAGTAGATGTCATTCTCCCGGTCAGCGCTGTCGCCGTCCTTGTCCTCGGACTGGCCGTCAGGCTTCTTCCCGTTGAGGAGCTCTTCCTCCACGGGCTTCTCAGCCGGCTCGATCGGCAGAGCCTTGGGGCTCTCACCTTCCTCTTGGTCGGCCTTGAACGGGACGGTTCTGGGCTTGGAAGGAGATGACAAGATGCGTGCGGCGGCCTCTTGGTCGACGGACGGAGTCGAAGGAGGTGGCGTAATGCTTGGTGTGGGGATTCCGTTAGACCTCACAGTCTTGCTTCCACTGATCGAATCCTTCTTCGCATACATGGGGCGCACAAAGCTGCTAGCTGAGGGCTGCCACATGCCCCCTGGAGGAGCACGCTTTCCAAGCCCGCTGTGCTTTGCACCAGTCTGCTCCTGAATCTTGAGTGCCTCCTGGTCGACAGTAAACTGGATGGGTGCCGCAGCCGCCTGAGTACGGAGGTAGTACATGCCAGTCTTGAGACCGAGCTTCCAGCCGGCGAAATGCATGCTGGTGATCTTGCCCATAGAAGGCTCTCTCATGTGGATGTTGAGTGACTGAGACTGATCGATAAAGGCACCACGGTCAGCAGCCATCTGCACAATGGTCCTCTGAGAGATCTCCCAGACGGTTTTGTAAAGGGCCTTGATATCAGCCGGGATGCTGGGGATGTTCTGAATGGAGCCATCCTCAGCGATGATGCGGTTCTTCATGGCCTCAGACCACAGACCGAGCTCTGTCAGGTCCCTGAGAAGCCAAGGATTGACAACCTGGAACTCGCCAGCGAGCACACGTCGCTGGTAGATATTGGAGGTGTATGGCTCGAAGCACTCGTTGTTGCCTAGAATCTGCGAGGTGGACGCAGTGGGCATTGGCGCCATCAACAAGCTGTTACGGATACCGGTCTCCTTGATCTTGTCCTTCAAGGCTTCCCAGTCCCAAAGGTCGGAAGGCTTGACATTCCACATGTCGAATTGAAGGATGCCCTGGGAGACAGGGCTGCCCTCGTATGTCTGGTACGGGCCCTCCAATTTGGCGATATCGCTCGACGCGGTAAGAGCTGCGTGGTAGATAGTCTCAAAGATCTGTTTGTTCAGCTCACGAGCCTCAGGCGAGTCAAAAGGCATGCGAAGGGCCAAGAACGCATCGGCAAGACCCTGCACACCGACGCCAATAGGTCGGTGTCGCATGTTGCTGTTGTATGCCTCCTTAACCGGGTAGTGGTTGACATCAATGATCTTGTTCAGGTTGCGAACGACGACTTGTGTGACCTCATGCAACTGTTGGAAGTTGTAGCAGTTGTTATCGTAGTCGACGTATACTGGCAGAGCAATGGAGGCCAGGTTGCAAACGGCAACCTCGTCTGGGGCACTGTACTCGATGATCTCAGTGCAAAGGTTGGAGCTGCGGATGGTACCCAGATTCTTCTGGTTGCTCTTTCGGTTGGCGTGGTCTTTGTACAGCATGAAAGGGTTGCCAGTCTCGGTCTGCGCCTCGAGGATGGCGTACCAAAGTTTCTGGGCCTTCATGGTCTTGCGACCACGGCCTTCCTTCTCGTACTTCTCGTAAAGAGCCTCAAACTCCTCGCCGTAGCAGTCGGCGAGGCCGGGGCACTCATTGGGGCACATGAGAGTCCAGTCACCGTTCTTCTCAACCCGCTTCATGAAAAGGTCGGGGATCCAAAGAGCAAGGAAGAGATCGCGAGCCCGGATCTCCTCCTTGCCATGGTTCTTCCGCAGGTCAAGAAACTCGAAGACATCGGCGTGCCACGGCTCAAGGTAGATAGCGAAGGCACCGGGGCGCTTGTTGCCACCCTGGTCAACATAACGGGCAGTGTTGTTGAAGACCCGCAGCATGGGGGTGATGCCGTTAGAAGTGCCGTTAGTGCCAGCGATGTAAGAGCCGGTGGCACGTATACGGTGGACGTTCAAACCGATTCCTCCGGCCATCTTGGAGATCATGGCACAGGTCTTGAGAGTATCATAAATGCCCTCAATGCTGTCCTCCTTCATGTCAACGAGGAAGCATGATGATAGCTGGGGCTGAGGAGTGCCGGCATTGAATAGAGTGGGCGAGGCATGCGTGAAGAACCTGTTGGACATCAGGTTGTAGGTCTCAATGACTCTCTCGACGTCATCTCCCCAGATGCCGACGGCGACACGCATGATCATGTGCTGTGGCCGCTCGACAACCTTGCCATCGAGCTTGAGGAGATATGAGCGCTCAAGGGTCTTGAAGCCAAAGTATTGGTAGCCGAAGTCGCGGTCGTAGACAATGGCAGAGTCGAACTCCTCCTTGTGGCGCATGACACAGTCGTATGTCTCTTGGGAAATCATGGGTGATGGTTTACGGTTTTTGGGGTTGACATAATGGAAGAGGTCGCTGATGACGGATGACCACTGCTTCTTGGTCTGCTTGTGCAGGTTGGAGACTGCGATACGCGCAGCGAGGATGGCATAGTCGGGGTGGGTGACGGTCATGTACGCGGCAGTCTCGGCAGCCTGGGCACGAAAGAGCAGTCAGCACCTGGACGTTTGAGGGAGACGAGTAGCGGCAACAGGGCTACTGACAAGATCATCCAGCTGGATAGTTGTGACACCGCCGTAGACACCACTAATGACCTTCTGTGTGATCTGGACGGGGTCGACATGGGCCATGTCGAGACCGTAGCACAGGCGCGAGACACGCGCCGTGATTTTGTCGAATTGGACGCGCTCCTGGCGTCCATCTGGCCAAAAATTAGGGTCCATGAGCAGCTCAAGTAGGGGCTTTGGGACGTCTTACCTCGCTTCCTTACAAACATCGCGTCGAAATGTTGTGGGTGCTGCTTGGGAGGGGTGTGTAAAGGACGAGGGGCAGGTCTTCGACAGTGGCGGCCTGCAAGTCCAGCAAGATCGAGAAGATACCGAGAGCACCGGGAAGCTTGCTTGTGAAGCGAAGGCAATTGGAAACGGTCCTATGCCCCGGCAAAGTAAAGAGAGAGAAAATGAGTCAAGAAGTAAGGGGTCTGAAGGTGGATGTTGTGGAAGTGAGGATGGGAGAAGGAAGCATGGCACCGCGGTTGCGGGAAAGTTTTAAGTAGTCGTGCTCCCGGGAGCGCGTGTTGCTAGCAAAGGCAAGCCC
This sequence comes from Diaporthe ilicicola, assembly GCA_023242295.1. NCBI lineage: Eukaryota > Fungi > Ascomycota > Sordariomycetes > Diaporthales > Diaporthaceae > Diaporthe > Diaporthe ilicicola. Next base: position 105,576 of record JALPVH010000023.1, read on the forward strand.
AGCAAAAACGCGTCTTGTTGTGGGCGGGCTGGAAGAGGACGCGCAGAGGCTCGTGCTGCCCCTGTCAGCCACATGCACCACTTCCCAGGTCCCTGGGATACTGTGCTACGGCAGACTTTGGCCTGCAGGAGATCAATACCTTGCTCAGGTACAGTAAGCATGTGCAGCGCTGCAGTATTACTGTGCGTAAAGGCACCAAGATCTGATAAGCGCAGGGGCCAGTGAGTCCAGCAGGCCGGGCCACTTTACGCGCCTAGCAGCTCACCCGCAGTTCCGACGTCTTTCGATGGTAGTGCCCACATAAGCAGTAGATCCCTCACCACCGCGATCCATCCAGCAACAGCCCAGCGGCACGGTCTGTGGCTTCGGTGAGTCAACCCGGGTCTGTTGCCTTGTTGCTGCAGTATTTATTTGCTGTTGATCACAGACGGGCTGCGAGTTGTGAGGAATGACCGTGAATATATTCTCACACTTGTCTGCGCGAGCAAGGCTCTCTTCCGTCCGACCTAGCACTCTCACCACATTCATAATTTCAAACAGACCGGCAGCACACTTCTCTGTGTGTACGTCCTCCAGGATGGTGTCCCAACCTCAGTCTCCGCCTCCACCCCCGTCAACAGCCCCCGAGAACGGAGTTGCAGACGTCACCTCAGCCCCGATCTACAAGCCAAGATACATAGATGTACGTCCCCCCTGACCCGCCTCCCTCCCTGTGTTCGTTTCATGCGGGTGCAAAGATCCTGACCGGACCCCAGATCGGAATCAATCTCGCCGATCCAATATTTCGGGGCGTCTATCACGGCAAGCAGAGGCACGATGACGACCTCAGCGGCCTGGTAGCCCGGGCCAGGCAGGTCGGCTGCACCAAGCTCATCGTCACGGGGTCCAGCTTCAAGACCTCGAGGGCCGCCCTCGCAATCGCCAAGAACTACCCAGGCACCGTATACACCACCGCAGGGATCCACCCGTGCTCCTCCTCTATATTCAACCCGGCCCACCCGCACTCCCACGAGGAGGACGGCGACGGCGAGCACACGCCGGCCTGTGGCCCGGACCCGGACAAGCCCATTCCGGACGGTGACCACGCCGTCGACCCGGAGAAGACCGAGACCATCATCTCGGACCTCCGCCGCCTGGTCCAGGACGCCCGGGATCCTGGCCCACAGCAGCAGAAGCAGCTCGTCGCCTTCGGCGAGTTCGGCCTGGACTACGACCGGCTGCACTACTGCTCGAGGTCGCTGCAGCTGCACTCGTTCCGGTCACAGCTCTCGCTCGCGGCCTCGCTGAGCCCGCAGCTACCCCTATTTCTCCACAGCCGCGCGGCGCACGGCGACTTTGTAGCGTGCCTGAAGGCCGCCTTCGGGGAGGGGCTGGAGATGCTGGAGAAAGGGGGCGTAGTGCACAGCTTCACGGGCACCGTCGAGGAGATGAGGGAGCTGATGGACCTGGGCCTCTACATCGGCCTGAACGGGTGCAGCTTCAAGACCGTTGAGAATTGTGAGGTTGTCCGGGCCGTACGGCTGGACAGGTTGATGATCGAGACGGACGGCCCCTGGTGTGAGGTGCGGCCGACTCATGAGGGCTGGAAATATCTCGTTGAGATAGACAAGAAGGAGAAGGCTGCCGCTGAGACATCAGAGCCTGCCCTACCTTCCCCAGAGAACGGAGAGGTGGCGCCGCCAGCAGCAAAACAGCCGCCCAAAAAGCAGCAGTCAACCAAGAAACCACAGAAAAAGGAACCCGAGGTCATTGAAAGGTTCAAGACGGTCAAGAAAGAGAAGTGGGTCGAAGGCGCAATGGTAAAGGGCCGCAACGAGCCCTGCATGATAGAGAGGGTGGCGAAGATTGTGGCCGGAATCAAGAATGTCTCGGTCGAGAAAGTCTGCGAGGCTGCATGGCGAAATACAATCAAGGTGTTCGGGATAGACGAGACATAGACCAGAAGAAGACGAGCAAGTATGGAGTGTGGTGGAAAGATGCTGCCACAAATAAAGCTGCAGTATGCGTAGTCGCTAGACTAGAAGAGACATGGCCGCCATGCTGTTGTAGACTACGCTCACGACGCATTATCCACGCTTAATGTACTAAGGCGGTAGCCATCACATGGCAGAGCCTCTGTGGCCCCTGATTCTGCCATGCCTCACGGCACCAATGGTCACACCCTCCTCTCCTGTCAGCCAGCCCGGCATCTTTTGACCATCGATGATGCCAGCCTCGACGAGCTGTCGCACACCAGCAAATACATGTGGTCCGTGGAAGGTAAATTTGACACTCGGACGCCACGCTTGGCCGTCATCGTCAAGGTCGCCTACGCCTCCGCCTTCATCATCCTGCTCACGTGCCCGGTCAAACGCCATGTCCATGGTGCTCCTGCGAGCAGATATCTCTCTTGGCCCGCTTTGTGAAGAATCTGGCTCTCGTTCAGCGGTCTCACCATCATCGTGCATTGGATCTGTCTTTACATGAAAGGGATCGTCGATCACAATGTCGACTCTTTCAACGCCCCTGCCGTCGTCGATTCTTGCTGAGTCGCCAAACCTCGCTTGAGCGACCAGCCTGGCGCGCTTGACCCTGCGCTCATCCCGCGCTGTGTCGGGGGAGACAGCTCTTTTTTTAGATGGCTGCCCTTGACTGGAGTTCCCCGTAGAGCCACTATCATCGACTTCGCTGAGCGGTGGCGAGGGAAGGATTGTTCCCAAGGGTGACTCTTTCTTCTTCTCATCCGCGTAGATACTCCAACCACCACCAGCTGAGTTCGTCCTCCCCGATCCTCGTCGCTGCAGCAGCTCCTGTATGTTTCTCGTAATCAAAGCAGTAGGCTTGAGCTTGTATCTCTGCCTGGGCCGCGACAACGCCTTGGGTATTCCCTCGATGACCAGGGCGTGCACACTCCTTGTCTCACTACTGACGGCCGGACCGATAGTCTGCGGCTTGCTGATATATACGTGTGGGCTCCCGTCAGGGAAAGCCACGTAGATTGTCCGACTGGCGTCACCATCGGCGGCTGATGTCGCAAGCTTCGTATTGTACGGCGAGTCGAGGATGAAAATTCGCAACAGCAGCAGTGCCATATCCTTGGGGCGGTCGAAACTATAATGTGCCTTCACGTCGGGTAGAACCTGGCGCTGGAGGTTCTGCAGGAACGTAGAGGGGTGGAAGCGAGGTACATTCAAGGACGCGGAGTCGACTTTCAGCGGTCCGTCATCCTCTGCAGCCTGTTGCGGGGTGGGTGTCTTCAGAGGCACGATGTGGTATGCGCTCCATCTTTGGGAAGTTGGGTTTTGGTAGAGATGCTGCAGGTCCGCCATCGAGACTTGGTAAAGAGTCAGGCCGTGGCGCCAGTCGCCTTCTACTATGCGATCGACGACTTCGCGCTTAGACCCCCTGCGGATTTGCATATCTGAGTAGAGGTCGCGGAGCTCCTCGACGGTCGACAGCGGCGGATAGAGGTCGGCGGGATCGCCATCGTCATCGCCGGCCTCGTGGTCGCGGAGGTAGGGCGCACAGATGGAGGCATTGTTGTCGTCGAGCCAGTCAAGCGCGAGCGCGAGCAGGGAGGGGCGGGTCAGACGGTTGAGATGCTTGAGGACGGTAGAGCTGGAGGAGTCGATGCGCAAGGTCGAGGGGAGGCGGGCGGTGGTGGGGACAGAAATACGCGCCATGTCTTCTCAACGGTAGAGTCCACAGGGAGCATCATCGCAAGGCTGCCGATGAGGATGGTTGATGCGACCGACCCATGTCATAGAATGATGCGATGGTTTGATGGGTGCTCTGCAGGACGAGACGCGTAACGGCCCCAGGGTGACGCGAACCCCGGATGCCAAGCTCAAGGCTCTTGGGGTTTCTGTCTGGCACTGCACTAGAAGTCTGCAGGTCCCACCGAAGGCTTACCATTCTGGGTCAAGCGACTGTCCGCAGGGCTTATCTAAGCGAATGCAGGAGGAGAAACCTTGATAACAGTTGGGCTTGGCATTTGCATTTGTTACCTGTCATCACACACAGAGATAGCGAGCAAGACTTGATTTATCAGCGGCGGCGGGGCAGCCCGCATACGTTTCGATCATTCCTAACGAAGCTGTAATGGAAATATATAGTCTACCGTACTCGTGAGTATCACTCACATAATGCAAGATACTAATTAATGGGAATTTCACTGCACTTGAAATTGAGCATTGATATAGCAACGGAGGGTGGACTGCTCCTGCAACGTGGGGCCGAGTGCTAACAGAAAAGCCGCAATGTGAGCACTGTCAGGACCGTCAGGGCCGTCAGGACCGTCGGGCCTCAGGCTGATTAATGATCAGTCTTTAGGACATGACAAATCCAGGGTCCACTCGCGGAGTCGTTCGTCGAGTCGTCGGCACGGAGTGACGGACTGAGTGGCTGAGTGGTTGGTGCGGCGCAAGCAAAACTTGGCAGGCGGTGCATCTCCGGCCAGTCGGCAACGATCGGGCCCATCTTCGCTAGTTGAAACCGTCTGTGTTATCGTCCGCTGGGGTCCTGGGTCCGTGGGCCTTCTTGGGAGATCGGTGGCCTCGACGGCAAGGACCTATTCTCCGATTGTGTGTCTGGTTTCGTACTGCGTGTTGTAGGTTGTGGCCTGCCCTGTCAGTTAATTGATGTTGGATTGGCGGGATGCACCCACGACCACTGCATCAGTGTCACTGGCGGCTTGTGTCGTGCAGGACCGATGAGGCATGCAATACAGCTCGCGTGCAGCTGCCTATCCTGCAATCGACTGTCCCGTGTGCATGGGTACCGCGAAGACGAGTCGAGGCCGTCGTCTAGTATAGATCCCGAATGCATTGGCTGCACTGTGGCTTGCTGGGCGGGATGGGCGCACCACTTCGGAGGTAGCTGGCCAGGGCCCCACCACTCATTAGATAATTCAATCCCCGCCATGTGGGGGATGGTTTGCTGTGGGTGATGATGCTGTCGGCTCTTCGCCCACTCTTAATTTAACCGGCAGCAGACGACGGGGGCCCCAGGGGATGATGAAAGGGGAGAGCCAGACCTGACCAGAGAAGCGTCGTGGCCTCGCCTGAGAGTGGTGCACACCCGATCTTGGGAACTGTCCCCGCGTGGGATGAAATGTAGCGTACGCTACACATTGTTGATGAAATGATGAAGGATGGTGTGGTTCAGGTCGGGATCAGAGATTTCCCCCTAACAGCGGGAAAGGGCCCTTCACAGCTTTTCGCACGCGGCCAGGCGCCCTTCCGACGGCAAGCTGTTACTGGTGACTGCACAGCGCGCACTTAGCGCCGACCCGCTTTCCTCGACTGGGCTGACTGCCTGACTTCTTCAACCCGCTCACTCATTCACATCCAACTCTCGTGAGGCCCCGCAGCGCCCTTGTTCAGACCCCGGTCTCTTACGTTGTCCATTTTTTCTTTCACCTCCCCCTCTCCCAGCTCAAAGAGCTTCGTAATATTCCGCTCAGTCCAATCTCCTCCGCAACGTCTCGTCTGACCTGTTGTTCAAGACCTACTTTTGTCTTGGGACTCTCCACAATCTGCCAAACGGGCCATCCGTCATCAACTCCCCTTGGCCGCTTTCTCAGAAATCAGAACTGTCTGTGTATCTCCGTCGCTGCGTGCATCGGGTCCCGTATGACGCTCGGCTTCACTGCATTCTGACGATTTTACTGTGTGACCTGGATCGCCACTAATTACTCGACTCCCGATCACCGGCCGCTTTCGACCAGCACCGCCCTCATACTTCACTCCTGGACCTGCGCCAGCAAAACTGACTCAACCACACGTAACCCTCGACTCGTAACATCCCACTCCAAGAACACAAACCATCTCCATCGACACCTACCGCAATCGAGGGCGCCCATCATCAAGAACACGGAGTACGGATCGATTTTATCGGGCGTCTAAAACACGACTTCGACGCCACAACTGGTGACGAGACTGCGGGTACGCCGATTGTGACTGCGACTGTCGACCGCCGACTCCGACAACGACACTGAATCCACGAGACTAGTTGCGTGGTTCGAGCAACACCACGAAACGTCGACATGGCCAACTATAGGCGGCAAGGGTCCAACTTGGCCCAATTTATGAGGGAACAGCTAAACACGGTGCAAGCCACCGAGCCCGAGGAGGACTTCAGCAACATTGACAATTTGGATTTGTTCACCAACACGCAATTCTTCGACTTTGATACCAATGCACAGAACGATTTCAAGCCTGCTTCCGACAGCCCGACGTCCTCGAAACCCGAACCGTCATCGGCCGCGTCAACGATCGCAGGAGATTTTGGGAGCATGGATTTTAATATGAGCAATGGTAGGTCTCTCTGGTCTTCTATTCGTGTCTGGTGCCTGCTCTTGCACGGCTTGGAATACGGTTTTGCTTGCTTGGTCCGTTCTACCTGTCCTACCCTCCCCGTCTGTGCGGCTGGACCACCCTCATGGGCCCTGGCTGTCATGGACAGTCACGATCACAAGTTCAGCCTTTGGAGAGAGAAGAGGATCTGCGGCTGGCGGGGCCGGGTTTTCGGCATGGGACGGTATGTGCTGAGAAAATTGGTGAAGAAGCAAGTGCCTCTCTCAATCTTTGACCGGTTCCGAAAAGCCCAGACAGATTGTCCCCCCCCCCCCCGGAGACTTGGACCAAAGTCACTGGCACTCTGCTATCGCGCACGGAAAGAAACAGCCTTGCCCTCCCCACCCTGCACCTGCGACCTGCAACCTGCTCCAAGCTTGCGCCATCAGCCGCCAATGTGATTGGCCCAGGCCGCCTTCAGATGCGAGGACATGTTGATCCCGGCTGCTTCCTGCGAGGGTAACCTCTGGGGTAGAGCCAGATATGCATCCGCCATAATAGTCATCGATGGCGCAATTCCCCGTGACTTCGCAGCGTCACTCTCCCTCACCCAGAACCGACAGAACCCATGCCTCACCTGCACCCATCCCCATACTACCCTCCCAACGTTCCGCGTCGTCCATCTCTTGATATGTCTGACACGGTCAACATTCCGGGGGCTGTGAAGCTTGCTCACCAGTCTTCTCCCCTCGATTTGTGTTTCTTGCTGCTGCGTGTTTGACCACCGGCTACAGACCCTTGATGAATCAAATTCCTGTCAATTACACGCGCTGATCATGGCACTATGCCTCGTACAGGAGAATTTAACTTCGGCGAGTTCAACAACACATATGCGTCTCCCACATTAAACAATTTCCCGGATAGCCTGGGAAGCCTCCAGCCGATCCAGCCAAATCCACAGGCTGTTTACCCTACCCAGCACGCCTATGCAAGTCATGCCGGTAGTCAACCAAAGACAGGTGATAAGCGCCGGGTCACCGAGCCGCAGGTCCCCAACCGAGCCATGAACATGGAGGAGGTCTCCAGGGTTGCGGCCGAGGAGGACAAACGCCGCAGGAACACTGCTGCCAGCGCCCGATTCCGCGTCAAGAAGAAGCAAAGGGAGCAGGCTCTCGAGAAGAGCGCCAAGGAGATGTCCGAGAAGGTCGCTGCGCTGGAGCAGAAGATCACACAGCTGGAGACGGAGAACCAATGGCTGAAGAAGCTTGTCATTGAGAAGAACGAAGGCTCAACTCCTAGCCAGGTGGCATCAAAAAAGACCAGCGGGTCGTCCAAGGAGGACAAGGCTGAGGCTGAAATTATCGCCAAGACGGATGGGGCGCCGGAAGCAGAAAGGGCCAAGAACGAAACATCCTCATAACGCCTGAGTGACTGGATGGTCTTTTCTCGAGTATATACCCGCTAGCTACTATATTCACCAAGGTGTCTCAAGATGCACACACATTGGCAGGCGTTTTCCGGGCGGACTCGACCAACACTATGGTTCCCCGGGCTGGGAAATTGGGATAGGAGCATAACCCCCCTGGAACATGGGGGCCGTAAATAAGGGGGGGGTTTACTGGCTTCATGTTTATGTTTTGTGTGGGAAATGTAATTTTGGTTCATGTTTTATCTTGGATGGATCACAACGCGATGAATGCTCAGAAACAACACTGATTGACTACTTGGTGTTATCGCCGCCCTCTGTCTGCAAATCTCGCCTCAGGGCCCCCAGCCTGACCTGGTTCCTCTTCACCAGGATCCGCAACGTATTCTGCCGCTCAATCTCGGTCATCTCTTCCCAGTTATTGATCCTGGACAGGGTGCCGTCCTCGTGAACAACCATTGGGCCCAGGTGGTCTAAGCTGATGGGCTTCCCGTCGACTTCGAGGGTCTGAACGTTCCCGCCCTCAGTCGGTGCTGGGAGGGACTTCAGGTCGCCGCCACCGCCACCATCACCTCCCCTTCCATCCCCACCCCGTGCTGCCGCTGCTCCTGCCTCTCCTGCCTCTCCTGCCTCTCCTGCCTCTCCTGCCTCTCCTGCTTCCCCCCCTGCTGCTGCTACCGCTCCTCCAATCCCGCCTCCATTCTCGCCGTGATCTGCGACGTGCCCTGCTGCGGCCCGAGATGGATTCGGCGCGCCTGGGGCCACACATCTCTCCTGATTGGCCGCCAGGGGCGAGGGCCCATCTGGTGTGCTCCCGGGCGCGGCTTGCGTGCTCGTGGCTACTGCGGGGCTGCCTGTCACTGTCATGGTGCTGTCTGGTGCGGCCGGGCTGCTCCCCACCGCCGCTGGCGTGGGGGCTCGTCGCTTGTGGTAGTAATAGTGTGGTGGCAGCTGTGGGTAGACGCGGCTGATGTTGCCGCTGGAGAGCGAGGGTCGTCGCCGTGGCTGGGCCCAGGCGTGGGTTGCCGCTGGTTGTGGCAGGTGGCGACCTGTCGAAGCTGTGGTGTGCGCCGGTGAGCTGCGGTGAGGTGTCCCGAGTCTCGCGCGCTTTGCCAAGGTCCTCATTGCCGACTCGAGTCAGGCCTGCTCAGGGAGGGTTGTCAGAACCACCGGTATGTGCAACGCCTTGCAGCGCCTGACTGAGTTTTGTCCCTTTTTTGAGGCTCATCAGCGATCGTTGGACGATGACTTTCGGCTGGGTTCTAGAAATAACTCGAGGGCCCCAGGTCTGGGGTGCCTTGGCAGGATGGTCCAAGCTCAGGAGCAAACATTCCTCGCCGTTGGACGCGGCTTTTCCCATGCTCTTCACAGGTCTCTATTTCGAGCTATACAGTACATGTGTGCAAGGACCCAGGGCTCGTATTTCTTTGTGTGTCACATAGCATGCCACAGAATTATCCCGAAGCAGGATGTTCATTGCTTTGCTACCACGTCAACGAGGGAACATTTCCGGGGACGAAGGGACGAATGATCGAGGGCAGTGAGCCTTAGCATGTTGCTGATGATAGGTCTCGAAGCATGGGGGCCAACAAGGTGACGGGTCGGAACAAGATCCAGGTGACCTAGGTGAGGCATGACGGAAACTCGAGGCTATCTCTTATCCGTTTCTTACCGTAAGCCAACACTTTGTCTGACAAGTTATTCAAGCCTTAGTTAAGTCAGCCCCAAGATTTTAAACTTTTTTATAATTACCTTTATTACTTTAAATTAACTAAATTAATTAACACTTATAAGTGCCGATTTTTATTAATTTATTTACTTTTAAAAGGTGTTAAAGTTATTTAAAGTTAATAATTTTAATAAAAGTGTTTTATTTTTTAATATATTTTATTTAATAATAAATTACGTTATTATTATATTTAACTATATTTATATCTTATTATTAATTTTATTATTATAAACTATAACGTAGTTTATTATATTATAAGATAAATTATATTATAAAATACTTTTTCGTAATTACCTTACTTTATATAATTAAACTATATAAAACTTATTTAATTTAATAAATAATATATATATTAAACGAAAGGGCTTCCATTATTCTATATATTTATATATTAATATCACCTATTATATAAGGCTGCAGCTTAAATATTTCGAGTTAAAAAGCTTAAGTTAACGTGTAGCTATATATAAGAAACTTTTTTATTAAATTATAGCCCGTGCACCTTACCTTAATAGTTTATTAAAATCGATGTAACTTTATATATTATTAAAGCTTTATAAAATAAAGCCTTTTATTTAACTTTTAAAGTTTAATTTAATTCTATTATAAAGATATTAATGTTTTAATAAATGTTAAAAAAAAGAGAGTATTTGCTAGCTTATTCTTAATAGCTCTCGAAGTTACTTTCTCTGTAATTACCCCGCAAAAAGGTATATATATAATTTATCTTATACGGTAATAAATTATATTAAATATCTTTATAAAGAATTTAAATTAAATTATAAAATTCACTATATAGCTTTAGTATATAGCACTTTAATATTATATAAAATTGCATCGATTTTGCTTAACTATTAAGGTAGGGTGTATAGGCCACAATTCGGCTAAAAAGTTTTTTATATAGGAGCTATACGTTAACTTAAGCTTTTTAACTCGAAATATTTACGCTATAGCCTTATATAATAGGTAGTATTAATATATAAATATATAAAATAATGGAAGCCCTTTAGCTTAATATATATATTATATATAAAGTTAAATATTTTTAATATTTTTTAATTATATAAAGTGAGGTAATATTAAAAAAGTGTTTTATAATATAATCTATCCTATAATGTGGTAAACCACGTTATATTTAGTTAATAGCATTACCCTATATATACTTATAAATATCATTAATATTAGTTATTAATCGAGATTTCTTTTAATTTAAAAGAACTACCTTAGTAGATGCAACTACTTACCGCCATTAATTTCCGCGAACAAGTGTCTCTAACGAGCCTGCATAGTGAAGGCGAAGTTCAGCGTTTTGTGAATGGCACGCGGCTACATACCTGAGAGGAGGCAGATTGAGTTTCCGACCTTCGTCCCAGGCTGGTCCATGGCGATCAAATTGTCAATCATCAAAACGGGCCTGTTAGCCGCCTTATTGAGTGTAGCACCCCGATATTGCTTAGCATGGTCTCGAGGGCTTGTGGCGGAGAAGCTTGACAAGTAGTAGCCTTCAGTGGTATTGAGGCCAGCTAATTCATCTTTGAAACCTTGTGACAGTAGCATATCTGTGGCGCGTATGTGTATATATGTGCTGCCCCTCTGATTTCCTACTTGGACCACTGCCTCCCTCGCCTGCAAAGGTGGTCGCCCTTTTGGGCCGCTAACACCAAGTATCACAAACGCAAGCAAGGGCTTATACGAAGTCGTAAAACACTGCACTATATTGCTCCAAAGGGGTGATCACCCTTACCTATAGGCGAGGGATGCAGTGGTCTAAGTAGGAACTCAGAGGGGCGGCATACACACGCGCCACAATACCGGTACATATATATTGTTAGCTTGCAATCAGGTTGACGAAGGGGATTTTATGCGGTTCCACAGTGGGGGAAAAGGTTCTGCCCTCTACGCGACAGTCTCAGGTTTTGTCTAGACAACAAAAGCCGTTGCTATCTGGTCATCGTCAGGCGCCTGCCGCAAACGTTTGTGCTGTCTCCTGCGTTGCGAAATCGAAAAAGCCTGACTGGCGTGTTTTTCGTATCGACATTTCGTCGCCAAATGTTTACGCACACACATGCATTTCATCGCCCCAGAAGCAACGTTTCGCTTGAAGTGGGATGGAAAGTGAAGGTAATGTCATCGAAACATCATTTATATAATCTGTGTGCCCCTCCTTGTCTTCTCGTATCCAGGTCTGTAACACGTATTTATACTCTATCACCATGCCTCTACCCATCGGGCGGGAAGCCAACTCAATTGTCACCGAATTTCTTGAACCTGCACAAGAGTTTAGAAAACAGGGCATTCAACTGCGGGTGAATTATTTGACAACTTACTTGTTGACCACTCTCTCGATGCCATCACATCCCAGCTGCAGCGTCTCCATCTTGGGGCCGTAGGAGAAGCGCACAAAGTGGTGGCAGGGCGAGTCAAAGAGATCACGCCGCCTCGCGGGGTTTAGGTCGAAGAAGATGCCCGGGACGACAATGACCTTCTCCTCCAGGCAGGCCTGGAAGAAATTGAGGCCGTCGCTGATCGGGCCGGGGAGGCCCTCCAGGTTGAGCCACAGGTAGAAGGTCGAGTCCGGCACGTACTTGATCACAAAGCCCATGGTGCGCAGCCTCTTGACGACGTAGTCGCGCTTTTCCCGGAAGTGGGTCTGCAGCGCTTGCATCTCGGCCCTCACTGCGAGATGTTAGTGAGATGTCTCGGGGGGGAGGGGAGGGGTTTGATGGTTTCACATACCGAGCGTGGGCTCTAGCATGGGCACGGCGGCCTCCTGGAAGGGCGCGTTGGTGCCACCGTCGAGGTATGAGCCGCAGGAACCGATGGCCTTGATGAACTCCTTGGGGCCGAGAATCCAAGCGACACGCCAGCCGGGCAAGCGGAAACGCTTGGTGAGGCCGTCGATGATGAGGACATCGTCCTCATCGACATCGACAACGTTCTCAGCAGCGGAGATAGTCGACCCATCGCAGTTGGAGGTGTAGTTGTAGCCCGAGTAGAACTCGTCACTGATGAAGGTGGCTCGGCCACGGCAGATGTCCTGGATCTCTGCGAGCTCCGGGTTCTGGACGACCCGACCGGTGGGGTTGCGAGGGTTCGAGGTCAGGATCACGCCGGTGCCTCTTCTGATTTCCTCAGCAATTTTATCTGCGGCGGTTAGCGAGGAGATCACGCGGGGCACGAGGATATATGTAGACTTACCTGGGTGGATGTGATATCCATCCTCCTCGTCCAAAGGCACAGGGATGGCAGCAAACTAGAATGACAGCGTCAGTGGGCGATTTCTCACTTGCACCGTACAGCACGACGAGAATGAACATGTCGAACTCACGTTCCTGAACAATGACAACATCTCGTTGTAGGCGGTGTAGTCTGGGATGAAGAAGCCTAGGTAGGCCTGGTTGAGAACCGCAGCGATCCTAATCAGACCGGCCCGTCCTCCAGGAACGATGGCAACGTTCTCCCACGTGTACTTGCTAGAATGCCCCTGGCGATGATGCTCATTGTACATCTTGGCGACAGCCTCGCGAAGGGGCTTGATGCCGGCGGTTGGGGCATATTCTCTGCTGGCGACGGTGACATCGATATGGGTAGGTCGCTGGAAACAGCCTTCGATATCATCCTCGACCTGTCCACACGAAAAGCGCTTAGTATTCTAGCCTGCCGTTCTTCACTCTCTGGCCTCGCTGGTGTTGCTGCTGTGGGAACCCACCTCGGGAGCACCCTGACCCAAGTTGGCCCATCTCTCCGGCTCTTCGAGGTAGCCGAATTCACTTGCTCGCTCCGTGCACCAGACGACACCGGTAGAGGATCTCGAGGGATCTAGACCGGCGTGGGGCAAGTGACCCCTAGAAACATGAACACATGTAAGCGCGTGCTCTGGCGGACTGGGTCGTCAAGGGTGTCGTTGACGGGCTTACTCGTGAGCAGCTCGGAACTGCCGATGGATCTTGGAACTATGCTCTGTAGATCGTAGGCGTGCATCGTCAGCAGGATGCTCGATAGGTAGTCCGGGAGGGCTCGGGCGTGAAGCTGGGATCTTTTGGGGTACAGGAAGCTTGCAGCTGCTTTGCGGCGGGACGGCCAAGACAGCCAAGACACGACAGCAAGCGACGTCAGTACCTAGGTAGGTACTTACCAGTGGCACTAGGTTCACCGATAGAGAATCGACGCTCCCGGGGTACACCGGTGTTGCGGTTGATTGAGAATTTCCGGTTGGCAAAGGCCCCGACCACGTGAGCCATAGCGTTAGACATGTTGGGTGGTTGCTGCTGCGTTACACGGGTGGTTGCTGGCAGAGATTTTGGCGATTCAGGGTCAAGCGGGACAAAAATATAGACGTCGCCGCCCAAAGCAAACAGTCTGAGGGGAACGGTCCGCCGAGTCTGTTTGCTAATAAGTAAGAACAAAGAGACAAAACAAGGAAGCCACTGCTGTGGACCCCCGCCTTGGAAGGGATAGCTGAGACGAACAGCTCAGCCAAATACCGTGCGTGGCTTTCACTAGGGACCTCAGGTAGTGTGCGCGAGCAGGCCATGTGCCAGAAAACGGGCCGCCGGGCAGCTCACCGTCGCCATGCTCACAAGCACACCCGGGGCCTTTGATAGGTTACCCGTTGGGCTGAGGAACAGGAGGTATTCCCACATGACGCGGCTGATTGGTTTCCCACCAGGACGACCCAGGTGTGGACGGGGCTGACCACGCTGGGTTGTGCTGGACCTCTATCCTTGTTATCTACATAAAGCTTACACTCTGCTTTCCATACCATCTACTGCGTGATGCACACGGCATATCGCGGCACATATACACACGCGTCTTATATATGCCAAACACACACGAGCATGCAAGCCACTGGACCCGTCAACGATCCATTGTCCGGGGAATCACCTCAATGGAGACCTGTCTTGTACCCCAGAGGCGCCCCAGAGGAGGACTGACTCAGTGCGTTGTAGAGACACAGTATATAGTGCGGTCCAATGCCGATGTCCCCCCCACTTGAATCTCCTGCATCGTGAATCAACCCCACCAGACGAGAATGTAACAGCGGGGTAGTATGCAAGCAGGCAAGCAACAATCGAGTGGCAATAAGGCGGTGACGGTTTCTGTGCTGCCCACCTGGCGTTTGACACCCTGTTGGACGAGATGACGAACCTCCCCCACGAGACAAACTTTCATTCCAAGGCTGCATCCTGGTGAACTCAAGTTGTCCATGTATCTGCAACCTGGTCGAGTCTATCTTTCGGCTGCCTCTGGCAGACTGAGCCCGTACAGCCGTGCCGGTGGCCGGTCTTGCAAGGGAATATCGTGTCAGTCTTACGAGAGCTAATCATACCGGGAATGTTATCCCACAGGACATCTGGAAGAGGCCTTTGTTCGTATCGATATATGGGCTTGCCAACTGACTGCCGGATAGGTCCTCCCTGGCTGCTGGTATCTCTCTCATGTTGCAGCGCTGATCTTTGGGTGGGTCTGGATGGGCGCAGAGGAGCGGGAAAAGTGAAAGGAGATGTGACAAAGAGTCCAGGCCACAATAGATATGACTGTGATCCTGTCATCCCTCCAAGCCAGATCCCAGATGCCTGTGCAGTGGCCGCTCGTGCGGACCTGCAGGAAGGAATCAGATTCAGCATGTCCCTGGCCGGGGCCCCAGAGACCGGAGCCGATGGTCTTGGCGATGCTGCGAAGCCGAGACGATGGAGCCGGAGCCACCCCCCTGACCCCGGGCCGAGGGGAGCCCGGGGGTTTTTGGGCCGCCTAGGCACTTGAGTCCTCGGCGCCCACGTCGTGCCTGCACCAATGTCTGTCCGTACCCTCATACGGTGGCGAGTAAATGGTGTTTCAAGCACCCTCTCCCCTCGGCGGCGCCGTCAAAGGCCTCACCGTGGTCTCAGTCAAGCCTTTGCACCGTGTCACGAGCCCAAGAGCGGGCAGTGAGGTGAGAGACGGCGGATGGGAGATGCCGATGGTGCGCCCGAGGTCTGAAGTCTGCACCCGGAGAAGGCAACAAGGCAACTGCTGGTGAGAAGCCTCAACAGTCAATGTCCTCAGACGGTCCCTTGCAAAAAGATGTCGCTAATGCAGGTACTTGGCGGGGGTTACCAGAGGCCCGTCTCATATTGCAAGCCATGTGGGATGTGGGATATGAGCGAATGTGGATGTGAGTAGGAGAGGATCGAGGGGAGGAGGGAGAGGGGAGGGGGGCGACCTCACAGCCTCAGCCTCAGCCTCAGCCTCACAGCCCCGCCAACACGATGTGGAATGTGATGCTATGAAATGCGATGCGGGAAAAGGTTGGCACACTGTTCTCAGTCTAATCAGCACCAGAACCAAAAGATCACTAAGGCATATGGAGAGCGCAGCCACTGGGCGATTGCAGCCGTCAGGTCACTAGGCAGACCGGCCGGCAGAAACGGACCGCGGGTATGTGCCAAGTGCATACACCTACAGTAGGTGGTCTATGCATGTTGTGTGACCACTGGACCAGTGACCGGCGCGGGTGGCAGTGCTGTGTGTGCGGCGTAGAGGCTGAGCCGACCAGACATCTGACAACGTGAGCGGGTCTCACCCATCCTTCTGGATGCGGTCGCGGCCTTTCTCTGCTTCACAACTCATGTCCTTTGTGTGTGGGCAGAACGACCGGTGGTATGTTGGTTCTGCCTCTGTTCAAGTCTGCTCTGCTCTGCTCTGCTCTGCTCTGCTCTGCTCTGCTCCTGTTCTTAATCAACAATGGGTTTAGTATCCCGCCCAGGAGGCCCTCAACATCAAGGCTTCGCTTCGGTGCTGCGCCCTTGGGGAGGCAATCACAAGGCACACACCTGCCATCCGCATCTAGGCTGATGGCGATGTGATAAGAAGGCGTCCTTCGTTGTTGAGACGTGCCCGGGCAGCCACCATGAACGAACGGCCTTCTCCATCATCCATCGACCATCAAACATCGTCTGAAGGCTACCAACAGACCGGCCAAGTGCAAGTGCAAACCCACGTTCAAGTGCAGGTCCCAGCCACTCACTGATTGCTTGTCACCTCCACTCACCACCTCCTTCTAAATCAAGAGGAGTCATTTGCTACCGTCCTCCGTCGGCGCCCCCTCCCGTTGCCCTTCCTCTTCCTTCAAGGAACCTTGACCACCTATCAAGAATCATCATCTCCCAGCCATCCCTCATCGCAAATGTCCGGCCTACTCATCCATCCGTCTACAAACAGTTCTCGTCACGGTCGCCCAAGCCGTCATTCGTCAGCCTCTCGCCGCATACTCAGCCCTGCCACGCCCGAAATGGACGCCAGGAACAGCTTCTTTGGCTCTATCAAGGGCTCCATTAAGGACAAGCTCTCCAGATCCCCCAGCAACGCATCTCAGGGCTCTACCAGGCAGCCTCGCCATCAGCCTCAGCCTCAGCCTCAGGCGCAGCCCGTGGGGCTCTTAGCAGGTGCTACCTCGGCCCAGGGCATCAGCGCCAATCCCTTCTCGAACCCCTTCTCCACTGCTGCTCCCTCCACACATGTGCCCGGTAAGTCCCACCCCTGCCGGTGTAATTACCCCGTCACGGACAGCGAGCACTGACAACCTCTCGGCAGACAATGAGCCCCCTCCGGCATATAGTAGTGTGCCTACCGGCGGTGCCAGCGCCTACCCATCAGCACCATCTCCGGCTTATGCGGCGCGTGACCCGAGCCCTACGCCCTCCAGGATCTCTGCAATCACCGCCACAACCCCAGAGGACCCCTACGCCTTCCTGACCTCCTTCGACACCATCTTCCTCATCGACGACAGCGGCAGCATGGTAGGTCGGTCCTGGCGGGAAGTCCAGTCGGCTCTCTCCTCCATCACGCCCATCTGCACTGCCCACGACGCCGACGGGCTCGACATCTACTTCCTGAACCACCGGTCTCCCTACCCCGCCAGCCAGTCTCAAGGGAAGGCCTCAGGTGGATACGCCAACATAATAGACGCATCCGCTGTGGAGCGCGTCTTCACCTCTGTCCGTCCTGGCGGCATGACGCCCACAGGCACACGGCTCAACCACATCCTCAAGGCCTATCTCCGACACTACGAGGCGGCCGTCGAGCGAGCCGGCGGCGACCCCGATGCTACAGACGTCAAGCCCATCAACGTCATCATGATCACCGACGGTGTGCCCTCCGATGACCCCGAGTCTGTCCTGCTCTCTGTCGCCCAGAAGCTCGATCGCCTGGAGGCCCCGCCACACCAGGTCGGCGTGCAGTTTTTCCAGGTTGGCAACGAGCCCGGCGCCGCCGAGGCACTTCGGACCTTGGACGACGATCTGGCTGAGCTGGGTGGGGGCGTGCGGGACATGGTGGACACCGTATCGTTCAACGCCCGCAGTAGTGGGGTCACGGGCACCGTGCCGGTCCTGAGCGGAGACGGTATCCTGAAGGTGGTACTTGGCGCCGTGGTGAAGCGACTCGATCGTGCTAGGATCATGGACGCTGAGCGGAGGAGCCAGAGGAGCGGCATGCTGCGTCCATAGGAAGTGCAACCTTCACAGTATCTGCAGCCTCAACAGCGGCAGCCCTGGAGCCACAGAGCACCACACGTTGGTCATGAGCAGCAGTACCAGCGACCATACGACCAAGGTATGTCGCTAAATTACGGGCAGCGACCGCAGCCTTCCTATGGTCAACCTTATGACGAGCAACCATCACGACTCTCTGCGCAGCTGCCATACGGCAGCTACCCACCGGCTGTTCCTCCTCCTCACACCCGCCCGAACACGGATTCCACGCAGCAAGGGCAACAACAACAACAACAACCACAACCTACTTGGTCTGGGAGTCCACCTTCGGCAGGAGCAGGCCAGGAAAGACCTTTGTCCTCGCAGGTATGGCAACGGCCGCAGAAACAAGCTCTCGACCAGAGCCTACGCACCCGAGAGGAGGATCAGCGGGCGCACGGCTTTGCTCCTCCGTCAGGGAGTGGCTTACATTGATTCCCATAGAACCTCGCATTCTTGACGAGGAATGGATATCTAAGTGAACTTTCGGGTTCAAGTCTGGAGGGGGTTGGATTTCTGGGAAAAGACCCCTCGGTCAACACAGCACCCAGGTCGAGAATGTCCACCGAGAGAACCATTCAGCTAGATCGGCGTAGCAAGATTAGCATCGCTGAGTCTGTAACGGTTTCACCCAGTGGCATCACATCAAGCAAGAGACCATTAGTTTGGTGTCCAACAGGACTTTTATTGTCTATCTGAAAATCGTAAGAATAGGTTGATCGTCATTGTCGAATGTCATTAATTGCTCTGGCAAGAGACTTTCCAAATCCCAGCAGCTTCCGAGACTTTCCAGTGCCGATGTCACAACACCCCAAGTGGGATGCATCTAAGTCGTCGAGTGCCCTAATCCGTCGTCGTCCGCGGAGAGAAAATGCCAGAAACCAGAGGCCACTGTATGTCGTCAAACCTTGATGCATTTTGTCTCGTGACGCCTCAAGATCATCATCTTTTGCATGCCTCATGAAAGAAGAAAAGCGGTCCGCGGCCGGCAACCAAAGGAAGTGCGATGACAGCCGAGTCTTCCAAACAGTCCATTACGGACCCAGCCTCACGTCGAGGATTGCCAAATTATGCCGCATACCAGCCGTAGACGAGGCCGAGATGCCGGTAAACGAAAAGGTCATGAACGGAGAAACCGAAATTAAAATAAGAGTATGCCAGAATCGTAAGAAAAGAGCCGTAAAGTTGGTCGAGGCTTTTTGAGGAAGTACAGACAGACTTCTAGAGCCTGCCTGAATATCAGCTTGCCAAAGACACTTGATGACGGACTGTCCACGGAGACGGGGTGGCCGTCAGCATAGCCGGCCTTTGCCAAGCCATCGTTTAGGCGCAGCGGCACTGGAAAGGAGCCAAAGCTGAGGATCCAAGTCGAAAAGCAGAACCGTCGATGAGTGTTGCTCAATTTAACTTCACTCCATCGTTGGGTGAAAATGAGAGCAGCACGGAAGAGTCAAATGACCGAAAACCCCGTCCAGTTGACAACAATGACCGAAGAAATAGAAATGCGTGCCAAAGGTGAATGAGTGACCCGTCTCGAGAGTCGTAGTGACATCAGAGTGAGGCCGTACCCAGACTGCCATGAGGATAGGTGCGTTCCGCCCTCGGGCAGACTTTAAAGTCCGTTTCCAGGCAGCCTGTCAGGACGGCCAAAGGCCCCAATCAAACACTCAATGCGTCACCTCGAAGTCCAAACCTGAGTTTTGTTCAGAGCATGACCAGGACTTCCGCCTTGCAGACGCTGCGGGGCACGATGCTTGGACCGGTATCATCGCGGTAGCTGACGCTGGGCGTGACGACGACCGCAACGCGCATGTGCTTATGCTCCACGGAGATGCCGTGAATGTGCTTGTTCAGGGCCACGTGGGAGTCGTGGCTGAACTTGACGCCGCACTCGTTCCAGATGAACGAGAACGACAGTCGACTCGTCATCATCTTGCCGCAGACCTCCATGGCGACGTTGGCGATGGAGTGGAGTCCCAAATTCGCGTTGGGATGCTCAACTGCCTCCCCGAAGAAAGGCTGCACAATGTCCTTGAAAGCACGGACATGCAACTCGGTCCTATGATCACGGAAGAGTCCATACTGGGGGTCGTTGAGAATACTCTCGACCACGGACGCCAGTCGTTGACGTGCAGTTCGGCGTTGGTCGAACGGGTGGCCAGGGTTCTCCAGAACGGGGATGACGGATGTATCCAGGATTCTGTCGGTGTCGTCGTCCCAGCCCAGCCAGAGTTTAGGGCGAAGCATCTCCTGCTCAATGTACTGCAGGAGCAGGCGCGTTATAAATTGCGCCCGGTGCTCCGGGGACTCAAGAAGAAACAGGGCATGGCCCGATGTGGCACCCCTGTCCTTGTGGCATGTCGCCACCGTCAAGATGTACTGCCATAGCTTAGGATTGTTCCTGGTTGCGACTTCGGCAGTGCCGGCGACGTACACCCGGCCGATGTCCTTGGCCCAGCCCTTTACGGTACCGAACAGTCTGCCGAGCATCTCCCTCCACTGGCGGACCTGAGGGTCGAGCTCAGCGTTGTCGTCTCGTCGGACAACAAGGGCGCTGCTATAGCCAGAGGGCTCAGCTCGGGAGTGAGGAGGAGGCGCAGAAGTCGGCAGGCCCGGCACGCCGTAGTTGTGGTGCGACACAGGTGGTCCGTAGATGGGGTTGCCGTTGTGATTACCGTATGCCGCGGCATGGGGATAGGCGCCGTAATAGCCCGGAGCGCCACACATGGGGTCGGCGTGCCCGAGAGTACCCGTCAGGTGGTGACCAAAGTGGCCGAACGAGGAAGTAGCGGCAGCAGGTCCGCGTGTGAAGTGATTATCTCGCTCCATTCGAGTGACTGCGTGGTGCGGAGGGTAACCAGGAGGGCCATCAATGTTCATGTTCTTGAGGTTGTTCAGCAAGAACTCGTGATCCTGCCGGGTGATGGATGAGGAGATTCTCGGCTGGGGAACCGGAGGACTCTTGCGGTGCTTGTATCCAAGCTCAGAAGTGGCCGAGTGAGGGAACTCGAACTGGGGAGACTTGTCATCGTGCCTCTTGTCATTCTTAGCGAGCTTGCTGAGCTTGCTTCCGGCGCTGAGCTTCCTCTTGAGGGTCTATGGGTGAAAGATTAGCTACATACTCAAGGCACCTTTCCAAAGAGTCGGTTTAAAACATCAGAAATCATACCTCGATCTGCGCCTGCTGCTCATTGATGCGACGCTTCTGATTGTTGATCTTCTCGCTCAACTTCTGTGCCCTGAGCTCCACGTCACCCTTGGGGTTCTTCTCGAGCTTAGCGGCGAGCTGATCCTGCTGTTCAACTCTCTTTTCGAGGTCGTCGATTGTGGTGTTGGCCTTGGTAAGTTGCTGACGAAGGCCATTCTGGTAAGCTTCATGCGAGGCTCGCTGGGCCATCTTCTCTTCGAAGTGGGCCTGTAACTGTTCGTCAATTCTCTTTTCGACCAGGTTGCAAAACCGATTGATACTGATGAACTGGTGTCCCAAGCCTCGCAAGTCGTAGATCAGCAAATCTGCGGTCCTTCCGGATATGCCAGGCTGGCGGCCAATGGCCTGGATGAAGCTTGACATGTGTTCCTGCGACTCGGCGCATTTCTTGCGAATTTGCTGGCGTTTGCGAAGTCAGTATGCAACCTACGTAGCGATGTAATGTACAAGAATCATCGAGATACTCACATCGAGGGCGCCAAGGGGAGTGTGGTCCTGGGTGGGTTCCTCCTGATTGGCATTGATTGAGAATCCTGATGGTCGACTGGGACGATATGAATTGTCTGTGGAAGGGGTCTGGCGGGGGTCGTTAGCTGGGTGTGCTGATATGACCGTTGACTGATTTGGCGAGGAGGGTGAAGCTCCATCGCCTGCGGACGACTTTGAGCTCATTGCTGGAGTTGAGCGCAGCGCTGTCGCGAAAGCAGGGCAAAACAAAGATAGAAGCAGTGAAACGACCAGAAGGATTCCCAAGGTTCAGAACAAGCCCGACCGCGCAAGTGACGTCAGAGAAGCAGGTTGAACTATCACGGACGACTGTGCTCAAAGAGGACAGCCAACGCGCGATTGCAGAGCAGACTGCTCTCTGGTGCCAGGTGCTCCAGAAAGAATGTGCAAGGTAAGAGTGGTGTCAAGTGACGCTATGCTGTGAGAAATGAGTGTGGGGCCAGCAAAGATCAAGTCAAGAAGAAAGACAGACGGCCTCGTTGACAATCTGCAAAATGCGACGGATGGCCAGGGCTGCTGTCGAGGATCTTGAAATGAGTTGCCAGTGATCTTGTGGGAGGACGGTTGATGGTCGCAGTCAGGATCAAGAAGAAAGTAAGACGGCCTTGATGACAACCTCCAAGATAACTGTAAGATATCTGCAAGGTGTGATTGATGGTCAAGGTTGCTGTCCAAGACCTTGAAAGAAGTTGCCAGTGATGATGGGGATGGGAGGTGGAAGACTTTGTGGGAAGGGAAGGAAAGGTTCTGCAGCCTGCAACGCGGATCTGAGGTTTTGGACTTCCTCCAAGGCAAACGAAATAGGACGGCCCAAAAGCCATGCCAGTTGAGACGAAACGAATCTGGGTAGTGAAGGGGCAGCCAGCTTCTGAGATTGTGAATGACAATGCTGGGGCCAGACGCCAGAATGCAGCTTGCTCTATGACTGCATGTATGGAATCCCACATTGTAGCAACGAAGCCAGGGTTGCGGTCACGGGACATATGTGTTCCACTCCAGAATAGCTGGGCTGAGGGACATATGACTGCCAGCTCTGACTCCAGCCACAGCCAAGGGGAGGCGGCCATGATGATCCTGGGTCTTTTGATGTCAGGTCCAATGTTGAGGACCCAGCCAGGCATGGCTTGTAAGATTCATGCCCAAGTTCATGAATTTGCAGGCCACTGGGCCTTTTGTGCCTGCGAAGACAGACGTCCTCCTTTTTGAGGGCGCAATGAAAAGGAGATCATTGTTGCTGGGGCAAAGCACAAAACAGCAGCAATATCATGAAGTCATTTGCCGTGTCAACGCAGAAACTCGCAAGACATGCTTCACATACCACAGCACTTGTCATCCGTTCAAGATGCTGGATCAGCTTCAAGCTATGAGCACCTACACCAGTGGTGTCCTGCGAGCCGGATGACCTGTGAAAGGGAGGTTAGCTGAGCAGATCGCTCATGTTGGCTGTGTGGGGCCAGAAGACTCACAGTAGAGTAGATGATACCTCGAGACTCTCAGGACTTGTGAGTAAGGTTTGGCCACCCGCATTCACGCTGGGTGCGTTTAAGCTGGGTGCAGCGCCCTGCCGAGACAGGTCGCTTGCGGAGATGGACGAGCTCATAGCGTCTGCAGGAATGTGTAAATCGATGTGTCCAGCAACAGGCGTGTATCGTTGGTGTCCAGTGATGTAACAGACTGCCTCACTCCAAAAGGTTTTGATTTAAGTTGAGAAGAATGGTACACGTCGTGGGCAAGGTGATGAATGGCCAACACTTCTTCTGTTGAGATGCCGAGATGTTATCTGGATGCCGCCCTCTTCGTCCTCTTCGACGTATCTGCTGCAGCAGAACGCTTGACTTCAAAGCTGAGCTGGGGCAAGATGATGTCAAGGCAGGCTTGTTTGACTGATGGTGGATAGTGAGAAGCTCGTGGCCGCTGCTGCTGCTCCTGTAGGGTGTTGATGCTGCTGATGTTGTTGATGATACCGCGGCTGGGGGTTGCTTGTGATGTGTGAAAGGTTAGAAAATGGAAGACTGTTGGCGAAATAGGTTTCGAAGAAGGAGACCAAGGCGTTGCAGGTGATGCAAATACTTTAAAAGGCCCAGCAGGCAGCGACGTTGACAAGGAAGGAAGCTCGTCTGCTGTTGGAAAGAAAGTCTTCCGGAAGCCTGCGGAGTTTCGTGGCCACAGGAAAACAAAGTATCGTGGCAAAATGCCGAGCCAGCCATCTGCTCCCAAGTCTCAATACGTCTTTCTGCAGAAGCGAGCCTGAAGCCCGATGTGATGCAGTCAGTCAGGGCCTTTCAAAATTGTCCTTCTGAGTCGAAAGAAACAGGACGCCAAGTGTCCACCTGTATCTGAAGAAGAATGGCAGATATTTCCCATAGAAATAGAAAAACACCTTGCCAGACACGATGCAGAAGCATCATCATGGGGGAGATCTAAACCTGGTAAACAAGACCCAGTTGCTGGATAACTGTTCCGGGTCAGTCCAAAGAACTTCTTTCGCCATCTCGGGACCAAGCCTTGTCCCCATGCCATATCCGCACCATTGTCCCATTTGATATCACCAATAGTGACATCAAAGTCCGGAGAGAGGCACGGAGAAAGACCCAGTTGAAGCAAGTGGACAAAGGGGGGCTGTGCAAAGTTTCGACGTTCAAGGCCATGAACGTCGAAACCCTCATGAAATATTTGGACTTTGGTGCCGACTTCAATATCCACAATGGTGATATCAACCTCGAAGCTGTGAGTGGCTGGTCTGGACGATTCTCTTCAGGATATCCTGCAAGGCAGAGCTCTGACAAAGTCAGCCTGTCAGAATGAGCTTACACTGAACTTTGCCTTATCTCGTGTCCGTAGCGATTACCATGTGACATAGATGGTAGAGCATCCTGATCGTATAGCTTCTCCATCAAGGGAATCTGTAGGGCTGGATAGAGGCGCAGAGTTATTTGAGACGGGAAGGCATGAGGACGAGATAACTCTGTTCCTTTCTTGGAGCGGGGCGACTCCCACTCATCATACATGGACTTGAAGTTCGGTGCGGTGTGACAGCCCATACATACCGTTAAAGCCTGGTAGTGAGGAGTCATGACCCTGTTTGGGCTCCAAGGATACCATGCTCTGGGTTATCTCTCTCTTGAATGTCATCGCCTGTTACAATGGCGATCTAGGCCTTCGGATTGCGAGCTCTCGTTTGAGGTGACGTCGGATAGAGGGTAGTATGACAGTGGTGCCATGGGAGGAAGTTGCGGAACAGGAGACGCTGGAAACCCCCAGACAGTAGTACCGGAACTCGATAAGCGCTTGAGAGGATCCGTCTTGAGGTAGGAAATGAATTCAAAAGGCTTTCGTGACGACGTCATATCAGGAAAAGAACCGTGGTCTCGACATTATGGGCGAAGTCTAGCGATCAGGCCACATCTGACCATGCAAGACCAGCGAATCAAGGCCACTAGAAGTAAGTAAAGCATCAGAAAGGGACCCATAGCTGAATTAGGAGCAGGAAGCCCTTCCCACATACCGAATGCTGAGACAGTAGACGAAGAATGGCACGTACAACAAAAGAATCTGGGTTGAGAAAGAAATTGCTTGGCATACATTTGCGAAAACCATATGAGAAGGTCTTCCCCGGACAACACCTTCCCTGTTAGAAGGAAAGGTTATTACCGGTTTCGGTAGGCATCGGCCTTGCCGAAGGACTGGAAAGAGACCTATGCTAACACAAATGGAGAGTAGAGTTAAAGTTGGTTTATAGAAAGAGAGAAATATATCGATATAGGGTCAAGTCTGGGACGCACAGCTGAGTGACGCCGTTGCTTGCGATGTACTTGACTGGGGCAGTAAGATAGAACAGGAACTACCCGACTCAATCTACCACGGCTCTCCCGACTCAGGGGCTTTATCCTGGACTTCTTAAGAAGGCTGCCGGGGTCACCTCACTGCCACACAGAAGGCCCTGCTTAGCCGTAAACCGTGTTCAACTGAAAGGTGACAAGGGACAAGGCGTGAATTTGAACTGGGGTACACGTGCTGAGGATGAACGAGAGGGGTGACAGGAAAGCAGTAGTGACTGGCATGGGGTGTCGACTTCGGTCGATGTCTCCTGGAAGTCAACGCGGATTACAAAATATGCTAGGTATTGCGAGCGGCGGGCCGGAAGATCAGACCAAGCTGATGAGTCACAAGGTCTTGTTCACAGTACAGACAGTACCAGGGCGGATCAAGAAGGAAGAGCTCAGGGACAGAAGACGAATATCAAGACACGGGCTAATTGGTCATCGACGAACTATCGCCGAGAGATTGCTTGCAACCCACCGACCCGAAGCCATGAGAGCTTCGTGTGGTGGTG
Organism: Diaporthe ilicicola; assembly: GCA_023242295.1. Lineage (NCBI taxonomy): Eukaryota > Fungi > Ascomycota > Sordariomycetes > Diaporthales > Diaporthaceae > Diaporthe > Diaporthe ilicicola. The sequence goes on from JALPVH010000023.1 coordinate 131,564, forward strand.
TTTGACCGAGACACATAGTCGGTAAGACGACGCCACTCACGAATAAATTCTATTGTAAGCAATCTAAGTTAATCCATTAATCGCTCGGTCATGAGCCATGGTGAGCCGTCATCTAAGGACGACGGGAAGATAACGTCACGTCGTTGACCCTCCTATGTACAATCATCAGTATCTTGTTAATTAACCCTGACTCCAAGACAATGTTCTTCAAAACGGAAGCTTGTGCGGAAAAACAGACCCGGAGACTCAAACGCCCGGTACTATGAGAATCAGTGAAAAGATGGGCCGAGTTGGCGTGCACTGTGTTACCAGTTCAGGGAACCTGTAACTCGTAACCCGTCAGTGGTCGTGTTCCAGTTGCGGGATCAAACCAGCCTATTGTCCGTGGATGCAATCGTGCTTGCCGAAAAAGTTCCATAGAAGGCAATGCATTGGCGGCCGTTGCGGTGATTGACATTGGCGATAGGTCGATCGAGCTTGACGGCGATGATGAAATATTCCACGAAGGAATGCAATTGAGTGGGAATCTTGCAGTCATCAGTACCGCTGAACTTTGCGTGTCGGCCATGCTTTCTCTTACCGGTCGGGAGAAAGCCTAGAGCAAAGCATTTGTGGATCCGAATTAGCGACTTAGAAAGCCTTCGAGTTTGCTCGGAAGAGACTGGCGTAGACGGCATCTACCACTGGGGCAGCAGTGATCATCCTGCCGCCGAAGTAGCGACCGTTGAGGCCTTTGATTGCGTTCTCGCCTCCCTGCACCTTGTCAAACTTGAGATAAATATCTCCCTTGGAATTGGGCTCGACGGAGATGTGGACGACGTGGCCGTATTTGTTTTCCGCCTCCTCACGAACATCCTCCTCCAGTTCCTTGACCCAGTTGTCTCCCTCTTCCCTGCAAACTAGTCAGCCACTGATCATTTTGACGTTGGAAAGATCAGCTCGGGACTTACTCATCGGGATCGAACATGTTGTGAAGAACAACGCAGCGGCTGGCCTGACTCACGCTGACAGGCAGCGGCTTTGGCTCCGTCTTCGGCTTGAGAATCTGTCGCTCAGTGTTTGCGCTCGGGGGCTCATCAGTTCTCGCAAGTTTTCTCATAAGAGCATCCCGGCTGTAGTTGTTAAAATTGACGCCAGCGACGTCAGTGTCGTCCAAAGCGCTCGCGCCAGTTCCCTTGTCGTTATCACGGGCACCGGCACGATCGAAGTTGGAAGTCGGTGCACCACGGCCACCAGCACCTGAGAAAGCAGACCCCTGATACTGTTGGTTTTGGCCCTGGAATCTCTGCAGGAGATTGGCAGTGGATTCAGGGGTGAACTTATCGTTTCCAAGTCCGACGCGGATCGGTCGACCGGCAAGATCGAATCCGTTCATTTTCTCCAAAGCCTCACGTGCTTGGCCGGCATCTCGGAATCTACGATGGAGTCAGTATGCGTCTCAGAGAGTGAATTTTTCTTTTCTTTAACGGGTTCACTTACTGCACAAATCCATAGCCACGGCTGCGTCCTGTGTCGTCCTTCTGAAGTTGAACGAACTCGAGTTCGCCGAATGGCTCGAAGACATTCTGAAGATCCTGCTCAGTGATGCTGAAGTGAATATTGCCAACGTACAGACGGTGGAAAGGGATCGAGTTGGGGTGGCCGCCGGAGCCGCCCGTCTCGCGGACTTGTCGATTCTTCTCAGCTTCGGTAAGCTGGACGATGACTGGAATACCTAGGAGCTTTTGTCCAGTAAGCTGTAGAGCAGCCTGCACAGATTCCTCGTTTTTGAATTCAACATAGCCCACACTGAAACAATGAGTTAGCTTGTTGTGTACTATGATCGAGATGAGCTTGTGATGGGTGGAGATTCTGATACGTACCCCTTGGATCGGTTGCTGACCCGGTCTTTCACGATCTGAGCTTCAGATACGGGGCCAACCTTTTCAAAGAACCCCTTGAGCTCTTTTGTCCTCAATCTTGCGGCAAGTTGCTGGACGAACACGGTCCTGCGATCCCTCTCGTCCTCGGTGAGCTGCGGCGGAGTAGGGTCGCTGGCGTCCTTTTCCGGGCGAGGCGTCCGGCCGCCACGGCGATCGCGATCATCTTCTCGTCTCTCTCGACGTTCCCGATAATCACGTCGATCATCGCGGTCTCGGGGGCGGTAGAAACGTCCGCCCGGGGACCGAGAGCGCGACCGTCCATGGCGGCCGCCGCGATAGTAATCCCCGTCTCTGTGGCGGCGTGATGATCGATCCTCACGGTCCCTGCTCTTGCTCCGGCGCCTGCTGCTCCTATGACTGCCAGCATCACTGCGTGGTGTCCTCTCGGCGTCTGGCGTACCGCGGCGGCTGCTATAACGGTCGCGGCTGCGATCGCGATCACGTCGCTTTCTGTCGCGGCTGCGGTCACGGTCACGATCCCTATCTTTCTCGCGCTCGCGGTCACGGCTCTTCTCGCGGCTTCGATGACGGGATTCGCCATTTGGCTTTTCATCGCCGGTGCCGTCGGCTGCTGCCTGGGCAGGTGGCGCATCCTCCATGTTCACATCTTGCTTCGCAGTCTCCTCGAGGAGTGCCTCGACATCGTAGGAGGCCATCTTGAACTGTGCGGATGAAATTATGTTTCCGACCGTAAATAGGGTCGGCGAGTATCGAGGCTTCAAGGACTGCTGCTGATGACAAGGGTTCGGCGACTTGCAAGCCGGGTGAGGTGGTGTTTTATCAGGAGACACAGAAAGGTGGGGCCAGCACTTTGATTGCGCAAATTTCTGGCCAGGTGGCTCGTGCACGCATGGTCTGCTTACTGAACAAGGATGGTCGGTCTAGGGCGCTGCACGCAAACAAGTGCCTTGGTCTATGATGAGGTTTCATTGAGAGCGACTTGTTTCATTATTATTCATTATCGAGCGCCTCCACGCTGGAGCAGCCGGCGGGCAAACGTACTTCTTCGCCTCGATCCGATGGTTGATACCATTACCAAGTTACAGCACTCTTGCGAATGGGTGTGTAATGTAGACAGGCACCAATCCAAGCCCATTCCACCTTGTCCGCGCTTGCTGCGAGATGCCGTTCAATATGTCTTAAAGATATACATGTACACTGAAATGTAGTGACGACGGGCCCAAGCACCCTGTTTCCCTATTTGGTTTTCATGACCGGTGCCTGCCTGATCTCCGTGCCGAAGACCGTGTCCCAGAATTTGCTGGTGACACCGAAGCCGTTCTCGTAGTCGAGGAAGTGATGCTCGAGGTGATATTTCTTGAGCTGCTTGTACCAGAGCGGCAGATTCTGGTGGTGCAGGAAGTAATGTGTCATGTCGTAGCATGTGTATCCGAACATGCCACCCGAGAACACAGCCACAGCAACATACCAGTTCCAGAAGAAGATGAAATGCGCAAGTCTCCAGAATGGCGCAACCAGTACCAAGAAGAGCGTGGGCGGCATGACCAGCCGATACTTGTCCATCGGCAAGTAATGGTGGACACCATGCAAGGTGAAGTGCAGAGTGATACCGACTCGGTTGTCCGGGAGGTAACTGACACATCAAATGTAAGCCAAACGGCCGATTAGCTGCTGTATGACGAGGCATAGACTTACTAGTCCAGGTGGAACAGGAAGCGATGAAGCAAATATTCAATGAGCGACCAAATGAAGAAGCCCAAGACGAAGAAGATGGGCAGGTTATAGACATGCTCGAAACCCTGGGCGGCCTTGTAGACGCCCAAGGTCACGCAAGGCCACCAGATCAGCGGGACAACCCACCAAGGCGTCTTGCTTAAGGGCTCCAGGAAATTCCCAAAGAAAGGCGCGGACTGGCCGCCCTTGTAGTGCCTGGGTCGGTGGACCTGATCGAGATAGAACTCCTTGCTGAAGCCGCCGAACCACACCTGAGGGAAGAGGGGCTTGTTGAGGTCGAGGAATTTGTGCTTCTTGAAGTCTTCCGAAAAGTCCGTTTCCTTGTTCAGGTCTTCCTCCTTTGACATACCCGTCCTGGGGTGCACCCATTTGCCATTTGCAGCACCGTTGCCGTTGATGTTGATGTTGCCGTTGCCGTTCAGGTGAGCATCGCCGTTGATTCCGTTTGGCTCTGGCCCAGATTTCCCGCCAGCTACGAAGCCAACGAGGGATTCTTCGAGCACCTCGTAGGCAGCCTCCGAGTGGTCATGAGAGTCAGGGTCCTTGAGGATCGCTGTGATGTCCTTCCCAGCCCAGTCGAGGACGAGGTCGGAGCCGCCGGGGTGGGCGTCGAGGAAGTCGGTGACATCGTAGACGTTGTCGCCAACGGTGACATAGCAGGACTTGGCCGAGCTGTGCGTCTCGACGTCGGCGCGCGTCAAAACAGGAAGCGTACGCGACGGCATGGTGTCGTGCAGGTCAGCGAACGGACGAAGGATGCGGTGAACCTGGCAGTTCTCGGGTGGCAAAGACGATAAAGGGAGTCGAGTGGAGTGGTTGACTGCTGGACAAACAACGCCGGGTCGCGCTCCGGTGCGGAAAAAGGCGAAGGCGACGGGTGCACGGGTCAATTGGCGGACTGGACGGAGTGAAGGGGGCCAGAGGGCATTTGGCAGTGCAGTCAATCACCTAGACGGCGAGGATTGAGAACATGAGAGGTGAAATGAAGCTGGAAAGAGGATAATAGGGCAGGAAATGAATTATAGCTAGACTGGTTCAGGGACCAGGGGCCAGGGGCGAGAAAGAACGGTTTCGTGTCTTTCCAAGACCAGATCTGGGTTCGAGTTTATGTATTACCCTATCATACCGCTGGGGTGGCCTGACCGGCTGCGCTGGGAAAACTCCCCCAAGTGCGTCCCTGTCCCTTGCAGCGCCTGCGGGAGCCTTGGCGAAGACTTTGAAATTCGATGGGCAGTACGGGCGGTAGCCACAGATGATCATCACCCCACTGAGTGGCGCTACCGGTAATTCGACTTGGCCGAACAATGGCATGATTGTGGCCCCCAGAGGAGCGGCATTCCCAATCTTGCAGTGCGCTGGCGATGCCTGATTCTAATTCTCCGATGCCGTCTGTCAAGGGGGATGGGATGGAGCCGCGGATTTTGCTTTCCTTCCGCCTGCTTGCATTGTTACATCGTCAAGGGACGACGCAATCGCTGGCGGTGGCCTCGTCTTATCGAAAAGATCAGTCAAGGCACCTCTTCTCCTTTTTTTGACAAGACTTCAGGGTCCGGAGGCTACGGTTCTAAAGTTGTAGTCTACTCTGACACGGAACCCTTGACCATGTGGTTCCCCATCACATGCAAAGCAAGAGTCGTCGTCAGTCTGACAGACCAGTAGGGCCAGTAAGTAGGGCCAGTAAACCTTGGAGGCCAGTAAAGCCAGCCAGCCAGCCCAGCCGAGCCCCTCAAGTCAGGCTCAGCTCGGCTCAGCTCGGCTCGGCTCAGCTCAAAAAGGCACCCCCGTCACGGGCAGTCAGTGATTGCCATAGATTGATCCCCTCCGTCGACCTTCTCCTGGCTGCGGGGCCGAATTGACTGGGAGCAGTAGCCTCAATCTGGTCTGTGTTCATTTTCAAAAGATGTGCTCTCAACAACACACCTTCCTCCCTCCTAGCTAAGCCGTGGGACCTCGGCGGTAGTCGATGCAACTACTGTCCACTGCAGGTTATGTCGGCATCGCATCCGCTGTGTTGCCTTGTGACGCAGTCAAGCTGTGGACAAGCTGGGGGGGGGGAACCGTCCGAGGCAGCCTATCGCAAATGACATTCCAACAGGACGGGTGGCGCAGCCCCAAGCAGGAGGAGGCACGAGACGAACAGTCAACGTCGTCTTACAAGAGCCTGAAGGCGTGGAAGGATACCCAGGGTAGCTAGCTGGACTGTACATAGTAGACCGTCTAGTAGTAATACTGCCCCGCCTTCATGGTGAACTCATTGTTAGCAAACTGAACCAAGCAGAACCTTGGAACCTGGAACGTCAGCCTCTGCTTTCTTCACAAACACCCCAACACCTCTCTACACTTGATCCTCAGCTTCCTTTGTTCGGCACAATCCACCTCTGTCATCATCTTCTGAATACCCTCTCCCCCCCCCCAACCAGTTATCCTCATCTGGCAGCCGCCCGCCCCTCTTGTCCTTGCCTCCTGCACCAAGCCAAGCCAACCTCATCATGGCTTCCTCTAGCTGGAGGTGGGGCCCCACCACCTCGATCCTCCTTGTCTTCTGCGTCATCCTGGTTCTCATGCCCGGCAAAGCTCACGCCTTCGGAGCTGGAAACATCCCATCCATTGGTATGTCATTCTAATGCATTGCATTTACACCTGGCAGGGCCAAGTGCTGACCAACCGGTACCACAGCCCAGGTTGAGGGCACAAACTGGCGCCATGGCGACATCGAGGATATGCTCAAGACCGTTGCCTTTTTGCATGGTAAGAAATGGACCAGCATGCTGGTGAAGCGGACGTACTTTGGCAACTGGCTCCGCGATTATTCCCAGGCGGTAGACGTTGGCTCTTTGAAGGGCTGCAATGCGCCTACAATCCGCATTCTGGTCTGGGTACTATCGTTCATGAGCTTTGGCTATGCCACTGAGGAATTCGAGGTTACTGAGGAACGCCTTGGTGTGTAGTACGTATATGAACAACCCCTCCCCCTCCGCTCCGCTTCCCGAATTGAACCCCGGAAGCCACCATGAGAGCATCAGCTTGGGCTCCCCGAAATGTAGCTAACGCAGAGAAGCCGGCCTGAAGAGCACATCGACAACCCACTCGGCTACGCAGACGGTATGGATGCTCGCAAATTTGACCCTAGGCTGAGGGGTCCCGTCGATCAGAGGGAGACGGAAATCGATATGCGGACCGGTATGAAGAACTACATTGCCAATGAGTCCGGTGACTGGGCCACCAGCGCTGGGTACTTGCGTTTCTCCTTCGCCAGGAGCATTCACTTCGGTAGGCTCTATACCAGCGGAGGGAGCGGCAGGAGCGGCAAGGAGGCCGACCTTTGCGAGGCTCTGAGGTGCCTGGGTCAGGCCCTCCACTGTATGGAAGATTTCAGTGCGCATAGCAACTACTGCGAGTTGGCCTTGCGGGAGATGGGCCACCACAACGTCTTTCCACACTGTGGAACTGCCTCTGAGATCAACCTGCACGGGAAGCATGTCTACCCCATCGTGACGGGCACTTTTGGAGGCGTGGATTTTCTTCATTCGGTTCTTGGCGAGGCAACTGACCACTTCACTCAGTCTGAGGTCGACGAGGTAGACATTGCGCTGAAGAATGCTGAGAAAGGAACTTCAGCTGGCGGTGCCAGCCGTGATGGTCCAACGGGCGACCGTAGTCTGTTCGGCCTAAATTTTGGCGGCGGTAGCAGCAACGTCGGGAAGGACTTCATCTCGAGTATCTCGGAGCTGCCCGGCGTAGGCTTCGGCTTCGCTGCCGAGGCTCGCAAGCTTCAACAAGCTTCGGCGGAGCAGGAACGGCAGAACGAGAGCACGCGGGCGAATGTGAATCAGGTTCCAGGCATGTCGCCAAATTTTGACCCTGTGCAGACAGCAAAGCGCATCTACCCGATCCTAGAATTTCGAGACAAGATCGTCAAGTCGTTGTCGAGCATCATCAGCAAAGTTCCTGGCCTGGAGAACTTGCTGGAGCACATCAGTGAGACCCTCACGGCGTTCGTGCTTGGCCTGCTGGCTCCCTTTGTGCGACCCATCATCAACCAAGTGTCCAAGGCGCTCAAGGACGGGAGCTCGGGGGTTATCAGTGCAAGCGCGAACAATCAGTTGGAGCCGTGGAGAAACCCCTCCTGCACTGATCCGACACACTCGATGCTGTCCAAGGACCACTTCACCAACATCCTGAACCCCTGCGCGGGCAGAGTTGCGTCCACCATCTTGCAATACACGGTCCCGTAAGTATTACGCAAAGCGTAGCCTTGAGTCCCATTGTGCTGACGGATCCTGGGCAGCCGCGTACTCTATGCCTGGGAGCACACAGGCGTACCAGTGGATGAAGTCGTCAACGATGTCCTCCGCGCATTCCATCATCCAGCCATTCGTGACGAGCGCGTCCAGATCCAAAAGGACATGTTTGAGACGGTGCGGCAATGGGCCAACGAGTACTCCCGAAACCACAATCTCAACAGCACGTTGGGTTCCGAGTCCGTCAAGAACGGAAAGAACCATATTGTCCGCCCGGACCAGAAATCCGGCGGTGGACATAACCACGGAGCAAACGACTGGTCCGCTTGGACCAACGCCTTAGGCGAAGTCGGCCACGGGAAAGTCGCCGGTTCTCTTTGGTCCCAGGTGCAGACGCGAGACCTTGATGCCATGGGAGGTCGCGATGGTCGGCCACAGGATCAGTACATGAGCCAGAGCCCTGCGCCACCGCAGTCGACCCGGCCACATGGGTCGTATGGTTATGCCGATGAGCCTCCCACCGGAGGAGCCGCCGATGAGTACCTGCGTCCGACCCAGCCTCAGCAAAACCAGGCACAGTACTACGGCCATACACCGCCTCCTCCGAGTCAATACTACAGCGGAGGGCCACCGGCTCACGACCCGTATGGGCACCCGCCACCAGGCCCTCCTGGCCCGTACGGCTATCCTGCACAACCGCAAGGGCCGCAATATGGCCAAGGTCCTCCGCCGCCTGGGCCGCCTGGGCCCCCAGGAGGATACTGGGGTGGTGGCGCACCTCCGCCCCAGGGCGGATATCCTGGCTCAGGATACGGGCCCGGCGGACAGCAGTACCCGCCAGGACCCTATGGACAGCCTCCGCCAGGCCAAGGCGGTTGGGGTGGCTATCCGCCGCGGTATTGAGCTCTGCCGGAACGGCTTCATGCATGGCTATTGTATCTTTGCGAATGAGGGGTGCGGGCTAGAGGGGTTTGGAAAAGGCTACAAGGGCAAGGCGTTTCTGGCGGTAAGGACACGACACGTGAAAATGAGACACACGATGATGGCTGGGCAGATGCCTCGTCTCATGCAAATGCTACGCCGTTGATGTAATTCTTTCCTATGACCTGTCTAGACTGCTTACATAGTCGATATCCACCGACGAGAGGCTGAGTTGGAGGACCGGTGCTCCGTTGGCAAGGTTAATATTTTACGCTACCCTGTTATCTGAGTATGAGGACTTCATAAGATTCTTTCCTTAAATTACAGATTCCAGGGCTTTGGAGTGAAGAGAAGCGCCTTTCCGGGTGCGCCAGATGCCCTGAATAGAAACTAGGTACCGTAGAACACGATTTTGATCCTATAGGATTGCATATCACTTATGCCCACCCGGAACAGGACAATTATATCTCCCTTGGGTCCTGCAGAATTCACTCTAGTACCTGAGAATGTATAGGCACGGAGACTTCTATTACCATACAGACCCTTTACAAGATACAGGGGCTATAACATCGCGTGTAATCCCGCATAGGGGCATTCCACAGGAGTTCACCCAAGGATTATCTCGAGGGGAAGTCAGGTGGTCATGTCAAGCTACACGAGGACGCATGATATCTCAGCGAGCTGTATCCCAATCTTTGTCTATGTATGCTTTCGTGGACAACATATGCTCAGCCGATCGATGTACTGCCCTTCTCTTGCTGTTGGGTATATCTCAATGATGCAACCAGTCACACGCTCTCTATCACGTGTACCTCGTACCTCATAATGCCAGAATCTAGTGCAAGCCAGCATGCTTCATCACCTTCTCCCCCTCCGAGGATCAAGCGCCTCTGCCCTCCTCGCGTCGCGCATCTCCTTGGTCCCCAGGCTGCCCAGGCCGCCCTCGCTCCGTCTCTCCCAGCCACCAAGCCGCACCACGAGGCAGGTGGCGTTGTCGCCGTTGTGGCTCACCTCGTTAGCGTACTCCACGACGCTCTTGGCCCCTTGCTCGGGCGTCTTGGCCTCTTTGATCACGTCCACGATCTCCTGGTCGCTCAGCGTCCCGCTGACGCCATCGCTCATCAGAACCATGAACGAATACTCGGCGGGGCCCAGGTCCAGGCGCGTGAGCTCCGGCTCGGCGCTGACCCCGACGCGCTTGGACTGCATGTCGCCGAACGACCTGCTATTAGCCAGCCCCCCGATGCGCTCCTCGCCGAAGCTGTCCGTCACCGACTCAGCGAACCGCGCCAGCCTCCGGCTCTCGGTCGGGCTCGACGGGTGGTGGTCGCTGGTCAGCGGCACCGCCAGGCCCGTGGCCGTCTCGCACAGCAGGATGCGCGTGTCGCCGACGTGCGCGACCACAACGGTGCTGTGCGTGGCAGGGTGCCAGTACGGCGCGGGCGTGGGCGTCGAGATCAGCGCAATGGATGCGGTGCTGCCGCCCTTGAAGCGCGTGGGCCCGCCGATTTTGTGGCCCGACGGAGTAGCATGCGGCGAAGATCCCAGCACCTCGTCCTGGTTGAGGGGCTGATTGTCGCTTACGTAGGGGTCATCTGGGTCGGGCTTGCGGGCTTGGGCGGTGACGAAGTCGAGGTCAGCGCGGAGGAAGGCGTAGGTTAAGACAGACTCTATGGAAACTTTCGGGTTGGCGGATGTTACTTTGGGGCCGGTGGTGGTGATGGCTGAAGAGTTTCCCGGATCGAAGAGTGCTGGCCTGAATCGCTTAAAGTAACCGCCAATAGTGCTCTTGTACTCATCGAGAAGCCTCTGCTCGAGCTTGATGGCCTTGGGAACATCTGCTTTGACCGTGAGAGGTTCCTGGCCTGCGGCGGTTGGCATCTTGCCACCTGCCGCAGGCGCCTCCTTCATCTGCGCCTTGACCTCGTCCGGGCTCTTGATATCTACGCCCTCCAGAGCCTCTTCTTTTGACCCAGCCGCAGGAGCCAGCGGCTCCGAGCTGCCGGCATTATCTGACGGGCCTTTTTGTGCTTTGTTCCGCTTCCTAAGACTGCTCTTTAGCTCGAACTCGTTAGCAGCCTCCTCAACGTAGCCATGCAACTCGTCCCTGAGGAATTCGGCACACTGGGAGCCGCCGTGACCGTCGAACACGCCAAAATAGAATATCTGAGGGTCTCCAAACGAGCTGTCGGCAGTCGTTGCCTCGCCAGCGTTGTTCCTCCTCTCGCTCCTGACCAAGCTCATGGGCGCCCGCTTGGCGAAAGCTGGTATGTCGATTGTGCCAGCCTGGTCTGTGTCCTCGTTGTAAGGACGGCTGCCCCGGCCGCTAAAGGCACCAAAGTGATGCTTGGCACTGCGCAATGGTATCCGTACTACGGTCAGGTCGCGGGACAGCATGTTGGGAGGCGATGCCGGAGTCGAGGACCCGGGCCCAGGAGTATGCGGGGTCGAGGCGGCGCGAGGAAGCTTGTGGTGCGGGCCGCTGGCGACTCTGGAGTCGGGATGGAGGGAGGACGAGGGGAGGTGGGTGACGAAGTAGTTGTGAAATCCACGAGCCCTATTAGACTGGGCTTGAGGTGTCTGCTGTTGCGGATTATTGTGAGATGGTGAGCAGGCGGGTGTGGTTCTATCCATGGCAAGCTGACGCTGGCCGTGGAAGCAGCGTCTGCTTGCAGTGCGGCCTCGTGCAAGAGGATTGTCCGATCTGGAAGCTGCTGGGCTCGCTTCATGGAAGAAGGTTGCCACGAAACCCATGAACTCTTCGAGCAGCGCGGCAGTGTCCTCGGGCTTGCCTGCTGAGGGCCGCGCCCGCGGCACGAGCGAGGACATTGGCCGAGCCATGGCCGTGGCAGTTCCGTAAGAATGGGCTTCGAATCGTTGTGCTCCTCTCAAGAACGCAGGAGACGCCACGAGAGGAGCAGTTGGACAGGACAGGAGGAAAGGCGGAGGGCTTGATCGAGTGGCACTACAAGGACAATCGAAGGCCCATCAGCGACCATGTAGGATGGGAATCGCCAAGGCGCAAGCTGACGTATCGTGGGGCCCGCTCTTCGGGTGCCACAGGCGTAGTTAGCTCCGTGCAGAGAAGGGCTGTTGTTGCCGAAGCGGCTGGATGACCGAGAGAGGCAGGTCGAGGTGAACGCGCAGGAGAGATCAGGACAAGGTAGAGGAGGCTAAGGGCGGTCACTGACCAGGGTCGGACAATATGAATCTTGGGAAAAAGAGAGGTGCAGAAAAGTCGCGGTCCCTGGGGGGCTCCATACCAAGGTGGTCTTGGACTGTATACAGGATACTCCGGATTCCAGATGCCATCATCGTAGATTATTCCCCTTCTAGTGGCCAATTGAGGAGCCGTTGTTGAGTCCCACCCACCATTTCTGGGCGCCCGGCAGGCAGGCTCAGGCAGAGGAGAGGACCGACCTGCCAGCGGGTGCCTGGGCCCCTCGGCCCTCGGGGGTGGTATTATTAGCAATCCGGGATCCCCACGGGCGCCGTCGGGTCGTCACCTCGCCTGGCCAGGGGTCGAGGTCTCCAAACGTGCACCACGACGTCACCGATCAGGCGAGGCCGTTGAATCTGATCCCATCTGCCTTCACATTCTTTAGCCCCCGCCCCATAGCTAATCCATTGCGCCGCATTGTTCCACCTATTATGATCTGCGACGACGACTTTGTTTCTCAAGTTATCCCATGGACGAAGCATCCGAGACTGCCCAAGAAGATGGAGTCCCGGTACCACCCACTGACCTTCCCAAGGTCATCACCATCGCCCCGAAAGGAGACATCCTCTTGGACGTGACCTTCGAGACGTCCAAGTCAACTCTGAAGGCAGCCCGCGCCGCCCTGCCAAATCCTCGCCCCGGCCAGCGCGACCCACCCGCCCCTCAGCCGCTGTTGAAGCCTCGGATTCACCTGGCCTACCGCGTGGATCTAGCGACCCTCAAGAAGCACTCGAAGTATTTCACGAACCTGCTGAGTGACACCCGCTTCCAAGAGGCCCGCGCCATCGAGTGCAGGTTCCGCGACCTGTCCCTGCGCAACGAGAAGCCAGCAGATGTCGACTCGGACCGGTTGCCCCGCGTCCTCATCGTCGACGATGACGAGGCAACACGCTCTGCTGGGCGCGAGGATGTCTTCAGGGACCTGCTGAGGATCCTGCACGGCGGCGGCATTACCACCAGGCCCGTGACCATGCTGTACGTCGCGATCATGGCCGTCATGGCAGATCGCTTCGCCTGCACCCCCACCGTCTCGCGGTACCTAGCCACGGGGCTCAAGTTCAAGTGGCCTGCGACGCCCCAGCCCAAGCCGAGTGCGGAGGTGGACGGCATGACCAGCCTTAGTATTGCCGGAGAGGAGGTGCTCCGCCAAAAAGCACTGGTATCCTGGCTTCTAGATCACCCACTCAAGTTCCAGGCGGCTACGAGGGAGCTGGTCATCTACGGCTCTCACAGTTGGTCCGCGGTCAGCGACGAGGAGGATGACGTCGCGGGCTCCGATTCTGTCAAGCAAGTCGATTCATCTCGTCGAGATGCTCTGTGGTGGTTTCTGCCAAATGAATTAGAGGGTAAGTGCCCTCCACCTCTTTGCATGCTTTCTTTCACATTTGTATCACCTTCCTGTCCCTGCTTAATCTCAGCACCCTGCCGTAAATTTCGTCTGAGCTAAAAACAAAAATTCATTCAAGAGGAGCTCCACTATCGCCGTACACTAATCCTCAGGACCCTGGCCTCTATAGTAGGGCACTTCCTCCGCCTCTACTCCTCCCGCGCCCGGCAGTGCAAGCTCGGCTACGACTCGAGCGCGGCCTGCGACTCGTTCCAGCTGGGCGAGATGGTCAAGTTCTTCGCGGCCAAGAACCTCCTGTTCCTCGTAAACTTCTCCCCTTCCTCGCTCGACAGCATCAAGGACTTCGCCGCCGTGGATGTGAGCTCGATCCTGGCGGCCCTGCGGCAGAGCCCTCACTACCAGATAGACAAGAACCACACCAACTGCGGGCTCAGGTCCAAGATCACGCCGACCCTGGAGTACGTACAAGTGATGTTGAGCTCCAACGTCGTCGGCGTGAACCTGCAGTCGTGGAAGAAGGAGCCAAAAGCTGCGACCTGGATCGCGGCATCTGGCGACGGCGCCGGCGCCGACAGGGGCAAGCCGGGCCGGAAGAAGGACTTCGTCGTCGGGGCCATCGGCGAGGAGGGCAGAGGCCCCGTGAAGAGCAAGGTGTTCCGCTTCACGAGGTCCCTCGCCCAGGACCAGCGACTCCGGTACGACGGCGCAATGGCGGCCGATAGGATGGCCTTGGAGCTGTTCATGGCCGAGGAGTGGGACTGGACGCCCGAAGACGACCTCGGCTCGGGAGGGAGAGAGTTCGCAACAACAAAATGGCTTAAGTGATTTCCAGCGAGCGTGCCGCAGGGGGTGGTTGTCTAGATAGAACAGAGCGTGGACACTGCTTCGAGGGGGTTCTTGGGGTTGTGTTTCCTCCCATCATGATAGATAGACTTGGGCCTGTTCTTGTTGTTGGGGGCGATTCCTCACAGCCAGGTTTGGCGACAACAGACGGCATCTTTAGAAGATAACCTTGACACTGAACAGTAAGATCACCTGTTGCGTAGTGTTGGATCAGCCCAGAGAGCTTGCCTTTGATGACGAACAAATTTACCGCGCTTGCTTTTGGTTCTTGTGTGCCAGTTGGTGACCATACAGGAGCGCGCATCGTGTGAATTGGGAATTTTGTTGGAAACAACATACGGTCCGGCGGAGCAAAGTATGAAGAAGTCATGCTGACTGTACTAGCAGGCCTGTGTTCCTTTCATGACCCTGAAAGGGGATCCCGTATGTACAAAACACCCTCAATAAAAGAGGCACCTGCCGTCTAGGCCATCGTGGCCGGGCTGAATCAGTCCCCCATTTTCGCTTTCCAGTGACACCGAAAGTTCAATGAATTTCCGAAACAAGCAATGATGGCGCGGTTCTTCTCGAAACGTCCGATTGGGTATCCAAATCCAACATCTTCACGTCCTCCCCTCCCGCGGGGCCGTTTTAGATATTCTGACCTTAGTTCCTCAGTCTTGCCTGATAAGCCTTCCACGCCTTCACCCTATATCTCTCAGCCTCGCCCTGCGGATCTCCCGCCTTGATGATACCCCTTCCTACAATGACAATGTCCGTGCCACATAAGCCGATTAGCTTGGCTGGCGTGTTGTACTGTTGCCCCATGCCGTCCCCCTCCATAGCTTCGCCATTCTCCTCCTCGCCCTCTGGCGGCAGCTTGCAGCCTGGGGTCATGTGGATGAAGTTGTCGTCGGGCTCCGAGTTCAGGCTTTCTTGCGCCACATATCCCATCACAAAATCCTTGTTCTCCCTTGCTGCCTCGATGCATGCGTTCGTGTAGCGGGCGTCCATGAGGTTACCGCTGCTGGACATTTGTGCCAGGAGCAGCAGGCCCCTCTCGAGTGGTGCTTCTTCGATGCCAGGGAAGACGATGTCATCGACGTCGGATAGGGATTTGGATAGGCGCGGGGAATCGGCTGGCTCGAAAGACTGTGTCACTGTCGTGATGCTCACAATACTGCCCTTTCGTCCATCGGCGTCTCGGGGCGGGGGCGGAGGCGCCATCATGTTGATGTCCCTCGCCTCCAACGCGGAGGACTTTCTCCGGCCGTTCGCGCCGTGAGCTCCAGCGTTCTCGTCCTCCTCATCTTCCATCTCCTCTTCGTCACTCTCGAAGCCGTCGCTCACGGGTGTCCCAACTGTGACACTCGTCCGCACCTCGTAATTGATCCTTTCCCGCCACTTGGCCGCTGCCTCGGCCATTGCGCCAACCATTGGCTTTCCGGCTGATATGTTCGCGTTGACGATGTGCGCCCAGTCTATGACCCGCGCGGTACCACCGACAAATTGCATCTGCACCGTGCTGCCAATATCGCAGTACTTGCGATCCTCAAAGATCAGGAAGCCATGTTTCCTGGCCAGAGCTGCGAGGTACGCTCCCGTGCCCGTCTGTGGGTTAAAGTCCCAGCCCAAGACAAGGTCATAGTGCGTTTTGAGGACGACGATCGAGGGGCCAACCTTGTCGGCCAAAGACAGGAGTTCCCGTGCGCTGTGTACGTCGGCGGACACGCACAGGTTCGATTGTTTGAGTTCCATTAACCGCAGCAAGTAGGTTGTCAGCGGGTGTGTCGCATTCGCTGCCCTGTCGCGGTAGGAGCTCGTTAAACTGGGATGCCTTGGTGCTACCATCTTGGAAAATAGGAGGTATGTCGAAAGTCGGTGGGATTGTTCGCGTCTGGCTCAAGGCTGTTGGCGATTGGTCTTAGAAGGGACGGTCCAACAATAGAGCACAAGGTGGTGATATCTCACCAGCGCAGTCAGATGCAGGATCACTGCAAACCGTCGTGGCCGTGTTTATTCTGCGGGGCAAACGAAGCCGCAAGACGAGGAACCGGCGCAAAAGCAGGGGTTGTACTTGCTAGTTGATGGAATCGACTAGAGTGTCTGAGATTGAACACTTCGCTCACAAGTCTCACTGCACGGACTGGCGGGATTGTAAAAAGTCGCGTTTCTCGACGGCCCGTTTAGCTGGTTGGACCAAGACAGCCTAGGCTGTTGTTGACTTCAGTCGAGTAGTAGAAGTCGCCAAGGCCGAGAGACTTTGAAATAGGGGGTGGAAAGGTGAGGTCAGGCGTACGGAGTTCGGAGACGGGTCGACTTCAGCTTTCAAGGACCAGGCTCCTGGAGGCAGGCGGTAGGTGGGTGGTACCGCTGACGTCCGTTGAGTGGTTGTTGTGCGGCAGAGACGACAACTGTGAGGAGCGGGGCCAACTGGCGATGATCGATCGGTCGGTTGGTCGTGTGTCGGGAGAGAGAAGCCGGGACGACAACCAAGGCAATTTGGGGGTCCAAGGTTGCAGTCGAGGCCTCTGAATCCAATTGAAGAGAGCTCGCACAGAATATCTCGCGCAGGCGTTTCCGACGACACAAAGTTCCAAACCTGAAGCACGCACCGCTGCGACGAAAACGAAGGAGATGGTGTGATGTGACAGGGCGCAGGACTGGGTGGGTGACTTGATCAGGGCCGGGGATGGGGATCCGGAATTGTATTTTGCCAAGTGGAAGCACTACTCTGGCCCTTCCGTCCTTTGGCCCTTTGGGTTTGGGGGGCAGCTGCCTTGGGGAGCGGGAGGACAGGATGAGGGCTCGTCTAAGTGATGTAGTGTGGTGCGGTGCGGTGCGGTGCGGTGCGGTCTAGGTGCGGCGTATTATGGTGGTGGTGGTGGTAGTACCCAGTCCGGTCCAGCCCAAGTGGTGCAGCAGTGCAGGATGTTTTGCCGGTTGTGGTAGTAGGCCTTGTATGCAGGGCAGGGCAGGCAGTGGAGCAAACGCAAACACGGCGATCGATGTAACGTCGAGAGCCTCGGGTGGCCGTTGTGAAGAGGGCTTGTTTGCTGGTGGGCGATAGATACGCAGGTGGTCCCGAGAGGGTGACGTCGACGCCTGGAAGTGGCTGTTGTGTCACGGGATGCAGACCAAGCCGAGACGTGAGAGGAGGGATGAGGGAGGGATGGTGTCAGTGGGAAGGAAGAAGAGAGGGATGGTTGACTCGGCCCAAGGATTATCGAGACACAGTCGAGGGGGATCGGGTAGAGGAAGAGGCAGAGGCAGCAGAGACGGGGAGAGAGGTCCAGAGAGGAGAGGCAAGAGGAAAGAATTTATCGATCGCTTCGCTGCGTACTGCGGCCTATGTATCTGCATATCTAGTCTGTGTCCTTTTTTGGGCATGTAGTATTTTTTTCCTTTCCTTTTGTTGACCCGCAGATCCGTCTCGTCTACGATATAGTCCAGGTAGTCGAGGTACGGTCCAGGTACAGAATGTGCAAGCAGGGCGAGATGGGCAAGCAAAGGCCTGTCTGCGGGCAGATGAGGGCGGGGTGGGCGGTGTCGAGCTCCCTGGGCTGCCAGGCCGCCTACCTCGTAAGGGCCAGGGTTGCAGGGTTGCAGGGTTGCCAGCCCCAGGGCCCAGACTCCAGGTTCTCTCAACGCCCTGAGGCCCATGCATCCAGGTGGGTAGTCAGAGTCCAGACTCACACAGCCAGCAAAAAAAACAACCCTGGAGCCCTGGGACCCTGTCCCTTCCCTCCCTCACCTGCATCGCTTATCTTCTCTCACGGCCAAAACCATAAAATGACAGACTCACCCTCGGCCTGGCCTCCCGGGGGACGTATCACTCGGCTCTGACGACATCGGTCATTCATTTTCCATCTTCCTGGCCAATGGCCCTTCGCATTGAACGCTGTGGTTGGAGGGGATGATTCGGGCAGATGATTTATCTGGCTGGTGGGCTGTCGGACCAGATGCTGTCCGCCGTCACCGATCCCTGGACCTTGAGTCGTGATTGACCGACGGCGACCTGCAACTGCACTCCTTGTCCCAGAGCTACGGAATCGACCCTGTCAGCCTGTGTCAGCTTGCTTGGCAGGCTGGCAGCACAGCGCAGCGCAGCACAGCACAGCACAGCACAGCACCACACCGCACAGCTCTCAGGAGGGCCACAAATGCACCCCAGGAATAGAAGAAACAGAGCAGTTTTGCTCCACGGGGTGCTAGAAGTACCATGTATACCCGAGATGAGGCCCAACCCATGGTGATGATCTTTCTCCCTCCCTGCTGCCTCCCAGCCACCAACCGGCGTTTCTCGTAGCATGCATGGCCTTTCCGCCCCCATCTGAGACCTGCGACTGCCAGATGACGTAGGCTTGCACAGGAGGCCAGCTGTCATGACATGCCATGCCATGCCATGTTCGGCTTTGAATAAGCATCGAAGGGCTCTCAGCAGCCCTCCCAAGCGTAACCATAGAGGAAGAGCAAAAGGCAAGACGGCCCAGCTTGGAAGAACTGTGAACACACGAGCACACACGGGATGCACAGAAGGAGCCGCCAGGTGTGCTGTGCTGTGCTGTGCTGTGCTGTGCTGTGCTCCGTTGCAAGCTGCAACACACGGGCGAGTCAAGGGTTCGACTGCAACTCTGCTCATTCCCATGCAAATACTGTGTGTAGTAGTAGCAAAAGACTGGCGAAGGCGTAGAGAAATGACCCAGCCTCATCGTCTTGTCACGGAGACTGCGGGACACTGGACGGGGTCTGACGGGGCTGACGGGTCTGACGCTGCCCACTTGCACTGCTCGGTACTCCCGTCCACACGGGGACCCCTAGGGTCTACCGAGAGTTTATCGCTGGTGATCCCATCCACTTCACCGGCGCTGCCGGTCACAATCATGAACATCTCCCGTCGTGCCGTCCTCGTACGACTCGTAGTCAACAAACCCTTATCAGCCCGCCCAGCCTCTTGTTGCATCGTAGATTTCTCATACGCCAGAGGTGCAACGAAAAACATGGCCCTCACTTGTCCTGCCCCAATTGATCATCCATTATGGGTGACAATTCTACATTGTCCAAATCGACACAGTGGTAGGCATCTACACACGCAATCCCGACCCTGCTGCAGCCCTCTTGGCTGGCTGGCTGGCTGGCAACGGGATACAATCCAAATGACAGGGGACTGGGGGCCACAGGCTCACGTGTCATCACAGTCGACGGATGCATCGGAGTCCGGAGTCCGGATCATTGGAACAGCAGTGCCTGCCTGGCAAGCAAAGCAGTTCGTAATGCGTAGTCCCCTGCTATAGGCAGGTTCGGCTGATGCGGCCGGAAAGCAAACCTACTGGTGCTGGCGCTGATAGGTGCCGTGGGCTTCAGTTTCTTCTCGCCTCACAAAAAAGCAGGCGGCAGTTCATGAAGCCCGCTCAGACAACCAAGTCTGATGTATCAGGCCAGTTTCAATCTGAGAAGAAAGTCTGTTGACGTACATCGCTATTCATTGTCAAGATAGGTGGGGATAAGCCCCGCCCGACTGTCGACAGCTTGGACTTTGTTTGTTACTCCGTGCTGTTCTGCTCGACTCGTAGCCTACAAGCCATATTTAATAACTACCCGTGGGTGGCTGCGGCTTCCATGCACCCACTGCTAGCGCAGTAGGCGCTAAAACCTATTATTAGCTAAAACCCATTATTAATACCTTACTTTTTCTAAAAATTATATATAAATTAGCTAAAAATAAAGTACTTCGGTAGATTTTATAGCTTTTTATATTAATATAAATATATTAAATTTATTAATTTTATAATTAATATTAAGTATATTTACTTTAAAATAAGCTATAAGAATCGCTTTAATTTAAGAATTTTATATATTCTTTTTTTTTAAATTAAATTAAAATTAATTAAGCTATAATAATATTAGTTTTTAAGTTTATATTTAGCCTAGTGAGTAGTATACTAGTATTATAGTAATATAAGCGGGCTATAACGGTAAAGGGAAGCGATAGCTATAAAAGTAATATAAATTAATACCTATATCTATTTTTTAATAATAAGGAAAGCTATAAGTACGATATAAAGGCTTTAAAAAGTATAAGATAGTTTTATTTTTATTATATTCGGAAGGTATAGTATAATAGTAACGAGAATAGGTTAATTATTATAGGAATATTATAGTTTTGGTGTGGTTTTACATTAAAAAAAAATGCGCCTATAATAATAGGTTTTGGCTAATAATGGGTTTTGGCGCCTATTATGCCTGTAGGTGTAGTGGGCAACCGAGAGGTGTGGACCTACGGGTACCTAGGTACCTACTGTAGACTAATCTGTACTGCTTTGGGCAGGCTGGCAGATGAGGCGACGGCGCTAGGAACGACCGGAAGTCGACCCCTGCCCAGCAGCCCAGGTGCTTGGGAGCCTTATCGCCAGGCTTATCAACCTTGGAAGCTGTGTCGGGCCAGACAAGTTTCCCAATAATTCACCCTGCCTTGCGACGCTTACATTTGGATTCGCTCTGCCCATCTCGCTTATGAGCTGCCTTCTTCTCCCTCTCAACCTTTGCGGGGTCTGATCAACAGGATTGTGTTTGCCTAAGACACAGAAGCCCAATTTGTCGATATTCATGAGGCAGAGCTCTCCACCCGTTTCTCACGCCACGCCACGCCACGCCACGCCACGTAGGACCAGCTCCACACGTCTCCCACTCGGTCTTGATATCCAGTCTTTCACTCCGGCCTGCCCGGAAACACACAGAGACACTCGTTCAAGGACATCAAACCTCGGCAAGCCACGATCGACACCAATACGCCGTCCCCCTTGTGTCTGGTCGCCCTGCCGAACAAGATCATCTGCGATTCATCTGCGATTCATCAACCAACTATTGCCATGTCTGGAGCTAGAACCCGAAGACAGGCAGCTTTGGCCGCCGCGGCTGACGAAACCCCCATCAAGACAAAGCCTGAGCCCCCTCCAGAACAGCATGTCGTCGTTAACGGCAATGGCTCCGCCCGTGTCTCTGGCGACCAAGCCGCTCAGCTCAATGAGAATATATTCTTCTTCATACCCAACCTGATTGGTACGCAAGGTCCCTGCTCTCCAGGGCCGCACTGCGGCCCCCACGGGGACTCCCAGCACGAGGTCTCGGGGCCCTCTTCGACACGCGCAGCAAGCTGACAGCTCTATCCGAAGGCTACGTCCGCATCGTCCTCGCCATCTCGTCCCTATACTACATGCCGCTCCACCCGCGAACCTGTTCGCTCCTCTACAGCATCTCCTGCCTACTCGACGCCCTCGACGGATATGCCGCGCGGTACTACGAGCAGAGCACACGTTTTGGCGCCGTCCTCGACATGGTGACGGACCGGTGCACGACCTCGTGCCTGCTGGTGTTCCTCTCGTCCGCGTTCCCTCGATGGGCCATCATCTTCCAGGGCCTGATCTCGCTCGACTTCGCTAGCCACTACATGCACATGTACACAACCCTTGTGATGGGTGGCTCGAATACGAGTCACAAGTCGGTGGACAAGAGCAGGAGCTGGCTTCTGAACCTGTACTACACGAACAAGGTGCGCTCCCAACGTATGGCACTCGCAAATCCCCCGAAACTGACATGGAGACTCTAGGTGGTCCTGTTCGTTGCATGCGCCTTGAACGAGCTATTCTTCATTGCCCTGTACCTGCTGTCCTTCTCCTCCCCTATCCTCTCGCCCGCACTCCTGTCAACCCCCGTCGCGGATAACCTCCAGGCGGGAGCCCAGGTGAACAGCTCCGTGCTGGAAAAGGTTTTTACCAGCCCCTACAGCGCGGCAGCCCTCGAGCTTGCCCGCGCCAACAAGATGGACAGCACCGTGCCTTGGGTCCTGGCCGGCATCAGCTTCCCCGTCATGGCATACAAGCAGTTCATGAATGTCATCCAACTAGTCAAGGCTAGCAAGTGGCTGGCCGAGGGGGACGTTGCCATGAGGCAAGAGCAGGGCCTGCCCAGGAAGAAGGGGAAGACTGCCTGAGCTAGTCAGCGTTCTGACTGCAATTTGCTTCACAGGATAGTGGGATCAACTTGACTTTCGCAAGGCAAGGCAAGCTCAATCATCGCCTTCACTCACAATTGGAGGCCAGCATAATGCGTGGGGTGGCTGATCGATCACGTTTCACGTGCGAAGGGACATCGGTGGGCTTCGAGCCTGCTGAAAAAGGAGCAAGCGCGCAGTTCGCGGCCCTGCCTGTGCATCGGAGGTAAAACATAGGTGGAGAACAAACAGGAATCATCAAATGGCGAATCAGAGCGCTGGCTCGGCGATCAGAAAGATCCGAAGTACCAGGCCGCAAGGAGGGTCTGGTGAAGTATGCTTCGCATAGTTGTATTTTTGCCTTGTACAAAGCGTTCAAGACTATGCAGGCGACGGTCAGGTTGAACTGTGCCGCAAGGAGGCTCGCAGCACAGCAACGGAGTTTGGGCAGGAACAATGGCTGCTTTGGAAGATTGGGGCTCGTTGTCCCAGGTGTCTTTTCGGCGGCAAGGAGTCGTGGAACGGGTCAAGTGACACTCCAATTATCACGGAGCAATTGAGAAACACCTGGACGGTTCTTAGATGTCGCTCTGCACTGTGCATTGTTGCTGGGCAAGTGATTCGGCTCATGTTGCTATGTATTCTTGGAACTTGGCCAGGGTATGCGCTGAAAGAGGATTTGTCGAGAAGATGATGAGAGTAGTCACATAATGAGGAAGTGCGTCTCTGGCATAGTTGCTGTGTTGTCCACGGTGTGGGCTATTTGTGCAGATATGGTGGCACCGTTTGCTGCAAGCCAAACCGATCGCATGGGAAGGCAAGGCGAGGATTCCGAGTCGAGCACGCCGGGGGCAAGTTGGCTTTCCTCGAAACCCCGACCCGTCAACCGAGCCGCTTCTTTGAGTCCGGGGGTTGGTTGTTGTGGCCATGCTATCTCAGCATCATCTGGAGGTACTTGTGTATACATAAGACGCGCCTTCGGCTGTCTTGGTATTGTCCTCCCTCGCTCTTGATATTGTACAGACCGTAACAACGCAGTCGCATCTTCCTTGGCCTGCAATCCCCCACCCAGAAATCACAAAGGACGCCAACCACTAACTTGGATTCATTGGAAAGCTGCCGTCGGATTAACAAGGGCATCGAAAGAGTCGGGGCTGAGGTCCTCGCCACGGCCCTGGGCGCGCGGCTTGGAACCTCACAGAACAGCGGCAAGTAAGGATCACACGGGCATAGGATAGGCTGCTTGGGCAAGACGCTCGCTTTGGATGTTTCCGATGCCGTGAGGGCTCTTTGAGTGATCCTGCCGCGGCTGCTCATGATGTATATATATATATGGGCGCGAGCGACATGGCTCCCCGTTGGCCTTGTCCTACACAGCAATCACTATGCAAGAGATCACAAATACCAGTGTTCTTTTTTTCAATATCCAAAACTAACTCACTGAATCTTTAAGTTCAAGGACCAAACGCTCATCTCAACAGCAGCCATATTGATCGGCATGGTTCGTTACACATCCCTCGTCCTCGCCTGCCTCCTGGGCAGCGCCGTGGCCGACCTCGCCCCCAACGACAAGCGAGGAACCGTCCAGAAGTCTAATGACGGGACCCTTTACTGTGGGATCTTCGGCTCCGCGTCGAAAGAGACCGCCCCAAACCTCTTGAACGACCTGCTGCCGGGCGGGAAGATCGCACAGAAGATATTCACAATCGAGGGCGGCCAGTGCCAGAGGGTGCACTGCTACGACACAAGTGGCGTTTACGTCTGCAATGTAAGTTTATTGAGTATTTGTGTAAATATTTTGTGTGTGTGTGTGTGTGTGTGTGTGTGTGTGTGTGTGTGTGTGTGTGTGTGTGTGTGCATACACATACACATACATGTATATGTATATATCGACATTGTCACAATCAATTTCCCCAACACATCACCAAAAAAAGGGCTTCCAGGATACTAATCTCACGTGTGCGCCTTGCAGGACCACAAGAAGGAGATGAGGATCGCCGGCCACACAGTCGCCAAGGGCCTCCAGTGCATCTCGGACAACTGCTGCCGCCAGGATTGGAAGGGCAACGACTACCAGAAGGGCCAGTCCGGGCAGAAGTTCTACCGCGGGATCGAGTCCAACTTCAACATCGTGCTGGCGTACGGGAACTGCAAGGACCCCTCCAACATCACTCCGCAAAACGCGCTCGGTTGGGGCGTCAACCCCGTGTGCATGGGCGGCGTCCTGACCCCCGAATATGACGGCTGCGGTGCGATGTGAGGGGGCCTGTCTGGTCTGTTGTCTCTGTCGTTTGTTTTGGTAGGTAACATGAGGTGGAGAGCGGATGATTATTCTAGTACATACCCTTTTTATGTTTGAATCGATTCTGTTCATTCCTGTTTCTCACTCGGTGAGGGCTGCCTGCGTGGTGATCATTGGAATGCCGGTGCCTTCACTTGCGTTGGTCTCAAGAGCGTGGCTGGACGCCATCAGCGAGCATCTTACACAGGGGGTTCGAGGCATGCAGTTTAGCTCACTCGATAGCCTCGAGTTACGCAACCGTGGATGTTAGCTGCTTCACCTGGGTTGGGTGGGATGTCTGAGTGGCATGATATTGGAAAGAGAGTAGTGATGTATGAGTGTTATATTATATGCCTTGCTCTACATCTTAAAGAGTTATCAACAGGCTCTCGATTTCAATGGGATATTGTACGCTCTCACTACAAGGATGGTAAGTATCAAAACTACATGCAGCACGATCTTACTCGTCAAGCATTGCAAAAACCCGACAGTCTCAACACCATCTCATCATTTCGTCCCAGCCCCCGCACCACCGCCAGATACAGCAGTAACCTCCTCAACACGAGTCCCGTTGCCATTGTTCGCGGCAGTGCCCTGCCCGTCGCCCTGCTGGGACATGCCCGAAGCACCCGCAGTCTTCATCGCAGCGGGGTCTTGCGAGAGGCCATACCACGCCACGACAGCGACGCCGAGAATTCCACTGACGCAGCTGAAGACCAGAGCCACGATGCCCCTCGCGGTGAACCCGTCCGGAAGCGGCGCGGGTGGCGATGGCTGGCCGCTGAGGTCGAGGAGGTCGACCGTGTTGCCGGCGGCGTTGCCGACGGTGGGCATGGCGGGCGACGCCGCGGCGCAGGCATCGTAGTGGTTCTGCGGGATAGTGAGGGTCTGCTGGAGGTCGAGCGGGGCCTCGACCATGGTGGCGATGAGCCCGGACTCGACGTGCCACTCGATGTGGCAATGGAACAGCCAGACACCCGGGTTGTCGGCGCGGAACCGCAGCACGATGAAGCCCTGCGGCTTCAGAACGAACGTGTCCCTGCGCATCGGCACCTGCGAGAAGTCGGCCTCGGTCACGTTCGAGTCGGCGAAGAAGCCCGCGTTCTCGTCGGACCGGTACACGGCCTGGAAGTTGTGCCCGTGCAAGTGGAACGGGTGCTTGCCCGTGTCGTCGTTGTCAACCACTATCTGGACGACCTCGCCCTTTTGCAGCACGAAGCTGTGGGTGTGGTCCCCGTAGACTAGGGCGTTGTTCGCGGTCTCGCCGGTCGAGAGCGCTGTGTACAGGGTCGGCACTTTCGGGGCCTTGTACGTTATGTTGTTGAAGAAGGCACTGGGATCCTGTTAGTCCTGGTCGTTGACGGCTGAGTCGAGAAGACTTACTAGTTCGCTCCGTCTCCAAGGTTGTCCATGATGACCTCCAGCTCAATCTGGTGGTCCGACGAGCTGAGGATTGTCTGGTTATCGTAAGGTACCAGAGTGAAGTCGTCAAACTCGTTGAACTCATCCACCAACGCTGGGTCAGGCAACGGCTTCGAACTATCATATGACAACCAGCCGGTGACGTTCCAGTTCAGGTCGTCGGGGAGAGTATCGAAGAGATCCTAAGGGAGGGGGAGAGAGCAGAGTCAGTTTTCATGTGGGTTCTGCGCAAAGGAGGGATACTGATAGACTTACGGTATCCATGCTAGCTACGAATGGGAAATTTGCCGAAGTGTCGTTCCTCGTCGTCAACAGGAAGCTGCATCTCTGAGCGGCAGAAAGATAGATCCTGTCCGCCACCGCAGGCTGCGTGTAGATGCCGTCGACTTCCACGATGGATATATTGTGGCCTTCGAACCAGACGTACTGCCCGGCAAAGGCGCCTATGTTGATCATGCGGAACAGGTAGGTCTTTCCCGGCTCAACAGGGACGGTGAGGTTCTGTGTCTCGTTGAAGAGGGCATTCTTCGGGACTGGCTCTGCACCAGTAGGGTTGTTCTTGCTGATGAAACCCTTGATCAGGCCCGGCATCTCGTCGTGGTACCAGTCGGAAACGGTCAGGACTAGTTCCTCATCGTACTGTCCTTTGAATGGAGAGTCCGGATCGTGAACGACTAGTGGCCCACGAAGACCGTCGGGATACTGACCTCTCACGTGAGAATGGTACCAATAAGTCCCTGGTTGGTTGATTGTGAAGTTGTAGGTGAACCTGGAGCCTGGCTGGATTGCACATTGCGATACGCCTGCGGGACCATCCATGTGCGTTGTGCCGTTCCTGTGAGTGTGTTCGTGGTCAGCACGGCCACTCCATGATTGTCCAGGCCTCCCGAGGATGTGAGACTGTCTTACATGTACAGGCCATGGAAATGCAACGAGGTCGACTGGTTCCCCAGCGAATTCAAAACGTTCACGATAACCTGATCACCGACATTCGCTGTGATCGCTGGAATTGGCCATTGTCCGTTGATACCGATGGTGGGACGAGCGAAGGCGCCATCTGGGTTCGCAGTGACCCATCCTATGTCAAAGTCGTATGTAACTGTGGCTGTCTGTACCGCGGCGAAGAGGGGGAAGAATGCCAGTAGAAGCATCCGCGAAGGAGCTGGGAAAGCCATGCTGACGACCTATACAGAATTAATTGAGAGCCCTATCCCAGGTTCTGTAGAGCAGAGAACATGTCAGGGAAAGAAGAGGCTGAGGTTGGTGTGAGGCAGCCTTGTAATTGCCGTCGTTGTGCACGAAAGCGCACTCGACCGTAGTGCAAGGAAATAAGCGACGGGGCAAGGAGGCAAAGGTCAGTTTGGAGAGGCCCGAGGGGCTCGAGCACAACAGGGAGAGGAGGCGGGAGACAAGAAACAGATGGAGCAGGGGGGGTGGCCCTGCAGCTAGTCGCGCTGGGCTCAATGGGCTGAGATTATCTTATCAATCAAAATCAGAAACATCCATGGACAGGGCCATGAAATGGTGGTTATGGTGTTTGTGGTGGTGTGGAGTGGTGTGGTGTTGAGGTACACGCAGTCGGACCAAAGTCTCGAAATTGCCAGGATCCACGAGCCGATGGTCGCTCAGCCAGACCGACGCTCGCGCAGGGCGTCCGATGGACGGACCAGTCCAGCCAGTCCAAGTACGAACGAACGAGCGAACGACAAACAAACAAACAGATGCCTGAGGGTGGCAGGTGGTGATACTAGCGGGCATGTTTGTTGGACAGGACCATCTGCCCGCTCGGCGAGGGAAGGTTTAAGCGCATGGGGGCCCCGATGCTACGATGATCCACTGGGTGGGGGCAACGAGGGTGCCAGAACAGGCTTGAGTTTGCAGGAATTGTGGCATGGAGCGAAGCTTGTTGCCCATGCCATGAGCTTGTCTGATTAGCCATCTTGGCCGCGTGGGCACTCGGTTATTAGTCAGTCAGTCAGTCAAGTCAAGTCAGTCAGTCACTGGACGAGGTCTGGACCCACAGCTGAAGGTTATCGTGCACGCCCAAACCTGAAGGAGTGAGGCATTTGGAATTCAGCTTGATGACCGGGACAAGGAGCGGCGCCAAGGAGCCAAACCCAACAAAACGGGGTGTGGAGAGCTATTCGCAACGGTGGCTTTGGGCTGGTGCAGGCCGCACGAATCGAAATGGGACGATGCGGTGAATGGCTCGGCGAGGGGCGGATCAGATAAGATTGGGCAGGGAGAAATTTTCAATCTGATCTGATAACGCAGATGGATGGTCCCTGCGCCATGGTGTGGTGTGCATGGGACTCAAACAGGTGTGGTGTACTCCGTAAGGGGCTAAGGATGCCTGGGATGCCTGGGATGCTGGCGCAATGTTTTGGTTTTAGTCGGTGCAAGATCGCGATCGGCCTGCGTGCCTGGTTCGCATCGTATGATTCAGATGCAGAGTCGTGTCGGACTCGCGTAGATAAGGTACAGACCAAATTGGATCCCACTGTGAATGACTCTCTGCTGTCGATGGACGATTGCTGCCAATAACATTCCTGGTGCCGCTGGCTGCTCAGGAATTGTCAGTGTGTACATGCAACGACTTTCAAACCCAGGGTGTCGACCCGACAAATAAGCTTTTGACGGGTTCAAGCTACAGGCTAGTCTAGAGACTCTTGGATGGTGGAGAGCAGGGGTCCAGGTGGGGTCACCTCGGGTGCCTCTTACACGCCATTGGGTGGGACATCAACCCACGCAGCCAGGACAGGCGAACAGAAGGGCACGTTCAGTACCGCGCATCAATGTCACCCAGGTGTCCAAAGCTGCGTGCGGGTCCTGCCACTACCACCTGCTGCTTTCCCTTGTCAACACCCCACCCCCCCCCGCTAACGATCGACGGTTCTCAGCGAGAGCGAGCTGTGTCCAGCACACACGTGCCACCCTCCCTACACGGAAGCCCTGTACATACCCCTAGGTAGGTACCTAGGAGTTGGGTCGGTAGAGCATGTGCATATCCTGATTCGCCCAATGTCACAAGCATGCAGAGCACAGATCGCCGGCGGGTCGCCGAGCGGGCTGCCTGGTCTGGCATGCATCTGCTCACTCTGTCACTCTGTTGAATTCCCGGATTGCCCTACTTCTCTTTTTGGGAATTGTTCCCGCTTCCACATCCCGCCCGTCTCACATAACGATTATCTGATAAGATTTATCAGATCTTGTCAGCCGTGGCCCAGGGCCGCCACCCCGAGCTCACCAAGTTCCTCTGTTGCTCAGCTGGGCCCGGTTCCGTTCCGACTGTGTTCCCGTCTGTGTCTAATGGTGTCTGTCTTGTCCGGCATCCTCGTCCCCATTGCTGCTCCCTCCTCGCCTTCTCCCACCTCAACCCGAACACTTGCGCAGCAACAGTAGCCAACATGGCTCCTCAAGTCTTCGCCGTCCCTGTCTTCCTAGTGGTCTTCCGTGAGACCCTCGAGACTGTCATCATCGTCTCTGTCCTTCTTGCATGGCTCAAACAGACCCTCGATGGCCCTGGGCGAGATGTCAAGGTCTACAAGAAGCTCCGACGCCAGGTGAGCCCTATCAATTACCACCACAACACAACACAACACAAACACACAGATCGTACGCACGAGACGGCTTTCTCTGACTCTTTTCACCAGGTTTGGGCAGGCACCGGCCTCGGCTTCTTTATCTGCTTGGTAGTGGCAGCCGCCGTCATTGGCACTTTCTACACGGTGGGCGTGAACAACTGGGACACCAGCGAGATGTACTACGAAGGGGCTTTTGCCCTGTTCGCTTCTTTCATCATCACCGTCGTCGGTGCTGCTCTCCTGCGCATCTCCAAGATGCAAGAGAAGTGGCGCGTCAAGCTAGCTGCTGCCCTCGACGGGCCCATAGTCAAGACAGGCACCCGCTTCGGCTGGTTCAAGACCTTCTCCGAGAAATATGCCTTGTTCATCCTCCCCTTTGTCACCGTCCTGCGGGAGGGCATAGAGGCCATCATCTTCGTGGCCGGTGTGTCCTTTTCAGCGCCAGCTTCCGCCTTCCCGCTGCCAGCTGTCGTGGGGTTGCTGGTAGGCATCCTCGTCGGGTATATTTTGTACAAGTATGTTCCCACTCAGTTCTCGCAGCTCAGGCCTTTTCCAACTGACAGTTCCTCGCAGGTCTGGATCCTCGGCTAAGATGCAACTCTTCCTCGTTCTTTCCACCTGCCTGCTCTACCTTGTCGCAGCTGGGCTGTTCTCCAGAGGCGTTGGTTACCTCGAACAGCAGGAGTGGTAAGTAGTTTATATGCACTGTTCTTTTCCCCACCGGGCTCGGGAATAGCAGCCATCTACTGACTGCATCCTAGGAACAATATTGTCGGCGGTGATGCAACTGAACTTGGCGTCGGCGCTGGCTCTTATGATGTTGACAAAGCCGTATGGCATGTTAACGTAAGTCTCCCAGACAGGTCGTATGATCTCAGATAGTCCTATCTTCTCACCGACGTTACAGTGCTGTAGCCCCGAATTCAATGGCGGCGGCGGCTGGGGTATTTTCAATGCCATTCTCGGCTGGAACAACACCGGCACATATGGCTCGATCATCGCGTATAATGTTTACTGGATATTCGTCATCTCCTGCTTCATTGTGATGAGGCTCAAGGAGGTCAAGGGACACTGGCCTTTCATGAAGGCGAAGCCCGTTTCTTCGGAGACGAGCAGTGAGTCGGGCGTTAACGCGGGAGCGACGAATGGTCAGGGACAGAAGAGAGCCGAGGCCGAGGAAAAGTCTGTGCCAGCGTCATAGGCGATTCGAATCGGCCAGGTCAGGTGGGTCGGTCTGCCCACTCAAGGCATGATTGCATCGTGTTTTTGGGGTTTTGAAAGAGATGGGGTGGACAATTGTTGACCTGCTGGTTCGACTATGATTCTTGGACATCATGGGGCAATAACAACACACTCGAGCGCACACGACAAGGTTACACATCACTACAAGCCTTTTCACACCACCAATAACGCAGAGACAGGACGGGAAACTTCCCTCTTCTACGAGAGGAAGACTTACCTACCCCGAATGCCGGAGCCACGAATTAGGTCAACAATGTTGGGTGTGAGAAACCGCCACTGTGGATGTTTCCCGAGAATGTAATGCACGTTACATAGCCAGAACAACATACTCATTTAATTTACAGTACATCTCGAACCTAAAAGGGAGAGGTAGGTTTCTTAAATGTGTGCGATTGTGAACTTTCCCCCTTTCCTTCTCATACGAACTTACTAGTATTTCTAATCCTTTTGTTAAGTAGACAAATAGCAGTACGACACACTCTTCAATTGCCCATATGACCAGACGACAGAAGAAAAAGAGAAAATTTAACTGAGAATTCGAACGTGTACATACCGCTTACAATTTCAATATTGTCTTACAAGGCCCCAGTCGCATTTTGCTTGCTATAACCAGCTCCATTTCACAACTTTGCGCTTCCTTTCTCTGCCCACCCTCGACGCTATAGTGATCCACAGCGAATTGTTATTCCTCTTATATAATACAAAGAAGACAGCCTGGCTCACCTGTTAAGAAGGTACTGCATGCAGATGGTCCTACGGCTTGGTTGACCCAAATTCAACACTTCAATAGGCTATGTGGACTGCGGGTCTACCTCAAGTACGCTCCTGCTGCTGGCCTTGCACGCAGGCATAGGCAGTACCTCATACGGTGCACTCCCCCTTCCTTCTGTGTGTGTGTATATATCTCTCTCTCTTTCTATCTCTCTTCCTATTCAAAAGAAAAAGAAAACAGAAAGGGGCCTGAAACAGACTTGTTCTCTTTCATTGGGTTTTGTCTCAGGATTGTCTTGAGACAGAACGAAGCCCCTCTCCTTGCCGAACGTAGTCCTCCTTGCAAGATCACATTTTGGTCCTAGCGGCTTGTAGTGCTCATACAGTACTCAAGCCGCCCGGGGGTCAGACTTTATAGCTTCGTTTTGGGCAAGGAATGTAATGTGTAGGCCGTGGCTTATAGACCAGGTGCCGCCTCGTAACGAATGGCCAGCTTGCTTCACTTTTGAGCGTGTGATGTATCATTAGCGTACACGACCCAGAGCGCGCCAATATGGGGCGCCGCCATGATTTTGCCATTGAATCTGATATGGTGGAGAGGACGAAGATATTGTCGGGGGCCGGAAGGTGGACCGGGCAGCATTGAGCATTCGTCAGGAGACGGCATTTGTCAATGCTTCGGACTGCCTTTCAACTACTGCGGTGATGTCTCAAGCGGCCTTAAGGAGGCGCGAGCTTACTGGACCTTCTCGCATCAGTAAGGCAACAGGGAACGAGCCGTAGGGCCATAGGCCGGAATTGACACGAGGTAGGTGAGAAGAAGAAAGAAACATTTTCATATCACAGTGGTATCTCTCTATATGCTGGTGCCGCAGATATCGTATCGAACGCTCTAGATCGCAGCCAACCGACCCTGCAGGCCATCCCACTCTCTCGAGCCCACGATGCGCACGTCACGGCCCCCGGGCATCATCTTGCCCTGTTCATCCGGCAGCCGGATGTGCAGCCTCGCAGCGGCAGCGTTCCTCGCCCTCCTCATAGACAGCCCGTCCTTGTCCCGGCGTTTCTGCGAGTGCTGCTGCTGGCCCGACAGGACCTGGCCCTTGCGGGCTACGCTGTCGCGCCAGCTGTGCCAGGCGGCGAGGTCCTCCATCTGCTTGGCGGCGTGGTACTGCGGCGTGCTCTTGGCGCTCTTCCACGCCAGCTTGTCTTCCGGCATCGAGCGCAGGTCGTACACCTTCGCCTCGGTAGCCATCCGGACCAGCTCGCCCAGCACGTCCCTGCCCTCGGCCACCACCAGCTTCCTGCGCTGCTCCTGCACCGGCGCCGGCCGCCTCACCGGCTCGGACAGCCAGTCGTGCCCACTCTGCTCCGTGAGCCTCGCCCGCCTGTTGTCCTCCCTGAGGTACCGCACCGCTGATTGTAGGCTGGTGATCTCCTCCTTGAGCGTGTCCATCTCGCGCGCCGTCGCGACCGCCATCTCCTTGCCGGCCTTGGTGCCCGCCGCCGCCTCGCTGAACGCGCGAGAGTCGCCCGCGATCTTCTTCCACTTGTCCCTGTCTGCCTCGAGCGTCTTCAGCTCGCGGTCCTGCTTCTCGATGTCCTCTTTGAGGGATGCAACGTTGCCGCCTGACTTCTCGATTTGCAGCTCCAAGTCCGTGATCCTGTTCGCCTTGGCGGTTGCGTCGCGCATGCGCGACTCCAGAGTCTCAATCTTGAGCATTGCCGTGCTGAGGTTCTCCTCGCGCTGAGCGATGGCGCGGCGGGCCTCACTGTATTCCTCCTTGAGGTGGCGTAGCTCCTCTTCGGCGTCGACAGGGACAGTTTTAACGGCTCTGAGGTCCTGAGAGCGTAGGATCCAAGGTGCCGGGCTGCGCTCGAACTCCTGGGTCTGTGTGAAGTCGGATGCCAGCTGGGACAGGTCGCTAATCTCGCTGGTAAGCGTGCGAAGCTTGCCCAGGTACGTTGCGAAAAGATCGGACTCATCCGAGCTTGCCACGGCAAAAACCGTCTTCCGCACACGGTCCTGCACCTCGAGGTACGTATATGGCTCTGCTCGGCCCTCTTCGTGCAGCAGCTGATGAAGCTCCAGCCCAATGCTGCGAGCAAGTTCTGCGAGCTGTTGCGACACGTCTTCGCATCTTTGGAAGACCTCCTGAGTCTCAAGTGGCAGCGCTAGAGACCGCATTTTCATGTCTTCCAGTGCCTTCACAGTTCTGCCTGAGATGACCTTGGTGCTGCGAGTTTGCGTAATGACGGCATCTGCCTTCCGGATGAAGTACTGTGCAAGCTCATCCTCCTCGCTCACTGGAGGGATAATTCGCTGCACCATGGCTTGTAGCGTGGTAAATGTAGTAGCAGCGGATTCGAGATGGCTCTGCATCATCACCGTCTTCATGTAAACATCATCTGCGAAGCTCTCGAGGTCACCCGAAATGTGCACTTCGCTAAGATGCGTCATGAGGGCAATGGTGCGTTGCAGCTCGCTTGCACACTGCTTCTCCTTGAGCTCGTCCTTCTTCAAGCCCTCGATCCACTGATTCAAGGCTCGCTCCACGGGCTCAAGTTCGTACAAAGCACCTTCATACTTGGAGAACTGCTCAAGCGAGCAGTGACTGATAGAGTTAACGAATCTCTCGCACATCGAAGACACCCAGGTGAGTTTGTCCATCGCGTCGCAGCCAGATAGGACGTCGTCCTCGTGACCAGGATGCGCATGGCCCTTGACCCTCTCCTGAATAAATTGATGTAGCAGGTTCGCCTTGAAAGCCAGCCTCCTGAACCGCAGGAGGGCCAAGACAGAGTCGCGGTCACTCTGATAGCTGTCTGGCAGGAACATCTTGACGATCTCCAGATGTTGCTCTGCCTCTTGGGCTTCCAGGCGGCGCAACTCGAGATCAATTGTCTTGGCTTGGGCCTTCTCCGCGGAAATTTGCAGTCGCATTGTGAGGTCCTCCATGGCTCTGGAACGGCTATTAAGCTTCTCCGATTCTGTGTCAGATACAGCTTGCGATGCCTTCATGTCCTGCAAGTCGCTCTGCAGATTAGTCACGAGCTCGCGGAACCTTGAGAGAGTGTATTCCATGTCCTCCATGATGGTTTCCTGGTCCGCAGCTCGTCTTGCCTGCTCTGTGATGACGCTATCTTTGAAGTCGATTTCCTCTTGCAGTTCCTTTTCGTTTTGAACGTGGTTGATCTCAAGCTCGTCGTTAACTTCCTTGAGATTTTCGAGATCATCGATAATCGCTTTGAGCTCTTCGAGCTGCTCGGCTTGACTCATGTTGCGCTCCGTAAGATCCTCGATCATGTCTTCAGCGCCAAGAGCCGTGTCAAGCTGCTGGCGAAGATCCTCGACCATTGCCTCTGCTTGCGTGAGGTTGCCCTTGGCTGCCTCGTGCTGCTCCTTGACAGTTGTAAGTTCTGTGACGTCCTCTTCCAGGCTCTTGATCTGGTCTCGAAGTTCTTCCTCCTGCTGCTGCGTGATGTCTCGCAGACGGATGAGAGCGTCGCGTAATCGTTCATTGTTCCTCTCCATCTGTATCCAGTTCGTGCTAGCCTTCTCTTCTGGAGACATGCCCTTGGTATACTCGGAGTTTTCCTCCTTCAGGATCTCGAGTTCGAGTTCGAGCTCCTCAGTCTTCTCTTTCAGAGCTTCAACCTCGACCTTCAGCACCTCGGCGGTCTCCTCGGCCATCTCACGATCCAGAGTCGCTAGCTCCAGCGTGGTCTCATGCTCTGCCTGCATCGCCTCAACGGAATTCAACCTTTCCTCTGCTTCCTTGAGCATCTTCCGCAGCTCCGTATTTTCCTGCTGCTGCGGGGCATACTTGGCCTGAAGCTTCTGTATGATTCCTTCAAACTTGTCGCGTTCGCCTTGGACTTTGTCCAAAAGCTTGATCTTGTCTCGATCTTCCATACGCTTCCTTTCCATTACCCTCAATTTCGCCTTCAAGTCTTCAATCTCCCGGTTCGAGGCCTGGAGAGCCTGTGTCGTAGGCCTCGAGACTTTTCTTGCAGCATCAGTCTCTGCTGTGCTACTGAGATTCTCCAGCGCAGCGTTCGCAGACTGCAATGGCGAGTCCTCATCGCTGCTTGCCCTTTGTGACGCCCCACCTCTGTCGACCGAGGCCCTTTTCTCAGCCCCGGACTGTGAGCCTGGAGAGCTGCGTTTCGAGGCCTCAGGCCGTGCTTTGCCCGCGTTCAGAGACAGTCGGGTGCTTACAGCCCGTGTTGTGGTGGGCCGGGATGTTGCTGCAGATGAGACTGACGCTTGACGGCCTACTCGGGACGCAGGGACTGCAGGAGGCCCCATCGATGTCCTCGTCGTAGCTGAGGCTGCTCGCGCTTTGGTGGTCGAAGTTCCCCGAGCATTCGCTGGGGTGCCGGTCCGGGAGGTTGCCGCGCTCGACGAGGCGGTCCCGAGCTGCTTCGTAGGGGATTTGGTAGGCGACTATAAGTGCAGTTTACATCAGAATGGGCCTTGTTCACCAATCATACTATGTGGGATGAAGGGTCATTACTCTTGCAATGCTGGAAGGACGTGACGTCCTCGGGCCCGGACTAGGGCTGGGGGCGTTCAAGCTCTTCCTCCTCCCGACGTCAGTATTAATGGAGGCGCCAGCGGTCCTCGACCCCGAAGTAAACATGCTACTCGGCCTCGAGGTGCTTGTCTTCCTTGTGGCAGTTGTGGCAGGCTTTGGTTTCGGCGGAGGCTGCGCAAGGACGACGACGGCGGTGGGCCGCACGAACATGCCGTTGCCCATTGCACAGTCGAAATACCGCTCGCCTTGGACGCTGCCATCGTTCTTGCCCGTGCCGTCATCAAGCTCGACGCCAACCCAGGCGCCGGGCGCGAAGGCCGTCTCGCCGACGAAGCGGATGACGGCATTGCGGCCGTCGGCGAGGCGGATAATCTGCCCTACTGCCAGATCTGGTGATGCCATTTTGACAGGAGGGCGATGCTCGTCGTGCGTGGGTTGTTTATCGGCGGATGAGCATTTCGCGGGTCGGGTGCTGTCGCTGTCGCTGTCGCTGTCGCTGTCGTCGTCGTCGATGCTGCCGTCGGGGGCGCTGCCACGGGGCTGTTTACTTGTCGCGTCCCCTGGCTGACGCGGATGCTGGCTTACTGCTTGCTCACTTAGGGGTGGCAGAACAATGCAGGAACGGCTTCCTAGCTCCGGCAGCTATTCTGTTAGTGCCTGCCGTTGGATGGCGGTCTTTTTTGGGGTGGACCCTTTGGCGCACTAACACAACCTGCACCATCGGCTGGCTGCCTCGCAACATTGATGTTTCTAGATTTGAACAATTATGTTTAGCTTGCAATAGCTACAGTAAGGAAAGCGAGCTTAGATACAGATTCGTAGCCTGTTCATATGAGTGAGATGACAGACGACTCCGCTCCCTGTCAACATCACCACCATCATCGTCGCCGCCGGTCCCGTCTGCCCCCAACAACCAATCGCCTCTGTTCCCCCGTCTTTCCTCGTAATCCGCTCATGTGGACTACCTGCTGCTTGTGATCGTGAGATCAAGCGTCTCCAAAGGGATAACCGTCTCTGAAGCTTCCCGCTCTGACCCATTCCATCACCTCAAAAGCCAGCCTCCTCTCCGTCTTTTCGTCCACCGTTCCCTTCTCAGCATCGACCCTCACGATCATAATACCAGGGGATCGGTACTCGACCGCGCTAGAACCGCTTCTCGCCAGCTCTTCTGATGTCGAAGCTCGAATATACACCACCAGATCCGGTCCCACGATGCCCCGCCACAAGGTTGCCATCCACTGCCAGTGGTCCACGGGCGAGTACGGGTCCGTGATGGCGACCGTGGAGGCGAACCTGTCGGAGAGTGTGAGGCTGAACCCATCGGGTATGAGGGCAACGGGGAGGAGGGGCTTTGACGGGGCGGACGGGGCGGACGGGGCAGACTGCTCGGTCGTGATGTGCTTGATGATCTCAGCTGATTTGGTGTGCCACTCCATGATGGTCTGCAGGTAGGTGAATGTTCCCGTCGCGCGTGATTTCGAACTACCGCTGCCCGCGCTTCCCGCGCCGCCACTGCCCAGGCTTCCACTTCGACTTTCAGTACCGTCATTGTCCTTGTCCTGCGTACCACTCATCCCTGCATCCTGTCTGTCGCCCTTGGTTCCAGGGCTGCGAGCATCGGATACGCCCGCCTGCTTCGCCGAGGACGAGTCCGTCCAGATCTTGGTCTCGCACTCCCCAGACTGCCTCAAAGCCCTCTCAATTACGGGCATCACATCCCGCATCAGTGTCGTGTTTGCGCCCTCGATGGCTATTACCGGTCCTCGCGTCTCCACCAGGGGGCTGCCCGGTGCAGGTGGCCCTAGAGGAGGGCTGATCTTGCGCAAGACATCCAGCTTGTTCATGTATGGAATACTCATGACCATTGCCTCGATGCCTCTCGCCTGGCTGTCCCTTGGCAGCCCTTGTTGCTGGTTCATGATTCCAAGGCCGGTACCTCCGCCGCCCGAGAGTGTTCGAGCGCCGCTGGTATCAGAGGCTTGCGTGGGTGACGTGGGAATTTGCAGAGGTGCCAGTGTCAGAGACTCGTCGTACGTGGAGTTAGCGCGGGTGGAATGGCCCGCCGGTGGCGGTGGTGCACCGGTGCTGAATTGTCGAGGAGGGCGAGGAGGCGGGGCCATCATTGTGGTGTCTTGCTGTAAGCTACTTGGGCCTGTGGGCATTCGTGGACGCGGTAGTGGAGCCATAGGTCCTGGGCCAAATGTGCTGCTTCCGGGCGTTCCAGCATAGGCACTGCTGCTGATGGAAGAGGCTCGCCGGACTCCTGAGTGGTGGGCAGCGTAGTTGATAGGAGATGAGATGGATTGTTGGCGGTGCTGTGGGTGCTGCGAAGGAGGCATTGAGCGATCAGGTGAACGACCGCGGTTGCCAACGCGTTGTCGCTTTGCGTCCGCCGGCGACATCATATCGTAGTCGTCATGTGCGGTCCTTCTCTTTGACATGTGAGGGGACATCCCGTCATAGTTCTCCTCGATTGTCCGAAGCTGCTCTTGATTCTGTGCATAGTGCGACACGCGGCGAGGGTCACCTCCATGTTGTGGAGGCCCCATCTCCATCATGGGCCTATGGTGCTGCGGCACTTGCTCAATCACCCGCGGGTTGTTGGCAACGAATGGCTGCATTGCAGACGGGCCCAACAGGTGCCCGTGATGGCCACCCGGCATGAAGGGCGTCGAAGGCGTCCTAGGCGTCGCGATATACCGTCCCTGACACTTTGGGCACCGTCCTGGATCCTCCCCCGATGCAGAAGCAGGCCTGGAAGATGGACCCCCTTTTCCGCCGCGGCGAGGCTGGTATTTGTACTGTGGATACTGGCGTTGGTGGCGGGCCTTTTCTTCCTCTGCAAGACGTTTCCAGTAGTTCTTGACTTCCTCAGTCTCCTCACGCCACAGCTCACCGATGATCTTGGAGATCTCTGGGTTTGCTAGACCGGGATACTTGGAGACCACACCGGCTTGGTGATGTTGGCGGTAAAGGATGAAGGCTGCTCACAAGAAACACAGAAATTGCTACACATCAGCCAATGATGATTCTTGGGTTGTCACAGTAATTTTTGACTCAGAGGAACAAAGGAGATGAGGTCCGAGTTGCGTCTCAGGAATAGACGAGAGGGAACAGGATTCCAGCAGCGCGAGGAAGACAACAACAAAATCCACCGTGCAAGGGCTGGGCACACAGTTGTAGATTAATGATAGAACATACCGTTGCGAGGCCTTGGAACCTTTGGTGGCGCTGGGCAGATGCATATAAGATCCGTCGTGGTAGCTGAAGGCGGAGGTGTGCCCACCAGCGCTGGGGACCGGATGGTCAGCCCTTCGATCCTAGGATGGTTTGCCTCCTCGATGTTGATGGACTGAGCCCGTTTCCTGGTCATACGCCCGGGAAATGAAGGGAGCCCGTGGGCTTCTCCCGGAGGAGAATTAGGCTGGGTAAATTGCTGCTGTTGCTGCTGCTGCTGTTGTTGTTGCTGCTGCTGCTGCTGCTCTTGTGGTCGTTGTTGGTGGTGAGTTGGTGGCTGCTGTCTCGCAAGACCGCCGCTGGATCTTGTAGACATGGCATGAGTGCTGGTCGGTGACGTGAGAGCATGAGGAGGAGTGAGTGGGTGAGAAGGGGAAGGGGCAGAGGAAGAGGCAGGATTGGTGGCTACGTCTGTCATTTTGGAAAAGACCTGCCGCGCTGGGGGCACAAACGGGGATGGGGATTTGAACAGCTGGGAAGAGGCAGGAAACAAGTCAGACCGACTGGACAAGTCCCAGGTTCAGGGGGAAATGGTATTGTTCGGTGAGTCCTGTCGGTCAAGATCCAGGGTCACTCAGTGGTCGCTGCCCGTGAGGTGAGCGATTACCGCCAGTCGAATCTCAGCAATGAGTGAAGCGAATGGAGGAAGCTTGGGGTCCACGAAGGAAAAGGACTTCCACAACTTCATGTTAGGGGCTAATGACGACCAAGGTCTTGTTGGATTGTCCGCTTTGTGAGATGCTCCCCTCTTGGTCAATCCACGGGCGACCTGACAATGACCAGGCTAGCTCTCTTTCCTCTCAATAGCCTTATGGCTGAGCTTCCTGGCTGCCATTATCAGGGTTTGGCGGTGATGATGATGGGGCAATCGGCTGGGCGCGATGGGCATGTCTTTGTCTCGGGAGAGGAGCGGGAGACTACTGAGAGCGAAACGGCGCCAACTGCGAGTTCTTTGTCCAGCGTTTGCGAATTCCGTTCGCAGTGACCTCCCACGTCTTCAGGCCGAAGTGACAGATTTATTTATCGATGGACAACACATCGGAATTAAATGCTCTGCAACCACGACAACGCCCATCGGAATGCGCAGTAGCTGGTGCGGCAGTTGTGGCCCGCCGCTGGAATGCTGAAGCTGGAAACAAAGACTATGTCAGCCGAAATTCGGCAATCCGCACGCTTTTCCATTCTCTATCCACGTGATCTTACATTTTAGTTTTATCTCAGCGAGTAACGTGGATCCGAGTGAGAGGGTTCGATGTCTTAGGCGGCAAACGAACGAACAGCTAGCCTAGACACCTTGTCTCTGGACCAAATCAACGCGCACTCGGACTCCCAACCAGCCTTTTCCCTTATGACCCACCCATCCCATTTGTATCATCGCTGAACACCGATTCTTGTTGGAGAAATTAGAAATATGACGAGTCTACGCGCGAGGCGTACAGAAAGGTCCGTGGACCGGATACATCAATGCTCTCAAGGCAGAAATCCCTTGCCTGTCTCACGGCTGAGCAGGGCTGCGCTGCGCCGAGCGTCGAGGAACAGGTCCTCGCATTCGGCAACATCCTGGACGTCAATTTGACTGCGGCCGTTCACTCGTGCAAGGATGCTTTGTTGTTGTTAGCTGAAGAGTGTCCCCTGCAAGTCTGGTGCCTGGCAATTGGCCACTCACCTTGCGGGTGTCAGAAGCTGCAGGCAGTACCGCAAGCTGATCCGCACCCCGTGTTCCGCAATCTTGTCAATGGCTGCGTCGGTAATTGAGACCCCTTCGGTGGAGCTTCGGATCCGCGCAATCCGTTGGATCTCCTCTGCATCATAGGGTGTTGTGGGGATGATGAGGAGACGGGCCAAAAAGTCGGGAGGGATCCCGTGAGCCGCGACAATATCATGGGTACCACGAATGGTTGCCATGCCCCGATTTGACGCGAGCACAACGATTGGTGAGAGTGGCGACTCCAGAGCTTTGTTGAGGTATGTGAAACACTCGACATCGAGCATGTGCGCCTATTTTTGATTGGAATCAGTTCCAGCCCGCAAAGTAGTCACGCACGGTCAAACGGAGTCCGGCCAAATCGACTCACCTCATCAATGAACAGGACGCCGGAAACTAATTCCGCAACACCCTGGTCGATGT
Organism: Diaporthe ilicicola; assembly: GCA_023242295.1. Taxonomy (NCBI): domain Eukaryota; kingdom Fungi; phylum Ascomycota; class Sordariomycetes; order Diaporthales; family Diaporthaceae; genus Diaporthe; species Diaporthe ilicicola. The sequence goes on from JALPVH010000023.1 coordinate 172,869, forward strand.
ACTTGCTGACGACCTTGTTAATCTCCCCTCTCAGCTTGTCCGTGATCTCAGTCATCTTCGGCTTCATCAGCTGGCCCATCATTGACATGATGTCCTGGCCACCCTGTGGCCTCGCATTGGCCACGTCGAGATCGTGCAACGTCACGTCTTGTACGATTTCTTTCTTCTTGTGCACCTCGCCCTTGGGAATCGGAACGTACTCCTCGGCCTCCAAGTCGAATTCGGTCGCGTAGGCATCAGATCGACCGACGCGTTTGCAAGCTCCGGTGTTGGCCTCAATGTAGACGACATCGCCGACCGTGACCCGCTCCTTCTGTATCGCCTCGTAGATGCTTGGATCCAGTCGCAGTTTCTTTTGGCCCTTTGCGCTCTTGAGGCCAATCAGGAGCGTGCTGATCGTCTTGCCATAGCCGCCCAGTGGGTTCTCCGCCTCCTCTGGTGTGAGCTCAGTGACCTCGCCCTCGTAGACCTCCTTTGTTTCCCGGACTTTGAGACCAATGGCTCTCCGGAAGTTCTCCATGAGAACCTCCGTCTTCTTGACTTCCGATGAGTAGATTTCGCTGCCAACAATGGGACAAAACGGTATCTTGGTTCCAAGCTCTTGGCTAATGGCGAGCGCAAGCGCCGTCTTGCCTGTGCCAGGACCACCAGCAAGCAACACACCCCGACCGGCCATCTTGTGGGCTTTGATGAGATCGACGACGACACCGCATGCCTAGAAGTCGCATTGCAAGGTCAGTCTCGAGTATCCCGGCCCACATGGCAGGGCCTTGTCGCATGTCTTACCTCGCGCGCGGTCTGTTGACCAACAAAACCTGCAGCCTGCTTGTCGGCGGTGCCGGAGAGCGTCAGACCCAGGCCTTTGATGTGGGTGTGCGCCGAGGTGCGATTGTCGCGACCTTGGTTTTTGACCTCGTTTATCTGAACCATCTTGCTGGCGAAGTCTCAGGGATGCTGTGGTTGTGGTGAAGGGGAGAGGGGTGAAAACCTGGAGAGGGGGGGGGATGCAGGATCACCCGGGATCCAAAAGGGAGAGAATAAAAACAAGAGGCGGGTGGTCGTTTGTTGTGTCGGAGACACAGAAGCTAGCGAGGCTGGCGAAGGTGGGAATCTGGGGTGGATGTCCTTTCTTTGCGCGCATCAGTCCTGTTGCCCTGATGCGCAAGAGCTGGGAGCTTGCAGACATAAGCCTGCCCGAATTTTGGCGGATCTGCACGCGTATGCACGGATCGTTGGAAGGCACGAGCTCTCCTGCGATTGTGACCCAGGTAGTCTATCCAGCTCATTAACTCCTAACCCGTCCTGGGCTCACTCTCATCCAGCAATAGACTTCCACCGATACCTAAGTATTTCATAGGTGGTCTAGCAAGCGGACTTCACCTTCCGAGCCATGTCTACTTGATTTAATTCTTGGCCTATTCGCCCTCAGGTGATCACCGCAGGACTCGCATCTGGACCGATTCTTGTGTTTCTTCGATCTCACGGATTGCGTGGGCCCTTGTCCCTGCCGCGCTCTCTGTATCAACAGCCTCGCTTTGCATATCTCGAGGCTTGGGCATTGCGACCACCCATACAGCACTCCCTACGATCAGCGCACACCCAAGAAGACTAGACCAGTACATGTTCTGTCCAAGAAAGAACCGGTCGAACCCAGCAGTCCACAACATCCCCGTGTACACCATAGCCGGCGCCTTGTTTGACCTTTGCTCGCTACCCAAGCCCGCTGTTAGAAACCATTGGGCCAGAAAGCCGCAGGATGTGATCATTGACACCAGAATCCACTGCTTCGAGTCATGGGGAAGCCCAAATCGTACATGAGGCTGGTCGTATCCGACCACAGGAGCGATGGCGAGTGCCGTTGCGCTGATCAATGTGCAGCACCCAGCAAAGAAATTGGTCGTCGTTAGCACATGACATCTGTCACCAATGGCTCTGATGGCGATAAATGCCCCGGCGCCCCCAAAAGCGCTCAGCAGTGCAAACAATATTCCCGTCAAGCGATGGGCTGCGTTCCCATTTCCCTCCGCAGAAATTTGGGCGGTTGTGTTCCCACCACCTGCGACGACTGGTGCTGGCGATTCGATACCCGTCGGCGGCGATGAGGAACCGCTTGGAGAGAAGCTGCCGAACAAGAACGAAGGCCGAGCAATGAATACAACACCTGCCAAAGCAACCAGGGATGCTAGCTGTTCCTTGCGAGTGTAAGGTTGGCGGAGAAAGATGGCGGAGTAGAAACCCACAATCGAGGGCGTCAAAAAGGTTACGACGGATGCGTCTGCGAGACTGAGGAACTTTATGGCGGACCATATGCCGACAATTCCAAAGAACCCCGAGACTCCCCTCAATAATAACAGCCCTCTTACTTCCTTGGGTCCCATCAGAGAGTTGGGTGCTCCCTCCCAGCACAACAGTGAAGTGCACCAGGTAGTTGTTACCGCCATTCGTATGAACAGAATCTGGAAAGCATCCATACCATCGGCATCAAGCTCAAGTATCTTGGTGAACAGAGCCATGGCCGAGCTGAACACAGATGATATCACCACTAGCATACAGCTACGATTCCTCTCCCAAAATTGTTGTATTCTCGAGGAAATCGGTGCTTTCATTGACGTCGTTGCCACAGGAAACCGCATTGAATGTTCATCTCCTGGATGAGAAAGAGTTGAGGATCGCCATGGACCGAGAGGTTTTAGGAGTTGGGACGAGTCTTGACTGCTTGACCCTTTTCTTTTTCCTGAGTCGGACATTGGAGGGGCTAGTGCTCCTACAGATTTGGAAAATTGATGGAAATTATTCGGTCCGGCTGGCGGGATTCCCGCCTCTACCTCGTGAGGTTGCTCCTGTGCAGACAGACTGTGAGATGACAAGCCTCCCGTATCTTCGTGGATGAGGAGACTACAATCTGGTTCTATATTCTCGGCGCAGGCGTTCATCATGTGCCCTGGTCGCTAAGTTGCTTGACTGGACAGGCGAGGAAAGAAAAGTGGTGTTTAGAAATGGGGCGAAAGGACTCGATCCAGGGCTTTGACGATTCCGGGAGCGTATGCAGACCAAAAATGTATAGCTCAAGACTGCTAGTTGAACAAATGGCTGCAGTATCATGATATGTCAACAAGACCGGCCGAATTCACAGATGAGAGCGGCTTGTGCCGACTTATAACCATTGCAAGGTGGATGACAATGACCAATCGCCCCGCGCTTGACTGTGTGGCGGAATCAACGCTAAATGCAACGCATCGGGCGAGTGATATACGCTCGACTTAACGTACTCGAGCGCTCATATTCCGAAATACTGGTGTCATCGAACCGGTAGCTGCAGGCAATATGCCTCCCATCCCGTTTCGCCCAAGTCCTGACCTCTTAGGGCATGTGGATACACACCCACTCCTCGACAACCTGCATCATCCAGGCGTTGGAGCCAGTTGGCATTCCGGATTTCAGGAACTACTGCAGGCCAAGGGCAAGACTGACTTGAGCACGGCGGTTTGCTGTAGGGTGCCGGCTCTGCGCGCCCTTCAACTTGCCGGTAGACCTGCCCGAGCCGTCCTAGTAGACCGAGATCGGGAGGCTCCCGGATGATCGGCGCTGAACCTAGCCGCTGCCGAACCGCTACGAATCGCTTGTGATTAGAGCGGAATGGTGAGTCAATACAGGCTGCAGAGGAATGTATTATTGTCTTGGTGTAGCTGCGTAAGAGAGCGGCAGACATTTCTTGTGCTATAGATAAAGTCTCGAGGACTTCATGCTCTGGAAGAGCTGGGAACGGCCCGTACTTGAACGAATAGTAAGTACTCAGTCGACCAAACGTTTCAGCGGCAACAGAGGGCCTACTGCCGTGGCAGATTTCTTCATCACCGGTCACACCAGGGTTGAAGAAGTAGATCAAGCGGGAATATTAGAGTTGCCGCATCGGTGAATGTCTCATATTTCAGCGTGTCTAAACCAAGGTCAGAATCGGATGTTGGTGCTGGAATATGGACCGTAAATGGATCAACTCCTACCTCCGCGCCTATATATGAGTCTCAGACTTTATTGCTACAGTCAGCGAACAGCAACGCTGCTCTTCCAGAGCTGGATGACAAGTGGAGAGGCCATCTGCACACGCGAATAGCCTTTTAGTGCGTTCTTGTTTGTGTATCAGGCCCCCCAAGAATGTGTAGTTGATATCGAGGGCAGTCAAGAACCCTAGATGTCTTTCGACAAAGTTGGGCGTAGTCGTCGGATGTCGATTTATCCATAAAGAAGCCCAAAGCCAAGGACAGAAGACATCGGCTTGAATCTGGTCATCTTTAATATTGTGACATCGTGTCTTAATTTCGGTAGACACCAACACCGGAAAAGCTTCATCATATGTGCTATGCATTGTAAGAATCATATTTTTGGTTTGCAAAACCATTTCATAGGCTTTCAACGGTCTGCCCAGGTGGTACCGGTATTAGAGAAGGTGATGAGGACGTGTCTTGGAGTCCAGACTTGGACTCCTCCGCACACGATCAATTCTAAGGCCATGATGGCTTAAGGTGGGCTTATGTCTGACAATTCATGCATTTCATGTAACAAGATGCTCCAAAACCTCAACTAGAATTGTGTGACCGGATATCTGTAGCTTATAGGCACGAGTGGCTGGCGACTGCTGTTTTATGGCCCTTGCTCGAGTCGTTGGCTAGACCAAGCCGTAACGGACATAGAAGGATGAAGATTCTGTAAGCTTCGAGGATTGAGACAAGACTTGTCTGCAGGTAAATAATATCTTGCTCAGTTCAAGGCTGTTGGACAGTTATTGGTCTTCTTGCTGGGGAGTTTATCCAAGTGGAGACCGCAGCGTCCGTTCGCGTTCTGCTTAGTCATTCTTTTAGCGCCATTTCAGCTCTCCAGCGGAGCCAATTTTAGCAAGTGGCTGACGATGTTGGAAGCTCCATCCGTCCACCTAAGTCGCTGACGACAACCAAAAGAGAGCTCGTCGTGAGCTACAGCAACACCATCACCATGGCTCCGACACGCGATACTCCGTTCCGCTCTGCGGATATGAGCATGGTGCAGCTGTATATTTCAAATGAAATAGGAAGAGAGGTCGTTAACGCCCTTGGCGAGCTGGGCCTGGTCCAGTTCCGAGACGTGAGTCCTTTGCAACCTGGCCATCATGATCCATCGGTGGCACCTGCGGCTGACCTGGCCCGGTAAACAGTTAAACGGTGAGCTCAGCGCCTTCCAGCGAGCATTCACCCAAGAGATCCGGCGACTCGATAACGTTGAACGTCAACTCCGATACTTCTATGCCCAGATGGAAAAGACTGGCATTCCCCTGAGAAAGTTAGACCTCGACATGGAAACTCTTGCCGCCCCTACCACGACCGAGATTGATGAGCTCGCCGAGCGTAGTCAGGGCCTGGAGAACCGTATCTTCCAGCTCAACGACAGCTACGAAACTCTCAAGAAACGAGAGGTTGAGCTGACAGAATGGCGATGGGTCCTGCGCGAGGCCGGTGGCTTCTTCGATCGGGCCCACGGCAACGTCGAAGAGATCCGAGCCTCGACTGACGAGGACGATGCCCCTCTGTTGCAAGACGTCGAGCAAAACAACTCGGGTCTTGACGTCGAGCGGTCCTTTTCTGGATTGAATATCGGCTTCGTTGCAGGCGTCATCTCTAGGGATCGGGTAGCGGCTTTCGAGCGTATCCTGTGGCGTACCCTGCGTGGCAACTTGTACATGAACCAGTCCGAAATCCCGGAGCCTTTGATCGATCCTAGCAACAACGAGCCGGTCAACAAGAACGTGTTCGTTATTTTCGCTCATGGAAAGGAGATCCTGGCCAAGATTAGGAAAATCTCCGAGTCAATGGGTGCCGAGGTGTACAACGTTGATGAAAACAGCGATCTCCGTAGGGATCAGATCCATGAGGTCAACGCTCGGCTCAACGACGTTCAGAACGTTCTGCAGAACACCCAGCAGACTCTCAACGCCGAGCTATCCCAGATCTCGCGGTCTTTGTCCGCCTGGATGGTGCTAGTCAACAAGGAGAAGTCTGTCTACAATACGCTCAACCTTTTCTCCTACGACAGAGCACGGCGCACCCTGATTGCCGAGGGCTGGTCCCCTACCCACGATCTGTCGCTCATCAGGTCCACGCTTCAGGATGTGAATAACCGAGCTGGCCTGTCCGTCCCATCCATCATCAACGTCATTCACACCAACAAGACCCCACCAACTTACTTGAAGACGAACAAGTTCACCGAGGCATTCCAGACCATCGTGAACGCCTACGGCACGGCGACTTATCAGGAGGTCAACCCCGCTATCCCTGTTATCGTCACATTCCCCTTCCTGTTTGCCGTCATGTTTGGTGATTTCGGCCACGCCTGCATCATGTTGTCCGCTGCTCTGGCCATGATCTACTGGGAGAAGCCACTCAAGAAGGTCACGTTTGAATTGTTCGCCATGGTCTACTACGGCCGATATATTGCTCTCGTGATGGCTGTCTTTTCTGTGTTCACGGGTTTGATCTACAACGATGTCTTCTCAAAGTCCATGACCCTGTTCCCTAGCCAGTGGGAGTGGGATGCTCCGGACAACTACGTTGAAGGTCAGCAGATCAGCGCCAAGCTGAAGGGCGACTACCGTTATCCTTTCGGTCTGGATTGGATGTGGCATGGAACCGACAACGATCTCCTATTCTCGAACAGTTACAAGATGAAGATGAGTATCATCCTTGGTTGGGCTCACATGACGTACTCGCTTTGCTTCTCCTACATCAACGCAAAGCATTTCAAGAAGCCGGTTGACATTTTCGGAAACTTCATTCCCGGCATGATCTTCTTCCAGTCCATTTTCGGCTACCTGGTCATCTGCATCATCTACAAGTGGACCGTGGATTGGTTCGCCATCGGACAGCAGCCCCCAGGACTGCTGAACATGTTGATCTACATGTTTTTGCAGCCTGGTACACTCGACGAGCAACTGTACCCTGGACAAAGCACAGTGCAGGTCCTGCTGCTCCTCATTGCGCTGGTACAGGTCCCAATCCTCCTCTTCTTCAAGCCCTTCTACCTTCGCTGGGAGCACAACAAGGCTCGGGCGCACGGCTACCGCGGCCTTGGAGAGACCCAACGCGTTAGTGCTTTGGACGGTGATGACGAGGATGACAACGGCCATGCGATCAACGGAAGGCCGAGTATCAATAGTGATGACGAAGGCGTTGCCATGATCACACAGAACATCGACGAGGAAGAGCACGAAGAGTTCGAATTCAGTGAAGTCATGATCCACCAGATCATTCACACCATTGGTAAGACAACCTGTCCCACTCGAATTACAAGTTGGGCAGTCGCTGACTCGACACAGAATTTTGCCTGAACTGCGTTTCTCACACAGCCTCGTATTTGCGTCTCTGGGCTTTGTCACTGGCTCATCAGCAGCTCAGTGCCGTGCTCTGGTCCATGACCCTCGGGCCAGCTCTGGGCATGTCTGGTGTCGTAGGCGTGATTGCCATTGTCATCTTCTTTGCTGCGTTCCTTCTTCTCAGCGTCATCATCCTGATCATCATGGAGGGTGTGTCCGCCATGCTTCACTCGCTCAGGTTGGCCTGGGTCGAGTCGTTCTCCAAATTTGCGGAATTCAACGGGTGGGCGTTCGTGCCCTTCTCCTTCAAGAACATGTTGGAGGAGTCGGAGGAGCTGAAGGAATATCTGGGTTGAGTGATTGATTGTCAATGTACCATAGACTGTACCTCTTAGCGTTGCATCCATCAATTTCAGGAATCATGCAGGTCTTGCGCGTGAGACCCTCTGAGCTTTGCTTTGCTCCCCAGGCAGGCGGCAGTGGAGTCGGATCAGATGCCAATCCAGCGAGGGTGAGCGTCCCTTCATTCCTCCGCGCCGGAGATACTGGAGTTAAGTCCCGAAGCTAGGCTGACTAACCTTGCAACCTCTCATACTGTCCTGGCCTACTTGCTATCTCCCTTCACGCTCCCTCTTTTGAAATTGGCCCTTCAATCCGATTTGGATTCGACTTATAACATTCTTCAGTGATTACCCTGTGATAGAATGGCCGTGGAGGATGGGGCATCTCCGGCATCAACCCCCTCATCCGGGGGTCCTGAGCAACAGGAGGCTGGCGCTGGCGCCCCCGCAAGGCCTCCTCCCAGGAAGAGAAGACGCCTTATAATTTCTTGCACGGAATGCCACCGCAGAAAGCAAAAGTGCGACAGGGGCCTGCCCTGTGCCAATTGTGTGTCGCGAAATAAGCAAGACTCTTGTCGCTATGAATCTGGAGCAACCCCTGCGAAGGCTGTGCAGAATGCACAGGATGACGAGCGCCTTGCGGGCAGTAACACCAATCTAGACCCTCGCTTCGAGGCCGACGGTGGTACGGGAGCGGGCATCTCGACGAAGCTGACCAATTTTGGATACTCGTCCACGGGTTCCTCATCGACGCTGGGGTTCTTGAGCAAGATCGACGGCGCAAACGCTGACGGGACCTCGCTTTCGAGCATGGCCATGGGCCGTGAGAGCAGTGGAGAGCACTTCGGGACGAGGGAGAGATACAAGAGTCTTATCCGCCAGTTGCCTGCAAGGTCCTATACCGAGAAGCTGGTGGATATATACTTCAAGGATTTCAACTGGCAGTATAATGTGAGTTTATGTGAGTCCAGTCTGATGTGCGCGACTTGCTGAGCCATCCTAGGGAGTCGATCAATGGGTCTTTGACAAGCAGATGGCAGAGTGGTATAGCCTGCCCTTCAGCGTGCTGAATACAGAAGGCCCACAAGCGCTCCCGCCTGACCTCAGGGCCTTCCCAGCTCTCGTCTTTCAGATGATCGCCACGGCCTTGCTGAATCTTCCTCCGGGCCCAGACCCGACCTTTGATTCGCTCAAGTACGCTGGGAGTATGACGTTTGAGGATCTGGCCCTCGACTACTCCGAATCTGGCGTGGCACTGATATCAGTGCTGGGTAAGAGACAGGTTTCTCATACGGCAGTCATTGCTGGTTTCGTCAGGGCTGCGTTTTTGAAGTATTCCGGACTTGTCACCGAGGCATGGTAAGCAGAATTCCAGGCTCTCATAACCTCTCCTGCTCGCGCGACAACTGCCGAGACTTCAGACTGCCCTGATTGCCAGGATCATCGGACATCCCATGCCCGTTGCTTTTCTCTTGTCTCGTAGTGGACTATACCAGAAGAAAGACAAGGCACTGAGAAATCTGATGCTGCATTGACTCTGCGAATACTTCGAATTTGCGGAAATTTGTCTCTTTTCCAACGTTCTACTGACATTCCAATAGGCACGCGATAGGGTCCGCGATAAGGGATGGACAAGAATGCGGATTGCACCGTACGAGCCTTGATCCTAAGCCAAAGAGCGACAAGCTCGAAGACGTCCTAGAAAACCAATGGGAGATACAACGGAGGCGCAAGACCTGGATCATCCTCATGAGCTGGGACGTACACACAGCTATCGTCCTAGGCCGCCCGACGAGCATCGACACCAGCTTCACATATACGCTACCGCTTGACGCGCCTACGCCTAGAGACCCAAGCAAAGTTCCTGTGACTTTGCGGTCAGAAAATGACCCCCCATCGCCCCTGACGAGAACATTGTGGGTCTACCGAACCACGATGGCGCTGAGAGACATTATCGAGCTGGAGAGAGATGGACCATGCCCTAAAGACTTTGACAAAGTAGACAAGGTCCACCGCAGCCTCGAGGAGCTCGAAGTTCAGACGCCAGCATACTTCCGTATCGAGAACCCGGACACGAGGTATGACGACCTGCCAGAGTGCTTCTGGGTGCCTTTGGTCCGCGGCACTGTGCCCCTCCTACTGTCGTTCAATAAGATGGCTCTGCATAGACCATACGTGTTCACGAGGCCATATAGCCGGAAGGAAGCGCTCAAAGCCAGTTTGAGGATGCTGGAGGCTCAGAGGGACCACTTTGCGACCATAGGGCCGAAGCAGTACAAGACGTAAGTAGCTGCCTTGTCAGACAGTCTGTGTTCTTCTCTTCTAACCCTCTTTGCACAATAGATTCACCTTGTTCTTTGGCACGTTCGATGCCATTGTGCTCATGGCAAGCATATTTATACTCTTCCCCAAAGAGAACACCGAGTACATCTCATCGGCGCTCCAGCATTTCCAATGGGCCATGGAACGGTTCGAGACCATGTCGGAGAGGAACAAGCTTGCCGCTGCGGCGCGAAACGTCCTCAGAGCTGTGTATATGCGGCTCAAGAGTGCTCTCAAGGGCACGCAAAAACCGGACGGAGAGTGTCTCGATCAGCCCACTCAAGAGACGGCCCTCTCGGCTTCTAATAGCGAAGCCGTGACACCGTTCTCTACAGTGGCAGGCAGTAACGACAACAACAGGGCCAGCCTACTCACGCCGGCCGGTTCTACGACTTCTGCCAGCTCGGGCGACCCGTTCGGGCCTGTACCAGGGCCGTCAGCTGCCCCGCCTGTTGACCCCGGTCTCTCAGGAATGGCAGCCAGTGACTGGACACTGCCAGAGGGAATCAACTGGAGCTCGATACAGCCCGTGTATGCGATGGCCGACGTTGCTTACAATGACCTCATGGGGATTAGCAGCGATGGTACCGGGGCAACGACGTCGTCGCTGCCGAATTGGGCTGGAGGAACACCGTTGCTGAATGATGTTCCTGGTGGTGGTGGTGGTGGTGGTGGTGGTGGAGCGGGAGGAGGGGAGTCCCAGCCCTGGCTTTTCGGAGGCGACTTTGGGAATGACAGCGTTTGGAGTCTATTGAACCAATACCCATCTCCTTTCTGAGTCTGAGCATTAAGCAGACGAGGGGCGGACGGGGCAAGAGGCTGGGGAAAGACGGGAAGGCGGGAAGGGGGAAAGGGAAGGGGGGAAGGGAAGGGGAAGGCATGTGCAGCCGTGGGTCAGCTTGCTAGCAGCTTCGCTTCGCTTCGCGGAGTACAAATGTAGACTTACTTAGTCTGCCGGAGACGACATGATTAGTCCACAGTATGTTCGGTCTGTACCGTACAGGCAGTCGGCAGTGAAAGGGTGAGATTGGAAAAGCATGGCCGCCAAGTCAGTGTCAGACTGCCATGCATGGGTAGCCTACCCTAGCAGCAGTGGTCGATACTTATTAGCCGCCCGAAAGGACTCAGCCATTAAAGCCTGAACCCCTCACCTACTGAGAGAGCAAGGTGTGTCCTATTGGCTGCCCCTCAAGCCATAGGAACACACCTTGGGTCGCACGGCCTTCCACTAGGGAAATGCTGTCATGTACAGTATGTATGGGCAGCTGTGGCCCAGAGGACAGAGGGTGGAGGACTGTCGAGGACTGGGGAGGACTGGGGAGCAGACTGAGGAGATGAGACTGGGGAGGACGGAAGACGGGCTTGCTCGCCGTTCAAGATGACATCGACATTGGCATTGGCAAAGACGAGTACCAGCGAGTAGGCAGGCTGAGACAAGCGAGCTGACCTTGAGGGCTGTGCCATTTGTGCTTCCTCAGCTTTCCAAAACCAGAGAGAGAGGTGGCAGGTACTGGGGCGGACGGTAGGAAACAGAAAGTAGGTAGTCTAGTAGTCTAGATAGTAGGTAATCAATCAATCCTGTAGGCTGGCTACTCATGCATGAAGTCAGCCTGCAGTGCAGGACGGGCCAGCACACACCTGCACACGCCCCTCCTCCCCGTCTGGCTCTCTGGCACGTTGGTGGCTCGCGCCTGGCATACCGACCCACGGTGATCGACCTGGGCACGCTGGAAAAACCTCCAGCTGGGAGAAGTCCCCATCCTGCCCATCACCGTCGCATTTTGGACCCCGGTTCCCTGAAGCTCCCCACAAAATTCATGAACCGTGGAGGCATCGCTTCCAATTCCCATCTGCCTCCATGTGCACTGCACATCTAGGTCAGGTCTCCATAAGTACTGTACTCGCACCCGTCTGCATTGCATGTGCAGCCGTCGCGTTGCAGCCAGCATTCTATTTTCTCCCAGCTTTTGAGACACACAAAAACCTCTGGCCCCCCGGGCGAGTGCAACTGCGGAGTTTTTCTACTTTCCTGGACCGCCGCGAGACGCCGTCCTACGCTGGAGAAAAGGACTTCGGGAACGGCACGTTATCCCACCCATACATACCCAACCTTGCCTCTGACCGACCGACCGACCGACCGATCGACCGACTGTCGCACTCTTCCTGTGGGATTCACCCACTGCCTGTCATTTTTCGACTGGGCCTGCCGTCTCTTCCCTAACACGGTATTTCGACTCGTTATTGCCCGGTATTCTCATGAACCGCAAGACCATGGACGGCGGCAACCTCATGGACTTTGTCCAGAGGTTTCAGCAGCTACAACACCAGCGCGATACGAGCGACGAGTTGATCAAGGTGAGCTACCGCCCAATGCGCCAGTCCTTGCCGCCTACGAGCTCTGGCCCCCCCTCCACATGGGTGGCCTCGTCCCTGGACCACGTCTCTTCCTTGCTGTCTATAATGGACTAGCCTCGAGTCGGATTACCTCCTGCTCGACTGCTCAGCAGGCAGCTCGACAGATAGAACCCTCCTTGCCTCCCTGTCGAGAGAAGAAGAGGGCCATCTAGGGCTCGTTCCGTACGGGTTCCTAGCTATGTGTCGCGTGCTGCTAATTCTTTCCCACCACGCAGGACCTCCTAATCTATTGCGAACGTGTCGAGTCCGGCTTGCGGCAGGAGAACCAGCTTCTCCACTCGCAGATTAGCGATGCGAACCTCGATCTCGCGGACGCTACTAAGTCTAGGCGCGAGCTGCAGCAACGCGTAAAAGAGCTGGAGCATGAAATAGGATTTGTGACCATGGATAATGATCATTTAAAGGTAGAATTCTGCGTCGTATTGGTGGGCGTGTGCTGACGACATTCAGAATTACAACCCTTACGTAGTCATCCTCATCGATGGCGACGGCTGCCATGCAAGTTGCTCCCCACGTCTTGGCCAGCCACTGTTCGGTTGACTGACCTTTTGGGGCAGTTCAAACAAGAGTTCGTCAACAAGGGAATCGATGGCGGAAAGCAGGCCGCCTATGCCCTTCGCACTGCCATTTTAAAGGAATGCCACAGCCTTGCTGGCGAAGTCGAGGTTATAGCTAGGGTTGTCGCCAACCTCTCAGGTCTTGCTAAGGCCATGAGACTCGATGGCTCTTTAGATCACGAGTCCAGGTTGAAAGACTTTGCCCTGGGATTCAGCCAGGGAATGGCGTCGTTTGATTTTATTGACGTTGGTTACGGAAAAGAGAGGACTGATACCAAAATAAAAGGCAAGCCAACCGAAAGAGAACGCCCATGGGTCAGAATGCTGACAGCCTCGCAGAGGCGATCAGGTGGAACCTTCGCAATCACAATTGTAAGCAACTTGTGCTTGGGGTCTCCCATGACGCTGGTTACGCCCCATTTTTGGATGAAATACTTCGGGACGAAGCAAGCCGACGACGCATCACAATCCTTGAGGGGACCCCCTCAACCAGGAGCTTGGCTTCTGCGAACCTGAACACGCTGAACCTCAATGCCGATTTGTTGCGCGCCGACAAGCTCGTGGACAAAGCGCTCCGCGGTCCGACGCCCCCATCGGCCGTCTCTTCTCCTGTCGCTGTCGTGGCAGGAATGTCGCCTTTACCGCCTCCTTCGGCCACCCCAGTTAGTGCCGCTGTGGGCGCAACGGGCTCTTATGCTACTGCCATCAAGAGCGCAAGCCCGCCCCCGCAAGTGACTCTCCCGTTCCAACCGAAACCTGTCAAGACGCCAGTGGTTCGGCGCGAGAAGCCCCCTGCTTGGAATCCGGGACTCAGGGGCTTGGATCCGCCGTTGGAGGTCAACCAGGCGGCTTTGGAAAACATCAAGAAACGAAAGGACAACAACAAACTTTGCAATAATCATTACCTACGGGGCCCTTGCGCCAAGGGCGACTCGTGTTGTTTTGAACACAAATATCGACCAAACGAGGCGGAGAAGACCGCCATAGCCTTTCTAGCTCGCCTCAATCCCTGCACCAATGGTCAGGACTGCGAGGTGGAGGACTGTATTTACGGACATCATGTAAGCCCTCCCCCAGCCTACATACACGCTGCTTCTAGACGGCCTGGTCGGTCTTGCTGAGATGTGAACTGACAAACTTTACCAGTGCCCCAGCACTCGCGACGGAATGTGCACTCATCCGTACTGCAAGTTCAAGGTGTTTGAGCATCCACCGGGTACAAAGTTCAGGCAGACATATCAGTGGCTCGATGATGAGTAGGGCCCTATGCAAGATTTTGTGGGCACTCGGCGGGTTTCTCAAACAGCAATAGCCACACCATCACTGTTTGCTATCGTCCAATTCTTTGGGCAGTCCAATTTGACCAATTACCTTTCCGTCAGTGCGTGCCATTTGCTCAGCAATCTTGCCTGGACGACGCCTGTTCTTCTGAGACTCTGGTGCAGCGGTTCATGCCTTACGAGTTCGGGCGAGATGGGTCATGTTTAATTTGCCTCTAGATTTTGAGCGCGTATTGACATCCCTGCTCATAGAACCGTTTGGTCACAGACTGCATGTTCTTGAGAGAGAGAGAGAGAGAGAGAGAGAGAGAGAGACAGGATCATGCTCGAACTATATTATATGTAGCCGCGAAATGTTCCCTCCGGTACCCAACCCTTTGGTGTGTGTAAAGTAGATATCGGTTCATGGGTGCCCTGGCCCCTAACCCAGACACCCCACACCAGTGGACCAGGCCGCAGGCCGTGGGCCGTGGGCCGTGGGTTTGGTTGCTTGCTGCTTGCTTACCTGGTTTTAGTCCAGCGACAGGGGTAGCTTCTGCCGCGGTGGGCACAGACGCCACTTTAGGCCAGCCTGTGGAAGTCTAATATTTGTAGTCTAGATAGACTGAGTGCTGAGCTGCAAAACGAACTGTCGGGAGGAAGAAGCCCCACCATAGATCCTCCACGTCGACATCGGTGCCATTCGTTCGACCTGCAAGCTGAGCTCCGACAGCGTCGAGCCTCCAGCATCGCCCACCAGTAATCTGCGCACTCACTTGGCTGCCCGGTCGCACAGCTCGCCCAGCATGTCGCACCCAAGAATAGAGGAGGTTGAGGAGAGCGACGTCGAAATGTCCGACCCCTCAGAAGACGACATTGACGACTTCGTCGAGTCCGACATCATTCGCTCGCGCACCGACAAGAAACAACAGCCCACCTCAAGGCCCGCACAGCAGCAACAACATCCGGCGGGAGCGGCGGGCTCCCACCTCATGAACCCGTCACAAATACCCTCCCTCTCGAGCGGGCCCGGCCGAGGCGACGACATCCAGACCACCGCCAACCCCAAGGCCTACGCCGGCTTCCAGTGCCTCTACCCCCTCTACTTCGACGCGAATCGCACGCGCGCCGAGGGCCGCCGCATATCCAAGGATCTCGCGGTCCCGAGCCCGCTCGCGCGCGAGATCATCAATGCTTGCCGGGACCTGCGGCTGCAGACGCTGTTCGAGCCCGAGAAGATGCACCCCAAGGACTGGGCGAACCCGGGCCGCATCAAGGTGCAGCTCAAGCCCGTGGTGCGCGACGGCCGGACGGTGCAGCCCAGCAACTCTGGCGTGCGCAACAAGCACCAGCTCTACATCCTCATCGCCCAGCACCTGCGCAACAACCCGACCAGCGACAGGAGCCCTGCCCTGTGGGAGCGCGTCCCGGGGGCCCCCGCCCCGGACAGGAGCAAGCCCTACCCGAGGCCCGCCGTGCCCCGCGGCTGGAAGATGGGCGACTTCCTGCCCTACTACAGCCCCGCCATGACGGGTGGCGGCGTCAGCGAGAACCTGTTCAAGGACATGATGAAGGAGATGCAGGGCGGCGGCGACATGGCGAGCCTGCTGGCCGGGGCGGGAGGCGGCGGCGGGAGTGGGAATGCGAGCGAGGACGGGGGCGGGAAGAAGAAGAAGGACAAGAAGGGCAAGGGCAAGGCGTGAGAGGACTGTCCAGAGGGAGCACGCCTGACCCCGTCTTTTGGTGCCTCGAGCTTGAGAAGGCATCTGTACCCTTCGGGTACTTTGGCCGATGGGCACATACGCCCTCATTCCACTCAGGCATGTTCTACGACACAGCGTCTTTGCAAAGAGAGAGAGAGAGCACTCATAGCGTGCACTCTACCTACGCCGCGGTTGCGAAGATACGGGAAACAGTACAGTTACAGTACTAAAATAGGCAAGATGTTTGCCAGCAATGAATCAATGCTCATCCAATGTTGCTTCCTGGAGGTTCGCACGTTGAACATCAACAGAGACGTTTCGACTGTGCATTCTACCTGCAGAATAGTAGTCTGGTGCCTCCTCTAAGTCCACCCAGAACACCCTCGAATATCCATGCTCTTTTTGATGGCGTCTTAAAACCATCTACATGATGATATCGTACATGAGATCTGGGACAATGACAGCCCTGCGACACCTACGACTTGGGTTCTCAATGGTCGCTCGCTAGGCCCACAGCGGCGCGGTAACCTCCACAGCCCTGTCCACCACACTGCGCACGCGGTCCGCAAATGCCTTATGTCCGCACTCAACGTCCAGATCCTCCAGCCAGACTTTGGCTGCCATCTTATCGACCTTGATCGCCACGCCGGGGACGGGTATGCCGAGCCGGTGCAGCCGCTCCAACTCCGCCCTCTTGCGCGCCTCGAGCTCCCTCTCCTCCTCCTCCTGCTGCCCTCCATCCTCTGCCGCGTCCTCCATGGAGGCGTCGCCGCCGTCGCCGTCGGTCAGCTCCTTCTTCTTGGTGTCCTTGGGCGCGGGAGGGAGCTTTGGCTCCGCGATGGGTGCGACATTTTCTGCGCCGAACTGTGCCTCGAGGAACATGAATAGACGCTCGAGACGCTCCTCTGGTGTTAAGTTGGCGTGTGGGTTGCGCGCTGGAAGGTCGGCCTGGCTATGGTCGTGCGAGTGCGAGTGCTTCTGCGCGGATCGCTTGACGGCCGCCGGGCTGCTCTCGACTGACAACAGCACGCTGAGGACGGAGTCGGCGATGCCATCGTTTAGCAGGTTGCCTTCCCACTCGAGCTCGACCTCGCCATTGCTGTGGTAGCGAACTACTACACAGCCCATCACACGATAGGCTGCGACAAGTTGCTTGATCTCTTCGTCGGCGGGTTCAATTTCGCCGTTGGAAGAGGCGCCGTTCCTATTTTCCAGGTCGGGTTTCATCTCTGGAAGCTCCTCGATCTTGCCAAACGTACCCTCGAGGCCCCACTTAATGAGGTCGATGCCTGCAGCACTGAGCCGGATGCGCTCCTTGCAAGTCATGGTCGTTGTAGTGAGACCTGCGTACTCGCGCAGATCCTCTGGGGCCATCAGTGATAGCTTGAAATCGTTCTGTACCAGGACGCCAGTGACCAGCTGGGTGTCGTCCTCTGGGGCCGGGAGATGAGTGGGTGGAGGGATCGATGCGAGTTTGCCGACGACTTTCGCGATCTTGTCTTGCTTGAACGGAATCCGAAGCTCCTCGATATTCTTTGGGCTGTAGACCTTGACCTTGACGGTCTTATTGCTGTTCAGTGACAGAAGCTTGGACTTCAATCGCATCATATTGTGCTGCTCTCCATGCACGAGGATCTAGCGATTGTTAGAGAACTCAAATTAGGATAGAGAGGGTGTAATTCAACTTACCACTACTGGTGCGGCAACCTCCTCGATGAACTCTCTGTTTTCGTTGCCGTCGACGTGCGCCGCGAAAGAGTATTCCTGGACGCTGCATCTCCGGGGAATCATCACCTTCTCAGCGTCCCCACCCGGAGCCCGACGAGCCCCGGCGGCATTTCTCGTGACAACGGCCTGAATCTGCTCAGGCTCTTGCATAATTTGTCTGGCCATGGTACCCTCGACGCTATAACCGGTGATGATAACACCATTCTTGTCGCTCGGTGCCCATCTCTCAAGGAGTTCTCTGCTCACGCCGCTCTGGAGCATACCAGGGCTGGCAAGCATGACGCAACTTCCGACATCCTCGAACCTGTCAAGGCTCTTCAGAGACCGGATATACTTGAAGTCCCATGGACCGCCTTTACCCGCACCGTCCCCAGTAACCTCAGCCTCGACCATGCGTTCCCGGAATAGGCGTTTGATGTTGTCATTCATAGCTCCTATGTAAGTCTGATACACAACCATACATTTCCGGGCGAGGTTACTTGCGTAGTAAATCGGTATCTTCTGGTACTCGGGGTGCTTGAACCAGTATTCATCGAGAATCAAAAGCAGTTCCTGAGCCCGACCAAGTGCGAAGACGGGTAGTAGGGCGCGCCCACCACGGTTCAGAATGCCGGTGATTGACTTCATCAAGGCCTGCTCCCTCTCGAGGCGCGGCACGTGTGAGGCAACACCGTACGTGGACTCGGTGATCAAGACATCTATCTTGACGCCGCGCGGGACTTCTGCCGAAACGAGATGCCGGTCATGCTCTCGAGAATAGTCGCCAGTGAAAAAGATGTTGAGTCCAGCAATCTCGATGAGAAACATGGCAGCGCCTAGGACGTGACCTGCCGGGTAGGGTGTGATTCGGATTGAAGAGATAGTATGAGTAGTATAGTAGTCGATGGCCTCAATCATCGGAAAGGTGTTGTTATGGTCTTGCTCTGTATACACAGGCTGCGACGCTTCGTTGGATGAGGCGCTGCCGACCCGCACGCTGTCCTGGATGAGCCATCTGTAAATTGCTTTCGTCGGGTGTGTCATGAAAACACGTCCCCTGAAGTTGGTCTTGGCCAGGACATATGGTAATGAGGCGGCATGATCCACGTGGAAACTAAAGGTAGTCAGTATATCGTCGCCTGTTGGGCAAGGTGTGACCGTGGCACGGTGCGTGGTCTAGCTACCACCAGAGGGAAAGGAGCAGGCGTGGAATCACGACGCTGAGGGCTCAATACAAAGGCGGCAAGGGTTGGAAAATGTTGTAGATTGTATTGATCTCTGGATACACTGCTAGAGGTGGACGAAGAAGTGGCGATCCCATGACAAATATGAAGAGCTGGGTTGGTATCCGCCTTGGCCACAAGCAGCGCGTGATGTGTCCAGCCCATACCCAAGGGACTCCACCGAGACGAACCCGCTGCTCCTAGGAGGACTCAGAGGACTTACTGGCTGATAAGAAGTACGTCGACGGTGCTAAGATCGAAAATATCAAAGAATGGGAGTGCGGCCAAACCGTCATATGCGGGATGCTGGCCGGCGTCAAGCTGTAGCGTTGTTCAGTATTTGCTGGCACTGCTGTTGAGGATAGACGCGATCAAGATGCTCACCATTACAGTCTTGCCCTTGTACTGTATGATATGGCAGGACCGACCAACTTCGTTGCCGCCGCCAAGGCAGAGAAACTTGAGCTCATCGGCTGGGTCGACAGGCTCATCGCTGACTGCATTAGCCATTGCTGAGGCTTTGCGTTTGGACGCCATGATTGTGAGTCGTGTTGAGTAAAGCCTGGCTCTTAGAGAAGTGGGCAACAGGCCAGCAGCAATCCACTCTTGGCTGGCATCTATGTTGGTTGACTCAAGACGGTTGGGTGAATGAATCTGAAATCATGTCTTCTTTGTCTTGTTCCTATGAGTTAATGGTCTTTGCGTGCGGCTTTTCTCCCACAGGACAAACTCTGGTAGGCTCTACAAGTAGGCTTGTGATGAGGGGAGGAAAGGGAAGCGCAGCGCGGTAAGAAAGGGTGCCTATTGAACGGAGAGATTCGGTGGAGGTTGTCGTCTAAAGTTACTGTCAGCAGCAGCAGCAGCAGCATCAACAATGCAATGTGGTGCACGGACCAAGACAGCCGAGGCCACAGCACGCTAATAAGGACTGGCCTGGTAGTCTACGTACATTCCCGGTGCACCCACGTGATCAAATCTGCCGATGTCGAGGAGCTATCCAAAGCGGAGGCGCGCGACTTCCACCCATCATCAACCCGATGGAGTGATCCAACTCATCGCCTTCCCGCCGCCATCTTGTCCATCGCGTCAACCGCGCATGCCATCCCTTCATCCACGAAACCGGAAAGCATCATATAGATCGATTGCGGGCGGTCAGACAAAGCGGATGGGCGGCGGTAGCGAAGGTTTGACAGGCTAGGCAGGCTTTCTGCCTCAGTCTGCACCGCTGCGACACATCACCAAGGGCGGGTGGCCACTCAGCGCGCTCTCAATACAGCTTTCGCAAGACCCATGTCCCCATACACATCCAAACTCGGAGCCCCTCATTCGCAACCAGACGACAGCCGCTCCAGGACAGTCGCCATGGCTCAACCAACTCAGCAGATGCCTCAGCAGATGCCTCAGCCGGTGCCTGCTAGGACTTTCTCTCCTGCACAACACCCATCTTCCCCTGCCGCGACCCAGCCTGGCTTTGCCCTGCCATCTTCGAGCCAGAACATGAACAAACGACCGCAGCTGCAGTTTTCGCCAGGCCCACAGTCTAACCCGCCTTCACCATACGGCCAACCACCATCGTATCCCGCGAGTCCAAACGTCGGCACGCCTACCTCAGCAACATCGCCTTCCTATGCTCCCATACAACCTGCTCCATCTGCCTCTCCCGCCCCTCCCCATACCCCTGCGCCAGCACCGGCGCCCGCGCCCGCGCCCGCGCCCGCGCCAGTTCAACAACAAGCGCCGCAGTACAACCGAGCACCTTACACGAATGGAAACACACCCTCACTTCCCCCGTTCGCCCATTCTCATCCGAACCACCCGCTTACTCCCACCATGAGTGGCCCTTCGACGCCCGTCCCAGGCACTCCGGGAACTCCTGGCGCCACACCGTATGTCAACGCATGCTTCGCACCGACTGGGAACCAGCAGCCTACCACCGGCGCGATGGGGCCGCCTCCAGCGAAAGACCGGCCGCAACGAACTTATGAATACGAAGTCACGGACAGTCTCTTGGGCACAGGAGTTGACATTCGTGAGGAGGAAAACGCGCTCGCTGAGTACTATGCTGGGTCCTTCGGCCAGGACTCCAGGACGGGCTTCCCCGCCAACGCACCCGGCAGTCGAGGATCATTCTATGGCGCCGGCCCAGCCAACCAACCCGGTGCTCCCGCAACGACTGGTCAGAAGGAGTTCGAGGCAGCATTGGCAGAGCAGAGGTGGAACGAATCGGCAGCTCGTCTATCGGCAACACGAGCTGTAGAGCAGAACGACCCTTTCTTGCAATTGGCCAGTCTGCACGCGCGCGCGGAGAAGGTTGCTCGGCAATACAACCTGGACTTGAATCTCGATACCAAGACGCAGCCTCTTCAGAAGTCCAGGAACCCAGCCGATTACCCCGTGACACCAAAGGTCAACGTCACAACTAGAGAAGGTCCCGATGGTGCGATGGTGTCTGTTTATGGCTCAGTGCTGCCGCCCGATAGCTACCTGATCGATCAGCTTGCCCTCCTGTCCATCGCCACGAAGCACCGGGTCCGAGAACTTCTCGAGGATGCGGATCAGATCGCGATTACGCGACAGCAGACCTCACATGGTGTGATCCCTTCAGATTGGGCTGATTCTGCCGCGCCGTTGGATAGCGCAGGTCTTCCTGTAAATGGTGATGACGCAGCGTTAAAAGCCACCGAAAATGGCGTCAACGGTGCCACCAATCCGCGCAAGCGTGAGTTGATTAACCCCTTCAAGCGGCCGACTTTGCAGTCTGTTAATGCTTTTTCTCAGGCTCCCTCGATGCAAGTAATGCTGTGGGCATGAACGGGAGGCCAAGTGTGCCGGCGACGAACCACTTGGCTCAGGTCCTGCGCGAGATGGCTAGGGCTGAGCGAGAAGCAGAAGAGCAGCGTCTCAAGAAGCGACAGAAGCGGTTGCTTGGAGACAACGCAACCAATGGATCACGCGCAGGCTCAGTAGCGCCTGGAACACCAGGCTCCACCGCCCCCGAACCCGAAAAGGCACCAACCAAGAAAGAGCAGAAGAAGATTGCTGCACAGAAACACGATGCCTCAGCCGATAATGTCAACAAGACAACGATGAAGTTCCTGGGCGGTGGCAAAAAGAAGTACTCGTGGATGTCGATGGGAGCAAACACCCCGGCCACACCTAACAAGCCAACAGCTAGCGCCGCAGGTACGCCTGCGTCCGCTTCTGCTTCTGCCTCGGCGTCAAAGGCGCCTGAGAGCAAGTCCCTCACCCAAGAGGGTCGGTATAAGCTTGGAAGCTGGCGGGAGTACAGCGAGAAGGGCAAAGACATCCAGCTGAGGGACTGGATCACTGTCCTAGAACGCGATGGCCGAGAGAAGTTGGCCCTTCAGCATGCATATATAAAGCTCGACGGATCCGAGCCTCGGTAAAGCATCACGACCGTCAAAGAGAATGCACCGCCTCCTCGGAGCAATTTGTGCAAGATGCGGGAAGAAGACTAGGACGGTCACAAAGAGAGGTGATAAAACTGCTTCATGGATAGGCGTGCTTATGACGGTCAGACACTTTGTGTAAGTTGTCCGTCTGAGAAGTGTGGTTGAAAAATAAGGGACCACACAAAGCCGTGTTGATTATCCGAGGATGAGGGGTTCCTCGGCATACGACTAGCGACATGGTACCATTGGGAAGCACGTCACCTTGACTGCGTATCACAGCCTCGGAGGTGGTGGTTCACGACTCGCACTCTGATCATTATGGCAAGCAGCAGCTATGAAGGTTCTGATGCCGGCCGAAAAGAAGCGGAAGCAGATGAAGGACGGGGACGGGGACGGATTGAAGGTGCGCGGTAGCAGCGGATCAGAAGGATCTCATTTCGATGAGACTAATACCTCGCATTGTGTTGATTTATGACTTCAGCCTGGCGTTCTATGAGAGGGCATCGGTATGGAGGGAAGGCACGCATCGATCCGCTTGGTGATCACACACACACAAAAAAAAGAGGGGGGGGGGGTCTTTTAAATTCAACGCTCTTGGCCTCCCAGCGACATCGAGGAGAAGGGCTCGGGGCTTACGTATTCTAGGGGCATCCCAACTGCGCCCGGACGGGCGGATCAAGACTGGTCGATCAGGCAGGCTGGAATTCTCAGGATTGTTAGATTAGCAGTGCGCTAGCTGCACTCGAACGGAAAGCAAATACCCATCAATATTGTTTTAGAGTCATCATGGCTCCCTTTAGTCGGTGATGTCGCCGTGCGTGAACCAGGCTGGACAGGGCTTCGGAGATAAGAGCGAGGTGGGCATGTTGACAAATGACGGCATTGGCTCCTGATCCACGTTGAATGGGCCCTCTCCCGGAATATTGCAGCCCCAAACTTAAATGTCTGGTACTTAGCCTGCGAGAAGACACGCATACACACAGTCAACTTGCAAGCAACGAGCAAGTCTATTCCACCATCCCATGTGGATGATAAGCAGACTGGCGAGCCAACATCTGTCGAACGCCATTCGGTCAACCTGCCGCACAGCATACCTGACCTCCGTTGGAACCCCTCGGTTCTGGCCGAAAGTGTGGCCAGTCTCATCCACTTGTTCCAGTATGGCGATTGCTGTGAGATGGCGTCCTTCCTATATCTACGAGGAGCAGTCTGCTGATGATTCGGATAGGCGGTTGGACAAATCTGCTCGACGGCGAACATAGCAGACAACCTGCAGCGGTGCGTTAGACTGGTGAAGGAGGCTGCCGAGACTGGAGCAAAGGTGGGGCTACGTTCTCCTTCAAAGTCGAATTTGTGCGATCATCAAACAAGGCGTTATGGCTCTCAAGCGAGGGTTGACGAGTCTTTCTGCGTGACGCCTCGCCTCACGGCTACAACTATGGAAAGGAAGGGTGTCACTGGGGTCACAGCTTCAATGACTTTCTGGCATTTTGTCAGAGAGAAGGTCGAGGGTATATCAGAGCATCTCCGTGTCCAGGCCAAAGCTCACAAGCCCATGTCTCTAGGTGATATTCTTCCCCGAAGCATCAGACTATATAGCCTCCTCGCCGCAGGAGTCGCTGTCCCTATCCAGACCAGAGTCGGAGTCGCCCTTCGTGCTGGGCCTACAGGCCGCAGCAAAGGAGCACAACATCCACATCAGCGCAGGCGTCCACGTCCCGGTCGCGGCCGAGCAGAAGCCGGAGCCGCCGTCTTCACCGTCATCACCGGGCCCCTCCTCCACCGCAGCCACCACAGAGGAGCCAGCGGCCACCACCAAGCTCCTCAACCGCACCATCTGGGTGCTCCCCACGGGGCAGGTGGACGCGTCGCGGAGCTACGACAAGCTGCACCTCTTCGACTACGGAAGCCTGCGCGAGTCGGCGCACACGCGGGCGGGCGGCTCCCTCGTCGCGCCGTTCGACACCCCCGTGGGCCGCGTGGGCAGCCTGATCTGCTTCGACCTGCGGTTCCCGGAGGCGTCGCTGGCGCTCGCGCACCCGCGGGTGCCCGGCTGGCGGCCCGCGCAGGTCCTGACGTTCCCGTCGGCTTTCACGGTGCCGACGGGCGCCGCGCACTGGGAGCCGCTGCTGAGGGCCCGGGCCATCGAGGCCCAGTGCTGGGTCGTCGCCGCCGCCCAGGTCGGGTGGCACTCTGGCGGCGCGGCGGGCGCCGGCAGGGTCAGCTACGGCGGGAGCACGGTCGTGGACCCGTGGGGCCGCGTGAGGTGTGCGCTGCCCGCGGTGGAGGAGCGAGATGGGAAGCTACACGTGCCAGATGGAGCCGTAGGGGCTCTGGGCCTGGTAGACATTGATTTGGAGCAGTGGGAGAGTGTTCGCGAGAGGATGCCGCTGGTGAGGAGAAGGTAAGCCTTCCCAATTGCGACCGCCAAACCCTCATTCCTTCCCCTTCCCTCCCTCGTCTTCGAGAACCATGGCCTTCACATCTCGATGCACGACATCGAAGAGCCCATTTTCAACCGAGGTCCCTAGCACATCTGCTTGGCGACAGTGTGCTCGTCAGAGCAGTGCTGACACGTTCCAGGGACGTCTTCCCCGAAATATGACCCTACTACAAAATAGGCTACAGATTCCGCCCAACATCCGAAGCTGGTGGGGTGATACAGCCCTGTCACCAACACACACACACACACGCACACATACTTTGGCTGGGGAGGGTTTGATTGCGATGTGCGCATGTGCCGTGACGTAATTCGGCGACGAGAGTTTCTGGCAGCCAGTTGGGCCTCTGCTTGAAACGTGCTCACTTGCAAATAAAAAGGGGCTGGATACTCTCTTTGCCTTTCGAGTGATGATGGGATTCGGAAGGATAAAGAGGCGCAGACAAAGACGACAGGGTCTTTGCTGCGTGGAAGATATGCATGCTGCATGTCAGATGCTGCCACGTTGGCCATGCACGTTTTGGACATGTTGCAGCAGACCCAGGCTTTGACGGGTCTCAAACAACCAACCGGTAAGCAAATATGATTACTGCAACCATCTATGCAACCGATAAAACCCTCTTCAGCCAAGTGGCTCGCCCGTCAATGGCCCGCCGCCTTCGCCCTAGGGCCTCCTCCCCGTTTTTCTGCGTAGCGGGCACCACCCGGTATAAATAATACCGAGGCCAGGCACTCACCAGATCGCCGTCGGGGAAGCAGCTTGCACGCACAATGGGCTGTGCACGTGTGCATGTGTGTATGCGTGCGTCGTAATATCATCGGGCTCGTCGGTTCCTTCTGTTTCGGTTCCATTGGCCCGAGGTGCCGCACGTCTCGGAAAGATGACAAAAGAGAAAGGACCGGAGCCCTGGGATCCCAAGTAGAGTGGCCCAGGAAATTTGACGCTGACCACTCGACTCGGCCAGTCGGGAGGTGCGTCAGAGTTGACAGGTCAGGGAAAAGGCGTTGAAGGAAGGGGGGCAGGGGGGATAAGCAGCTTTGTTCGGTGCCAACGCCCGTCCAAAGGGGGAAATGTTCTGGACGATGTGGCTCCGATCTATGGCCTCGCCCTTGCTCCTTCGGGAAGGCGGCGGCACGATTGACGGGAACAGCCCCAAGTAGGGGACCCGCACGGAGATTGGGAGGATGTCCCGGTCTGGCCGGGCTGGAGGTGGAAAAGTTGGGGACGGGGGTGGAGGCACCCCCCAACGAAGGATCGGGGACCCTCGAGAAAGACCAACGAGACCAGACTGGGGTGAGCTTGTTTGGAGGGGGGGAGGGGCGCTTTCGAGAGGTCGCTGATCAATTTATTCCATGGGTGAAATGTTAAATAGAGCCTGAATGTTACCGGCTCCGGGGATCCTGTTCATCCAATTCCCGCTCAACAAGGCCAGCCAGCAGGCCAGATACAGGTGGCACTCGGAGGGAAGGGGGAGGGAGAAGAAACAAAACACTTGGCGCCAGGAGGGCCTGCGTGGTTACTGGATTGGACGCTCGTCAGTGGCGCGCTCGTCCAGTCCCCAACACAGGAGGCAATGTTTTGCGCCTTGAAACACGGGGCATCTGTTGGAAATGCGGCCTTGACAGACAGGATGGACGTCCTGCAGGAAGCGCCCTCAATAAAACTCTCGCCACAGCGTTGGCTCTTGTTGCTCGGTCAAGCTCGACCAACAAGCAGCGGCCAGCGCCAGCCAGCGCCAGAGACAGACGGGGGACCTTGCCCTGGCTTGCCTGGCTCAGTCTTCCAGAAGCAGTGGAGCAGGTGGAGTCCAGCTGCTAGCAAGAAAACCAAGCGTCCCCCGTACATAACGTAGGCCAGGGGGGAAAGGCAACTGACATATGTACCGAACCTTGCAGTGCAGTAGCACATATGCACCATGCAATCCTCCCGGAAATGGCCCCGCTGGCTAGGTAGGTAGGCGATAGGCACTTGGGGGAAGGGGGGGGGGGCCAGCAGCCACCGCGCCAGGTGACAGCGGGAAAGAGACAGAGAGAGACCGAGAGAGAGAGAGAGAAAGAAAGTACGTATGAGTGAGAGACAAAGCCCACCCGTCACCGCGGCCCAGGCCGATACTGGTGCAGCGCAGAGAGAGAGACAAGGGGAGAAGAAAAAAAAAGAGGGCCATATACCCACCCAACCATCCAATCCCCATCCTCTCATTCGCTGACCCAGGACGGCGGATCCCTTTTTCGCTCAGCATTAGCCCAGCCGGCCTGCGAAGTTACACGTCCAGGTACAAACGCTTCATTAGTGAACAGTAGTGTCTGGTGTAGTGGGAGGACCCTTGCCGCAGGAGCGGGAACGGGAACGGGATCCATTTCTTTCCAACACAAAGGAAGGTTCTTCTTCCCCAGACCGGTGGTGGCTGTGAGACCGAGACGGGGAGAATTCGATTTTTTGTACTGTACACCGCCAAATTAGGGACTACTTGTTCACTATATCATTCTTTTCTTTCTTTCTTCCAGGCGGGTTTGATGAGTCACTTTCTACCGGTCAAGAGGTGCGACTGGGGAGGAGGCTTCGGTGAGGAAGTGGGAAACCAACAAAAAAAAAAAAAAAAAAAAAAAAAAAAAAACTCCAAAATTAGCCAGCTCGATCCAGAAGAGGTAACCACATCATCCATCACCTCCTTGCTGTTCATCCTGTTGTCTCTCTCACACCGTGAACCCACACAATATGACACCGGCTTGAGATGCGCATGCCCCGGCCCCCCCGTCGCAGATCGCCCATCATACAAGCAGGCCGGTATGATTCACCTTGCAGCGCCCAGGGACGTACGATGCGCCTCTGCTTTTTGAATGATTGCCCTTACATGCGGCGCCATCCGCCACCGTCCCGCGGGATCACCTCGCCTATCTCTGATGCTGAGACCTGCATGTGGCGTCCACTGATTGGGCTTGTGCTTTCTTTTTCTGCCCTCAAATCTTCATGTCTTGCAACCGCCCATCACACCGAGATTTAGATTTGAACAACGGCAATTTCGATGTTTGTGAACCATTTGTTTTAGAAAAATCGTTGTTAAAAGCAAAAAAACGCTGTGTAGCTAGCTGGTGCTTCTTACTATTCTGTACAGGCAACCTCTAAATCCAGGGGGGGGGGTATCTTTCTTCTCCTCCTGGTGCCAGCCCGGGGGGCCCAGCTTGGCCAGACACAATCTCTCTCTCCTTCCATTATCGAATGTTCGTCCAGTTCCTTCGACAGTGTGTGTACAGATGTGAAACACTGTTTTGGCGGTGGGAAAAAACACGGCTGTGAAGTGAAGAGGAAAAAACAAACGATGATGAAAAGGGTGGTGGATAGTGGTGGAAGTGGCAGTGAAGCCGAAAAAAAAAAAACAGGTCTATATGCATCCCGGCCAGTTTTCTTTTTTTTCCCAAGTCCTCTCAACCCTTTTTTGTGATCCGTCCCATCTCTTTCCATAGCACCTGCAAATAAAGCACAAAAGAAGTAGACAAAAAACTGCAGCCCACTAAGTCATATCCTTTTTTTCTGTAACCCAGCCCCAATCATGCCCAGAAACTTAAGACAGATAAGAAAATGTCAAACAATGCAGCCGAGGCGAGGCGCCTTGCTCGTCCACACATGGATGCCAATGTCGTATGGTCGAGCAGAGACGCAGGAATCGCTAGACTGTTCGTTTGCACCGTCTTCGCCGAGGGTTTGCGCGCTCGTGATGTGCGGTGCAAAAGAAAAAGTGTGAAAATGTTGACGTCTGACAGACAGAAGCAAGCTGACTTGCCCCAAATCTAAAACCGGATCCGATCTAGTTGAACGCCGTGTGCAGCCCCGGGACGACATTCTCGCCCTGTGTGAAACCCTCTTCCTTTTGTGAAAAAAAACGAAACATTTCGCCCCTGACCTTTTTCGTCCTGGGAAATCCAAGTGGCAGCGAGCCAGGAAACCATTGTGTCGTCTCTTTCGGAGGAATGCGTATTAAATGATGTACGGTGCCGGAATGCAATTAATCGATCCCAAGACACTGGAAGGATGGAGATCCATCTGGTCGCTGTTGTCGAAAAAGAAAAAAAAAGAAAAGAAGACTGTTGTTACACGATAGATGTGCGCCGCGGCGGCGCAGTGATTAAATTCGTCGTATTTGCGAAAACGTGCAGGAGTCCGAAAAGCAGCAAGTCTGCCCGTGCTCCTCGAGAAGGCTGTGCTCCGAGCTTTTGGCGTCGCGACCAGGAAGGCGACCGAACGAATAGTCCGGCGCCACGGTTTTGGTCTGAGGTGGGTTCCTCTTCTCTCGGGAGGGAGACTAGCGTGGGATGGCGGCTACTGTTTCGAAGATGGCGCCGAACCAAGGGATGGCATAGCGACAAGATTTATCGCGGCTTCGGCTGCGGTGGTGGCTTTGGGACACCAGTTGTGTCATAGGCTCCACGGCCCTGGTTGGCGAACACTGGAGTCACTCTGGTAACCATTGTGACTTTGGGGGAGCGTGCAACGAGGTTGACGGTGCTGTTTGAAATCCATTATTAGCAATGAGACGGGAAAGGATGTATGTTATATTGGGCTGATGCATCGTGTAATCAGATTGTTGCAGGGATGTGAAGTCAGGGGCAAGACGGAATTGTTGGGTGGCATGCTGCTGCAAGGCGGCAACTTCAAGACCGAAGTGCAAGAAGCACCGCGATGAGTCCTGAAGGAGCAGGAAGATGGTGACTCACAGTGAGTAGCGGTATTCCGGGCTGCGAAGCGTAAGGCTTCTTGTGGTTTTCAGAAGCTCTGGGAGCTGTCGCAGGAGGTGCGGCGCGGCGCGGGATTGGTGAAGGGTGACGGGGCGAGGTCGAGGTTGCAGGGGCGCCGGGTATTCTGCCGAATCGTAGGAGAGCTCAGCAGAGGTGTCGCCAGAGGTGGTCGGGTCTCGTTGGGAATGCGGTTGCAAAGCGTGGGACCTGAGAGGGCTGGAGACGGCACCGAAAGCGTGATGATGACGACTGGTTATTTATGGGCCAGACTTATGCACGCTGATGTTGGTCGTCGTGGGGGTGGTGGTGTGGTGAGACAGCAGCCAGAGTTACCGCCGGGTGTTGTGGGATCTGTGGTTCTAGAATGCGCAAGGGATGCGTTCTTGTTTTCTTTGTCGTCGGTGTGTAGCCGGACGGACCAGGGCGTGTCTGGATCTGGCGACCGCGAGAGTTGTTGTTGACAGCCCTTTTATTGTCAGGTTGACCACCTTGATGTCAGGTACGCTGCAGGTCGTACGGCCGGATTCTGTCACAGGATGGTCCGGTCGCAGGCTCGGTGGATCGCTAGGGAGCAAGCAGCGGTAGTGGCGCTCACTGTTTTGGGAACGTGTGGGCTTTGGAGAAGCGAGTTGGAGCAGAGGTGCGGGTGCGGGTGCAGGTGGGTGCAGGTGGGTGCAGGCACAGGTTGCAGCAGTCGGGGTCGATGGCGGCAAAGCAGATGGATAGACAGGCAACAGGTGGAATGCGTTTCAAGATGGGAACGCTGCAGCTTGAGAAATAGGAAATGGACACAGAGGGAAGAAGCGCTCTGTTATTGTACAGGACAAGAGAGAAGATTAATAACTTGGGTCGGGGGAAGTTAAGAAGGGAGGGCGTTTCGAGTGTGGGAAGGGGGCCGTCCGCGTCTTATAATAGACTTTCAAGCTGAGCGCGCTGTGCCAAAGCAAAGCGCAGAGTGCAAGCCCTGTGCGAAGGTGAGAGTGACTGATACTCCGGCCAGGAGGTACCTCACTCTTTTTTTTCCCCTTCTCTACTCGCTCTTGTTCCTCTTGCCTCTGTGTCCCTGACTCCCCCTTCCTTTTCCTCTCTGACTGGCGCTGAGCTGTGCCGAGCTGTACTGTGCTGTGCCAGTCAGTGCTGGGAACACAGGCGAGAGGCAAGGCGAGGCAAGGCGAGGCAAGGCAAAGGCAAGGCAGCGCCAGGGGCCCAGCCTAAGTGGGCAGGGGAGCGGCGGACGGGGAGCCAGGGGAAGGGATGGATGGATGATGGGATGGAATGGATGCGATTGACATGGAAAAGAGTGGGCTCAATTAAGGTGTGTAGGAACTTTACTACGCGTCTCTCTCTCTCACCTCACACATCAGGGCACACAGGGACCAGCAGGGACAGGACCCGATTAGGCTAGCAAGGGAGGGTGCAACGGGGAATTATGGCAAGTATTGGGTTGGGTTGGCGTCGACAAGATAATTTCGGAGCCATGTTCCAGGTACCCGAAGACAAAGCACACCTTAGGCGAGAAAGCAACAGTCGTCTTGTATCAGAGTCAGGTCCCCATGCGCCAGGCCCATGTACCTGCATGGGTCCCGTAACGTCAACGAGGTACCCCATGGGTCTGACAGTGTACATGCAGCCGTACCGCGTACATCGCAGTACGCAGACCAGGGCGTACCACTCCTCGGCCCTGAACAAACCACGGTGGGGACCCGCTCAGTCCGGGCGCCGTTTTGCGTTGCAGGCGTGCACATCATTCGCAACTCGGTACCTCCCCTCCGTGAAACGTCAGGTTGAGCGAGCTGCTACCATACGGTAGTGCATTACACACACACACACAAATACCCAGAGTGCCAGGCACCCAGGAACGGTAGGCTACTCACCGGTATAATCACCACAACGTGCTGTAAACGTAACTCTGTGTGAGTGCGCGTGAGCCTCTGTATAACAAGAATGCATCATCACAGAATGGAACTTCAGGTGCCGTCCGTTCCCAGCTTGTGCAACCTCTCTCTCCCCCCCCCCTCTCTCTTTTTTTTCTTCCTTCTGCCTCTCGCCCACCGGTTACAGGCGCCATCGGGAATGGCTGTGACCGCGCTGTCGCTGTCTGGCCTGTCCTGTCCTCATGTCGGGCACATATGATGAGGATGATTCTTTTGTTCATTTCGTCATGCCCTCGCTTACATACGAGCTTTGGGTAATCTTCCAGAATTTTTCCCAGGATGGGCTCTTGCACTTGCAGGGGCTTGGGCGCCAGCCGGGGCGCCAGGGGGAAACGAACCAGCGGCCAACCCCAGAGGTGGACTACTTGCTGTTGGCACGCGACTTTCATTGCCGTTTTGGGATGTGTGTGTTTTCGTGGCCTACTGCAGTTGATACTTGTCAGGTGTTACAGGGCGAACATGTTGTGCTATGTAATAGATCTGTTCTGATCTTGGCCCATTCTTGTGTTAGAAAAGACCTGTCTGCGAGTCTGCTGCGAGTCCGCGCACTCTCATTTCGAACCCCCCGGTTATCAAGACTCGTAAATGACATGCCACACAGGTTCCTGATTGATTAGGTGTTGTCGTCGGGCCTGGGCCTGCAGGTGGATCTCGCCGACGGCT
Source organism: Diaporthe ilicicola (assembly GCA_023242295.1). Classification (NCBI taxonomy): domain Eukaryota; kingdom Fungi; phylum Ascomycota; class Sordariomycetes; order Diaporthales; family Diaporthaceae; genus Diaporthe; species Diaporthe ilicicola. The sequence continues at coordinate 204,913 of JALPVH010000023.1, forward strand.
TGGAGGCCAACAAGAGCTCTCAAATCAAACACGACACATTTGCGTGCACCTCTCTCATGCTTGAATTTCAACGCCTCCCTGATGCAGCCAGCAGCGGGGACCGGGGTCACCCGCCCGCCCGGGTAAGCTATTCCGCATCGTCTGTCTCAAGGATGTGTGGTCTACAGTATCTATCATGTACCCGAGTACTCAGCTCCTCGTGCTTCTTCTATGGCTTGGCCCCTTGTTTTCGGTTTTTTATTTTGGCTTTTAGAGTCATCTTCTGTGCCTACCGACCCCACCCGGTGTCAATCGTACTGAGCCGTGATCCCCGGTGAGAAAAGCAACAACGTGAACCAAAGCTTGCTGCGGACCCCAGCAGTCTCGACATGCTTCCTTGCGGTCTGCTCAGATCAGCAGTGGCAGCTGTCGAAGGCGGTGTTGCTATTTGGCGCCAATTCACAAAAGAACCATGTCTCGGTGCGAGGCCAGTCAGATTGGGGGCGTTGCACAACATGGGCACGGCCACGTTCAAAACATTCAAGCCCGTCCTCACGCACCCAGAGGACCCGGGAGGTTGGTTGACTGGGCAAACTTGCGAGCCCACGGGAGGTTCGTCCGCCACCACATGCGACCTCTCCTGGTGACCCGAGTGTGCCACGATAAAGGGGCCGATCTCAGGTCAGCAAGCCGCCAGCGTGGGGGAAAACGTGGGCAGCATGGGTGGGAGGAGGGAGGGAACAGTATGGATGGATGGATGGATGGATGGATGGGGGTGGGTAAGACTTGGTGGCTTTGCCTCAGCCTAACACCGACGCCGGTCACCTTGGACGCCGGTGTCCACTGCGCCTACCGAGCTGTATCTAGTCCTGGAGGTACGTATGCTGTCTTGGAAAGGTAAGAAATGTGACCGAATCTTTTGTTTTTATTGTGTCTTAGACGGTCTACAAAAAAAATTCGAAAAAATAATAATAATACGGAGATGACGGCAGTAATCCGTGCTTCGCATGACGAAATGGATTGCAGCCTTCGTGGGCATTCTCTGGATGCGCGGAGCTTCGTTCCCAAGGGAGCCCGGCTTGTAACACGTCGTTGCCGCCACATCTGAATATTGCAAAAGAAAACATCAGCTGCGACAACGAAAAACTTGAGGTGTCTAGCAACAGATGCACAACATGTCGGAGCTCTCAAAGCCGTGCTAAGACCAGCGCCTGTGTTGCATTGCGTAGTGGGACGGCGCCAGTACGGAAAAGGTGGTGTGCGGTACAAAAGGCCACAGCAGCCGGGCCGTCATCTATTCTTGGTTGCATTTCTGGACAGAGAGCTGCAATTCGTCCAAAAAATCGCGAATGGTTTGTCGCCGATTGAACATGTCACCCAGGCCCTCGGGTTGATGATCCAGATCAGTGCTGCGTGAATCCGCCATCTGCATCGGGGCTTGCAGTTCTGCTGGTGGGCACCTGAGCTGACAAACGGCACAGCCTCTTCCTCTTCCCCCCTTGATAAGCGTCGATGAGTGCGTTCACGGGGTGAGAAAACCAAGCAAGAAAGCATGGCTGCTCCGGATCACTCATGTCCCGCCAGGAGGTAGTCAGCCCTACAGCTAGCTGTTGGCTGTGCCCACAATTTGGCAGCCTGGAACGGTGCTACAAGCACAGGCACAACTACTATTACAACCATAACCAGCATTCTGATGAGTCACTACGAGTCACTACCGAAGCATAGTCATCACCATCATCTCCATCATCATCTCCATCACTCAATATGTGAACTCGACCGCCAGTCATCCTGCAGCAGATGCTGCAACGGCAAGCCCGTGACGACGAGGCATACAGATGTTGGTAGGCAAGCCCCACGCGTGAGGCGCGTGCCTTGGGGTTGTGTCAGCTCGTCTTACTTAAGCATTGACCGGTCGGTGGGCTCCGTAGGGCGTCCCCCCAGCCTTCAGCCCTTTGTGACGTTGCCATCACCCGAAAAATAGCGGGTTGAGGAATGGGGGTGACGATGCTCTCGTCCATCAGTCAGGCTGTCAATGCAACAAGTCTACGGTCAGATCTGCATCTGCCGCCTTGGTGACTGCTGGTGGTGGTGGATACGATCATCGCCATAAGACTGTTTCAGACCCAAGCGAGCAATGGCTGTGAGCTGTGATTTGTGGGACGGGGACGACGGAAAGCTTGAAAGGGGAACGAGCAGCGAGCGCAGATTTGACCTCTCACCGGGAGCCCATCATCACGGCCTGGCCTGACCTGGCTGGCCTGGCAGCCCTGGCAGGCTCAAGGGTATGTCTTGGGCGAAAAAGGATGCCGCAGCCACGAGTCAATTGTGACAAAACTGCTGGGCCCTCACCTGTACACGTAAAAGGGCGAAAACTTAAACACGAGTCGCCTGCAGCAATGGGAGCATGCGTGCATGTACTCGCGTGGAATAGCCGGCAGTGTAGGGGGTTTCCTTGGTAGCTTCCCGAGGCTCCGCTGCCCGCCGTCCTGCCGCACCAGATTCACGATATGCACGATGACAGATTCCGAGTTCAGCTGGGCGAAACATGTCCCGGGACGGAGCGTTCGTCTTCGCCACGAAGGTGTTCGCCTTGGCCTGCATTGACGGCTTGATTGGCCGGGCCACGGAAACACAGACCGTCCCGCCTGCCGTCCTGCATATATACGATGGCCAGTCCATGTCCAGACTATGGATATCCACCACAGGAAAGTACAGGACCCCTATTGCCGCCCCCCCTTTTTTTTTGGCCATCCCATTCCCGAGGAGTCGGGAGCGACGTGTTCGGTCCGCTTCCGCGGTGCAACAGCGGAGAGGCACAGCTGGCGGCAACTCTAGGTGACTCTCCGAGACCGTCGCTAATCGAACAAAGACAAAGACATTCACATACCTACCGAGTAGTCAGGGGCCAGTCTTGTGTGTATGACGATGATCTTCCTGTTCATCCTCGCCGTCTTTGAGTCACTCAACCATGGGGACGCAGCTGGCCTTGGGCCGACTCGTTCGACAGCCTCCCGAGACAACCTCCGTGGACATTGAAGGGGGGGCTTTTGGGAAAACCAGCCGCACCCTGTCGGCCGCCAGCAGGCCCTCCTGGTACCCCTTGGCCGCGCGGTATGCGATTTACAGCAAACATGAATTGATCTGTCTCACGGTCCTGTTTGTCCGTAGTGATGGCTGCTCAGGTGAGGCTGCGAAGCCAAGATCATGGATCTAATGAGCTCAAGGTTGCTTTTCTGTGTGACAAGCGGGTGCTAAGATACACTAAATCCCCACAGTTGTCACTGCGGCTTCGCGATTCATCACTCTTGGACCCTGATGATTCTGGAAGATTTAATGCACAGGCCCGTGCATCGGTCACTTCTCACACTGTTGGTTCCCTTGGTCCTGATGGAAAGGCTGTACTGTAATACTGCACAACAAGGACTGATTAACCGGCGAGGATGCCCTTGCACCGTTGTGGGAAATTGAAATTACAATTTAAAAACACAGAAAAAATCCATCCCGTCGTCGATCTACCTGATTGAGACCCCTGGCGCCTTGTGGAATCCATCCACACCTTCTAGAACGATTCTCGCTGACAGGTCGGATTAGGGCGCTGGGGTGGGTCGCTGCGCAAAATTGTGTGGCACGACCCACGACAAGATCCTCGTTTCATCTCCCAAAGGAAAGCTGTCATGATCAATGCTAGGTAGGACTCTTCACGGTAATCCCATTCCTCCTCGTACCTGGTGGGCTGGTGTCAGTCCGTGACGGCAAGGAAGGATGCACAGATATGTTCCGAGACCGTGATAAGCTCGATACAGGAAGAAAAGCACTGTTCTCAGAATAGATGCTGTCGTGTAGCACGGCTGTAGTGCAGCCAGGGACCCGTGGGCTGGCTGACATTGCCGCGATCCTGCACGGTACGATTGTCCAACCTGCACAGCTGACATCATCAGCGGCACAGGCTGTATCTTTCGAGAGGCAGCCCTCTGCCGTGATGAGCAAATCAGTACAGCAGCAACTACGGGCACTGGTTTTGGGAGGCAGAATAGGGCCGAACCTGATGCCCTGCCACAGCCGAGGCTCAATCCGTCGGCTTGGACCGATTGAACCACCCAGGTGTCAGCTACGCTGCATCACAGGCTGATCTGTCTCACCTGCCTTGCTGTGAATCATCAAGCCACCGAACCAAACCTTGAGAGGGTATACAGCCGAGCTCTACCAATTCTTGGCCTCCGTCCGACCTGCATCCACAGGCACAGGCAAAGGCACAGGCACAAGCACCAACTCGTCCTGGCGCCAATCGCACGAGGTGGGCTGGTTGGCAGCTGGATGCTGTTCCAAATACAATTCCTTCAAACCGCCAAACACGCTGACACAGGCTTCCTGACCGAGCTCACCTGAGAGTCCCGCCGCCCCAGCCAAACCGTCTCACGGGCCCTGCCAGAGCTGGGTGCAAAATGCCCAGATGAGGAAGGGGACGGCTCGGCGACACCAGGAACGTCTAATGCTATGGGCTAACCGTGGTATTCCCGGCTCCCTGGACGTACCGGTACTTCAGCCTGGGGCCCACGGGTACCTACTCGCAAGCTCGAGGTACCTACCACAAGCAGATGGGGCCGGTCGGTTGCATTATGCGGTTTCCCGGCCACATGGAAACCTGGAGTGCAGGCTAAAACGGCGCTATTCCAAAAGAGAGAGGCGTTCCTGCATTAGCAATTTTGGCACTTTCCTTCCAAGGTTCCGGGCCGGGACTACGTAGCCTGAAATGCCTGCTTGACTGAGACTGGCTGCTTGTGCAAGTTGTCTGGCAGCGTGGGTTTTTTTGGTTTTTTTTTCCCTGCCCTTTGCTGTGACTGCTTGATTGCAGTGGCACACACGATGTCACCACGCCGTCTATCCGCTCACACAGCTTTTCACAAAAAGCGATCTACAAAAAGAAGCTTGGTCATATTTGATCCGGTTACATGCCTGCTTGGTCACTCGCTTCCGCCCAAGGCAGCAAGCACACTTTGGCGGCCGCGTATCCAAGCAACCTGGGCTGCTAGACACATGTAGGGACAGGAAGCCAAAAAAAAAAAAAAAAAACCAGCCATGAAACAGGAGAGCCTAGCAACCCGCCTTGTTCTGTTCGCGCTCGTCTCATTCCCGTCGTCAACTCAGATGCAAAATGAAGCAGTCAAGTGAAAATAAGCCGTTTGGGATTTGTGCCTCTGCCGATTGTGACAACAGCTCGGAATGCTTCCAATTCGCCAATCTCAAAAAGCATGTGCTATCGTACCATCGAGCTGCCAACCGGAACGAATATCCACACCCGCAGGCATAGTTCATGAAGGTTCTCGGAGGTGGTCATCTTTCGAAAAGAGGACCGCTTTTGCACAAAAAAAGCAAGATCGTCGTATGGTTGTGACCTCATCGGCAAAGCTCGTCAAAAGCACACCGTGCCTTCACACACCTTCCCATGAGCTCTGTTGTGATGCTGACGGCGTCCAACTAAGCCGTCGCATCGGAATGGACTTACTTGCTCACCTTGTTTCCACACACGCACCCCTATGGAACGGCAGCTCCGTGGTACCCGGTTGGCCACTCCTAGGGTGGTCCACCATGGGTAGGCCGCCCAGTTCTCGGTGAAGTCACGAACGTTCACCGATCTTCACATAAAGGCTGCCAGGGATTCAGTGCCAATATCAGACTTTTCTGCAGTGCACAAAAGCGGGCGCAGCCAGCTGAGCGAGCACAGTGCAACGGGCCTGGCCGGGGACCTAAAGTCTAGTTGCACTGTTTCCGCGGATTTTCCTTGTTGACTGCACGTGGCAGAAGAGGCTCGGAGCACTCTGGGCCATGGCACGATTCCACGAAGGAAGTGCCGAGAACCAGTGTGTGAAGGCACCGCAACGGGGGTGACGATCTGGAGATATAAGATACCGTCGTCATGCACGCCAAGGGGGACTCAAACTTCAGCCTTGACAGCCTTGCCGACGGGGCATCACGGACCCATAACATGCTGTCACCGCGCAGCAGCGAGGTCCTGGTGGGTTGGCACCTGCTACGGCAACTTGACAGTCGCGCCAAGTGGGCATCTTCGGCGAAGACGAACAGGTGTGGATCGCTCAGAGACTGTGGGCTACTCCAGCCGCCCTCTTCGACCTTGTCCCCCTGCCGCTCAGTGGGCCACCGCGAAACCTTCTGGAAGACAGTCTATTATTCCCCGGCCAGCAGCCCTGTGAGGTAATCGTGATTGACCGTGTCGATGATAGGAGATAATTTCACAGCGCATCATGAGTCCATTCTACACGAAGTTACATGCAGACCCACCAGCCACGCGACCACAATGCACGGCAGTGGATCGAACCCAGCACCGGGCTCGTTATGAACCGGGCCCTGCGGCACTGCCGAGAGAACGGTTGGGCCAGTCAGTATACTGTGGGCCTCCAACCAGTAGCCAATCTCACCGAGAAGACTCGGTGAGCAAGGGTCAGGCGCTGGCCCCTTGGCCCATTCCCTCATCCGTTGTCTAGACCGAAACGCTGGGCGGTCCAGGGCCTCGCCTGGTCCCGCAAACGGCACCCGTGGGTAGCGTGTCCAGAATCCCGTGTTCCCCCAGTCAGCCAGCCCGAGCCGTCGGCAGTGGGCTCAGCTGAGCGCAACTGGTGAGGTGCAGATTGCAGATTGAGGCATCGACTACCCTCAGCCTTACTGGCTGGGCTCTTTGGCTTTCACCTGGAGCAAGGATCTTCAGGGCTGTCGTGAGGCTTCTAAAATCAGCCGCTCGCCAAGGCAAGGTTCCAAGTAGATGACACCTCTCTGGCACAACAACAGCAGACATCGGCCCTCTAGCGAACACTAGGGAAACAAATGTGCCGGGCGCCTCTGGGCCGGAAGCCCAGCCGCGCTGTCAGAAGTGCATGAGAGATCCCTGTCGCTGGCCACCTCGTGGTTTCCGGGGAATCTTCCGGCTTCGCATGTCGCTCCACTTGCCGCCATGCGGTTCATCTTTTCTCGAAGGTTGCTCATTTGGAAGGAAATACGGAGCGCCACCGTTTATGTGGGCACGGAGCAGCGCTTGCTCTGGATGGAGGCTGGGGATCCCAATCCAGCTTGAGCATAATGCTGGGATAGGGCTGCTTTTCGGTCGAACCTGTCACAGCGAGTGTTCTGTTGAGGCCCCCTGTGAAAGGGAAACATCGACAATGCTGGCGTATTGCAACAGGGCGATGCCCACCGGGTCTCTTGGTGCTACTTAGCCCAACCCTCTATAGTACTGACATTATGCGCATCGCACGTGGTTTGGGCTCGGCTCCGAACGGTTGCATTGCAGGCGGCCCTTGGAAACGGTGCTCCTGTCTGCTGCAGGGCGAGGGGCGATCAAGTTGACAGGCAGCCCTTGGGGCCACCGGGTCGCATTAGAAGCCTGGGTTAGGTGTCCGGCTTTTCTCCCCCGACGTTTGCAACCCTGTTTCGCCAACTCCTGCAACGAGACGCAACCTCGGGCGCGACACGAGGTGGCCGGAGGCTAGGAGAGGGTGCGACAGCCATGCAGTACACTACCATCCGGCCTGACAGGCGCTGGATTCCGGAAGCATATGGGCTTCCCCCAAGAGGATTGCCATATTCGAACAACTTTCCCCTTTTTGCTTGACTTCCAACTGATCTCTACACAGAGCTTATCTCCATCCCGGACTTGACCTTGCAATGCCATTTCGTCTCTCACGAATGGCACTAGGCGAATACGCTCGACATCGCATTATTCAGAGCACATGAATGCGGTTTCAGAGTAAGCTACGACAAACCCCTATCACCCCGATTCGACGACACCCGCAGACACCGCACGCCTTCACGCCTACCATGCTCGTAGACGAGAGCAAAACCCCATTACTGGGTGCTGGCGACTGCGCCGCGATCAGGTCCCCACGGGCAATGAAGTTTAGAACGTGATATTCCTTCGGAGTGACTCCCTTTTTGCGATGGGCCAAGGCGGTCGCTCGGGAATGCTTCGCCATGCTCCAGAGTTCTGGCTTTCCGGGTCAAGGTGAGCAGGCTGCGGCTTATAGCCGCACGAGCGCCACGAGTCATCCCTTGAGGAAGGAAGCCAACCTTCAGCAAAGGTCAAGCAAGACGGATTGGATTTGTCGATAACTTTACGTGCCTCTGATTCGAGAGTACCGGTCGAGTCAAGATTGGCCGCCCTGTATGGCGGCTTTTGAAACGCTGCTACAGGAAAACCTTAACCTCTTCAGCCCAGCGCGCACAGAGCCTGGGGCCGCTGAATACGGGAGTGCAGATTTGGGTTTGGAGGCAGTTCCCCAGCTGCTCTGACTGCAGAGGAGCATGTTCCAAGGTCCTAGCACAGGCCACCAGGGGGTTTACTGCGAAAGCTTCAGGTTCCGCGGTGGCGCCATGACAAGATCCTACAGAGAACCGACCCCCGACTATCACAAAGCTTGGGCTCAGTGATGAGGGCCATGGAGCGCTCGGCCCGGGGGGGGGGCATCTTCATATACACCAAACACCAGAATCAAGAATCAAGAGAGACTTCTGGGCAATCGAGATCTAGCTGTTATGGTTGAATTTGCACACGTAAGTGAAGTCGTGCTTATTAAACCTGCGATACAGCGTAGTAAATAAATATTCATGGGTCTAGATGGCATGGTGTGTTCACCTGTAGGAAGAAGTAAGGTGAGCTGCAAGCCTGCCCGCACACAGCATTTAGCAAGGGGGAGGTAAAGGAGGGGGGTGGTTCGCGTGCCCCACTTCGGTTGAGCTGGTTGGTGACGCCTTCCTCCACATGGCACCTAGTAGCTCACCGCAGCGTATGTACGTACAGTACGTGCAACCGCATCCCGAATTCCATCTCCAACGACGACGACAACAACAACAACAGCCCACCACTCACCTCCGGGCAAACAGACAACAAACGATTGATCGCGGCAGACAAGTCTGCAGTGCTTCCATTCCAACAACAGCGGCCTGAGCAGCCCTTTCCGACGTCCGGCTACTCGTCAAACGGCAACCCATCAATCACCATCATCGGCCCGCGCCGCCACCATGTCCATCATACAACAACACACGTCCGCGTCGCTCAGCGATGCCTGGCGCACCATCAACATCGACGCGCTGCAGGAGGACTCGTCTGTCAACTTCGACACTTCGACCCTGCACCCGCCCCTGCCCGAAATCGGGGAGGCCGAGGTGCGCTCGCTCACGGGGCAGGTTAGACAGCTGCTGCGCGGCGGGGACGCGGAGGGCGCGCTGAGGGGCTGCCTGGAGATGCCGGTGTATAATGGGAACGACCTGGCAAAGGTATGAAGAGAAGGGAGCGCTGAAGATCCCGCCCTGCCCCCTCGAGCGCTGGTAGGAGTGGGCTCCCAGGAAAAGGAGAGGCCCGGGGCTGAAAGGAAGGCCATGTGGGACTGGCCAGATGGGATGTGACAAAGCTCCGTGCTGACACGTTGGAACCACAGGATGCACACCTGCAGACCGTCGTCGAGGTCCTCCAGTCGATCAAGGCGAGCGAGATGACGCCCATGCTCCAGCGCATATACCAGGGCGACGGCGGTAGCGAGCTGCTGGATGTGCTCATGAAGTACCTGTGGGTTGTGCCCTTTCGGCAGTGCCGACGTCTACATGTCCCCTCAACATGATACCACGTGGATTTGAGAGCTGACATGGTTTTCTTGATCTTTGATCAGGTACAAGGGCATGGCATCGACATCCGGAGGCAGCGCCCCCCGGACGCCCACCAAAGTCACCCCTCAGGCCACGGGGTTCAGCCAGGTCGGTGGCCGACCAGGCGGAGCAAACGAATCTGCAGGTGCAGGCATGAGTGTCCTGTTGAGCTGGCACGAGAAGGTGGTGGACGTAGCTGGACTTGGGTGTATAGGACGGACGATGACGGACTGGCGGAGGGTGTAAAGAAGCATGTGTATGGATCCTCGAGGACAGCTGGAAAGGGCTCCCTCGAGGCCGTCCGGTTCATGCTGACCAATTGGGAGATCCTCGTGGTTGTGCCTTTGCAGCACACTATACCAAGGGGAATAATGCATATTCTAGAATCGCTTACAGACGACGTTGTCTCGGTAGACCCTATAGTCGTTCGATGCAGGTTTCTAGGTGCCTGGTAACTTGAGGTTCATCTCCTGAGCCTGCCCAAGTGAGGCGTCTCCCCTGATAAAAGTGAGACGGCCTTGGAAGCTAGAGTCGACATGCGGCTTCTTTGCTAATAGTGCTTCACATCCACAGCCATATTGTTTGCAACATAACAAGAAGCTCGTCAATGTGCATCGGTAGAAAGCCTGCAGATATAGACCACAGACATCACAGTCTCTTAATCACCACTAGCACCAGCAACGGTATTAGTCAATTCCAAAGTCGTGTCGGTCTTTACCCAGTAACGACACTTGATGAGAGGAAGTCCCTGTGCCGCACAATTGTAGAGCACCAGGCAGTGGCGTGGGTAAGCACCAGTACTTCGCTGCATGGCCTTGAAATCAGTAACGCATGCATTATGTAGGACCCGGAAGTGCTGGAAATAAGCCTAATTGAACTCTCTCTCTCTCTCTCTCTCGAAAACTGAGAGTACATTGCGAGATGCTAGACTCCCTACTCAAGTAGTTTGCCCTCAAGGTGCAACGGACAAAGTCATCTGACGACCATTGCGCAGCTAAAACTCACACCCTCATCCTTGTTGCAACATGAAGATGAACTGGGATCTCTTCAAGCCAGGCGTCTTCCTGCAGACGACCGAGCGACTGTGCAACTAGGGTATGTATTGGCAGGCCTCACTATTTGTTCTCAAGTATGTCTTTGAGATTGATCTCCGCACTGCCTCGAGGGAGAGGTTCAGCCTGATTGGGAGAGTCATGCCACCCAATCATGTAGATGATCCTGAAGGTCGCGGGTATGGACCCGTCCTCGTTTCCATGAAGCTCGCGATAGATGGCCTCGTTCGCAAGTAGGACGTCCCTGCCGATGGCGCCGGGCTCGCGGCCCAGGACGGCATTGCTCTCTCCCATGAGCTGCAGGTCATTCATCAGCTCGAAAGTGTTGGGGTAGTCCACGATTATATCGTCCACGTCGACTGTCAGCATCTTGAAGCCCGCCTTCTGCAGCAGGCCACCGACGTCCCTCACATCCGCAAGCGGGGACACCCGGGGCGACATGCCGCCCCTGCGGTCCTGCTCCGCCAGCTGCAATGATGTCCGCAGCTCGAACAGCGTGTCGCCGCCGAGCATGGCGCCAATGAACGGGCAGTCTGGCCTCAGGACATGGTTGATCTGCGATAGCACGCCCGGCAGGTCGTTTATCCAGTGCAGGCTGAGGCTGCTCAGGACCAGGTCAAAAGACGCGGGCTCGAATGGCAGGCTCTCCTCGTCGTTCAGGACCTGGCGTGTTATGGAGAGGTCCTTGTTGAAGGGCAGGTCGGCGTCGCGGTACAGCTGGGCGTGCGACGAGTCCGCGGCGACCAGCTCGGTTATGCGGTCTGCGAGTGGCGGGGAGGTGGGCTTCGCGGGATCCGGGTCTGGGTTCTCGCGGGCGAGGGCACGGGCGACGTTGCAGGTGTTGGCGCCGAGGTCGAGGGCGCGGGGGAAGTGCCGCTTGATGTCCTGCGTCGCGAGAAGGGGAGGCAGTCAGCGCATTGGGGACCCAGGAAGCAGCAGGTCATTGGGGCCAGCGAGAACCCACCAGGAGCCGCTCGCAGAGCCTGACGGCCACCTCGTCCTTGAGGTAGTCGGCCTGCCGGCTCTTCTCTACATCAGCTGCAGCCCGCTCCTTCTGCTGCCACTTGGTTCGCCTGTTGAAGACCTCGAACACAGGAGATCCTGGGGCCGGGGAGGCAAAGCTCCGGCGTGCCCAAGCTGCCGCTCTAGGGAGCTGCGTTGCGCGGACTCTGTGTAGGGCCGGAATCATCTTTGGACATGCACATTGTTGTTTACGCAGGAAAGTTTTGGAGAAGGTTGTTGCTGCGCGGTGGGGTCAGTAAAGCAAGCGCCCGAAGCTCAAGACGTCATGCACTTCTGCGGTGCCTACTATTTAGACTATTACCTTTTGACATTCCACCGGCTCCAGGGGCACACACTGATGCAGCAGGCTGCATGGCCAATTAACTTGCTCTAGAATCAGCCCGTACATACCTACCTAGGTACCGTACAGTAACTTTAGTGATGTGGCATACTCGAATGCTACCAGAGCAGTGGTCTTTCGGACGACAGGCCACCCAGAATAATAATGTGTAAGATTGGCAACCGAGGTAGCGAGACAGAGCTTGGTCTCGGTCCGAGTTTCGAGTCCAGGTGGGCAGACAAATAGATTGCCTAGACTGTTGTTGTCTTGCACACGACATTGATCCACACAAGTCTGGACGACTGGGACAGTAACAATATCTATCTGACTTGATCACTGTTGAGTCCAAGACAACTACCGGGCTGACAGGCTGATGGTTCTGGCTCCAAAACATGGGAGTCCCCAGCAGGGTTCAAGACAGCGAGCTGCAGGTCGATTTCAAGGGTCCGTGCTTGGCTAAGCAAAGCAGGTGCAGTGAGTCTGGTGGGTGAGTGAGGATGCAGAGCCGAACCTCGAGACGGCCCGCATAAATCCACCGTCGCGCCCGACCATCGATCCCATCCCCTTTTGACATTGAGGACATCGCATCGCGCCTCTTCCGTCCCGCCCACTCGCATCGATTTCCACTGCGACTCTACTTGATTCGACCGAGGACACAGATACCCTGCTAAACCTTCTCCGACATGTCGGCCCTCTACTGAATTCACGATTATCTGAGCATCGCCCCCCTTCCATCCCGCATTGCCGCCGCGGTCCCTCATGGGTAATTCAGCTCTCGCGTCCAACACGCATCAATCTGACCGTCCAATTTGACGACCCCTTTGGTTTATTTCGACGACCAACACGATCCCTCCTTCTCTCTCTGATCATCACGACGAGACGATATCGAAGACACGAACCCTAAACACCCAATATGTCGTCCTCCGCGGCGGCCGGCTTCCTAGGCCGGTCGAGTAGCAACAACTCGAACATGCGCGGCCTTGTGCAATTCATCGCAGATTTGAGAAACGCACGAGCTCGCGAGCTTGAGGAAAAGCGCATCAACAAGGAACTGGCCAACATCCGGTGAGGACGCACGCGGCTCAACGCAGCTCTGGTCGCGAAACCCCCCCTTTCCATGTCCCAGTGTCTTGCTGACCTCGAATGCTGCCTATAGTCAAAAATTCAAAGGTCTGCGGTCCTTGTTCGCCGACGACAGATTCCTTGTGGTCAAGCGGCTAACTTAAAGTAGATGGGAACCTGAGCGGGTATCACAAGAAGAAATATGTCTGCAAGGTGCGCGCCACGAAGAGTGTCCCCACCTCGTGTAAGAGAAGCGGCTGACCGTTGTGCTCAGCTCTTATATATATACATCCTCGGTTGGAACGTTGATTTCGGCCATCTCGAGGCCGTCAACCTCATCTCCGCGAACAAGTACTCGGAGAAGCAGATTGGGTACCTGGCCATGACCCTCTTCCTTCACGAGAAGCACGAGCTGCTTCATCTGGTCGTCAATAGCATAAGGAAGGATCTCCTCGACCACAATGAACTGTTCAACTGTCTGGCTCTGCACGCGATCGCCAACGTTGGTGGCAGGGAGATGGGAGAGGCATTGAGCGCCGAAGTACACAGGCTGTTGATATCACCGTATGAATCAGCCCTGCCACATTTGTGACCGGAGCTGACTGCGGGCATAGGACATCTAAATCGTTTGTCAAGAAAAAAGCCGCACTCACTCTTCTCCGACTGTACAGGAAACACCCCGACATCATCCAACCGCAGTGGGCTGAGCGAATCATCTCTCTGATGGACGATTTGGACCTAGGAGTCGCGCTTTCCGTCACGTCCCTCGTGATGGCACTGGCGCAGGATAATCTAGACCAATACAGAGGAGCCTACGCGAAGGCTGCTGCCCGTTTGAAGAGGATACTGATTGACGGAGATTACGCCGCCGACTATCTTTACTACAAGGTGCCTTGTCCTTGGATCCAGGTGAAGCTTCTGAGGCTGCTTCAATACTTCCCACCTTCAGGTTCGGACCCCAAACTCATCAGCCCTTGCTGGACCAGAAATTGACAGTCTCCGCAGATGACAGCCATGTGCGAGAAATGATCAGAATGTCTGTGCAAAAGATCTTGGATCTAGCGTTGGAGACCAACAAAAATGTCCAGCAGAACAATGCGCAGAACGCGGTGCTGTTTGAAGCTATCGACCTCATCATTCATCTAGAAACGGAACAAGCCCTGATGAGGCAGATTTCTCAAAGGCTTGGTAAATTCATTCAGTCTAGGGAGACGAATGTTAGGTACCTCGGCCTGGAGGCAATGACACATCTTGCGGCCCGAGCAGACACTTTAGACCCCATCAAGCAACATCAGGACATCATCATCGGCTCGCTAAAAGATCGGGACATTAGTGTCCGGCGGAAGGGACTCGACCTGCTTTACAGCATGTGCGATGCTTCCAACGCACAGCCAATCGTCGCAGAGCTGCTACATTATCTGCAGAACGCCGATTTCGCCATCCGGGAAGAAATGGTGCTCAAAATCGCAATTCTGACTGAAAAGTATGCAACAGATGTGCAGTGGTATGTCGACATCTCCCTGAGACTGATCGCCATGGCTGGTGATCATGTCAGCGACGAAGTATGGCAGCGTGTCATCCAAATTGTGACAAACAACGAGGAGTTGCAAGTATATGCAGCGAAGAATGCCTTGCAATACATCAAGCAAGACCACTGCCACGAGACCCTGGTCAAGATAGGGGCGTACATCCTCGGAGAGTTTGGACATCTCATCGCTGAGGACAAGGGCTGCAGCCCTATCGAGCAATTTCTAGGTCTGCATGGCAAGTTACCTGCCTGTTCTTCTAGCACACGCGCCATGATCTTGTCCTGTTTCGTCAAATACGTCAACCTCTTCCCCGAGATCAAACCTCAACTTCTCCACGTTTTCGATATCTACAGCCATACGCTGGACTCAGAGCTCCAGCAGCGAGCATGCGAGTATCTCACTCTAGCCACCCTTCCGACAGACGACCTTCTTCGGACGGTCTGCGACGAGATGCCTCCATTCCCAGAGAGGCAGTCAGCTCTGCTGTCTCGCCTGCACCAGAAGCACGCGAATACTAGTGATAAGCGCACATGGGTTGTCGGCGGAAAGAGTGCGAACTCTGACGCTCAGGAGCTTAACATGGCTAAGAACCCAGGGCTCAAGAGGACCTTCAGCACGCAGTCCCAAGCTAATGGCAACGGGCACGCCAACGGAACGAATGGTACCAACGGTCACAAGGCTGCTACCGACCTTGCTGGGCTCGATATGGCGAATCTCGGATCGGCAGAACCCAAGACAAAACCACCAAACCTGGCCAGTGCGGCTCACCTGTCGCCAGGATGGGAGAAGGGCTTCAATCGGTTGCTTCTCAAAGCCGACGGCATCTTGTTCGAAGACGGCCAGATCCAGATCGGCGTTCGTTCCGAGTATCGCGGCCAGATGGCTTGTCTCATAATGTACTTCATGAACAAGACCCCTACAATCATGAGCTCATTCACCACAACCCTAGACCTGGACGAGAGCGACAAGGGCAACTTGACGTGGGACATCAAGGGTCTCCCCGATACAACCGTAACCCAGGGCAACCAGTGTCAACAGGTGATCATGTTTGAGGCGAAGAGGATGTTTTCGAAGAGCCCCACAATGCGGATCAGTTACCTTGCCGGAGCGCTACAGGCTCTTACCTTGAAGCTGCCTGTCACTCCTCACAAATTCATGGATCCCGCAGAGCTGACAGGAGAAGACTTCTTCAAGAGGTGGAAGCAGATTGGTGGGGCTCCAAGGGAGGCACAAAAGATTGTCGGACTAGCTCCTGGCAGCCGCGACAGAGAGATGACTGAAAGCTCCGTACGCTCGGTTGTGTCTGGTTTCAGATGGGGTATTCTCGACGGAGTCGACCCCAACCGGAAGAATTTCGTCGGCGCGAGTGTACTGCACACATCAGAAGGCGGCAAATTCGGGTGTCTAATGAGGCTGGAGCCCAATTACAGCACGCAGGTATGATTGACTATTTGAAGCTCTTGCGCGTACTGTCTCCACATAGACAAAGCTGACTCGTACCACAGATGGTCCGTCTCACAATCCGGGCTACTGATGATAGTGTGCCCGCTGTCATGTTGAAGATGATGGAGGAAAGGATCGCAGCCGGAGTGTCGACCCTACCGGAGACCAATTTCGGCCCAACGCCAAGAGAAATATCCGATTCGTTCTCCAATATTATGGTACGGGAATGATAATCCAAGAAGGTTTGATGGAGTATATAGTAGCAGGTTGTCGTGCGACAGCATGTTGGTTTGCGTGGAGTACACCACAATCGAGCATATGGCGTTTTTTGTTTGTTTTTTTGGACAGCATCGGCGAGGTTCTTTCCATTTCGCTTCCTGACTGAAACGGTAGCGTCGATAAATGCGGTCTTCTAGTTCTAGCCGAGGTACCCTGCGCAGCGACGACCGATTCCATGTTGATGCAACCGGAGGTGGTGTAACACAGCGTCTTGATATATGGGGATTTAATAGCAAAGTGCCCGTCGCTTACGGCGATCATCGTGTCTCGACAACGCCTTTACCATTCTTGATATATTTTAGTTTCATAACCCTGTGGTTGCGCCTGAACCAAAATCGCCTGGGAATGCTTCAATCCGCCGGAGTCTTGCACCAAGACTCACCCCCTATGCCTCACTCATATCCTATCGTAGTAATGGTGCCCCTCATACTTGAATCTTGGCCTCTGACTTGGGCCCCCTCGCCCCGAAGATGGTGCTGCCGACCCTAACCTCGCTGCTGCCCATGGCGATGGCGCCCTCGAAGTCCTCGCTCATGCCCATGCTCAGCTCGAGCGGGCCCTGGTCCTCCCTGGCGGCCAGCAGGTCGGCCAGCTCGGCGGCGACGAGGTCCCGCTGCTCCGCCAGGCGCGAAAAGTCCTCGTTCTCGTTGTCGGGCGTGGTGGCGACGCTGCGCGCGATGGCGCCGATGGTCATGAAGCCCAGGAGGTGCAGGTGCGGGCACTCGACCAGGATGAGCCGGGCCAGCGCCACGACGTCGCCGCCGGGGGCGACGCCCGACTTGCTCCCCTCGCCCGACGTGTTGACCTGCACGTGGACGTTGAGCCTCGGGATCTCGGCGGGCCCTGCCGACGAGGAGGGGGAGGAGGAGGAGGAGGCGATGAGCTCCCCGCGGGCCTTGTTGAGCAGCTGCGCCTTTTTGGCACTGTCGATGCTGGACACGACAAACAGGTTTGGGATCTTCCCGAGCGTCTTGCAGTGCGTCGACTGCAGGCCGCCGATGAAGTGCCACTGCACGGACCGGGGCAGCAGCCCCGCCTTCTGGCTCAGCTCCTGCGCGTAGTTCTCGCCAAAGTGCACCTGGCGCGCCGGCTCGCCGTGCAGCGCGAGGATGTCGTTGGCGGGCTTGAGCTTGGACACCGCCACCAGCCTGACCTGCGAGCGAACCGTCAGTATTCCAAACTCGTCTGGCCTTTGCTTGATGTTATGTTACTTCTTCCCCGTTGCTACATCGGGGCCGATGTCCTCGCCGGCCGGCCCGTCTCGTCTCGGGGGGGGGGGTGGGGGGGCTCCAGGCTCGTCCTCCTTGGGTGCCCCCCTCCCCCTCCCAAAGGTGATGAGACAAGGCTAGGTGACTCGAGGTTGCAGTGCACGCAGAGACAAAAAGAAAAAAAGAAGAAGAAAAAAAAAAAAAAAGAGAGAAAAACTTACATTCCGGCCCTTTGCCACGGTTGCAATCCTGTGCTGCACGTCTTGCAGCTGTGAGACGAGAGCCTTGGCTCTGACGGCATCTACCTTCATCTCTGTCTCGGTCATGCTTGTGCCGATCGACACCCTGGCAGGATGGAGGGCTGGAAGGTTCGCAGTCTGGGGTGGTCTTGATGAAGCAGATCGGGGTTGGGCTGAGATTGCCACACACTGCCTCAAAGTCTAATAAATGTTCTGTCGGTCTTGCATGTATCCTGAGGTACAGGTGCAGTAGACTGTTCTGCTTTGTGCTTGTCACATCCCGTCGCCGAATTCATGAAGTGTGGCGGGAGGTGGGGGGTGGGGTCCACTGACGGCACGCCCCCTCCAACCACCGCTGTCCTTATGTACTCGGGCATATCCTCCCGACCACCTGCCATGAACTCGAATACTGTGTGTGTATGCGGGAGTAAACCCTCTCGGAGTTAATCAGTCGCCTTGTCAGGACTGATTCAATACCTCGGTACACCTTGTCAGTATCATCACCTCTTGCAGTCTGTCCCAGCAGAATGTGAGTGGCCCCACCACCAGGTTGCAATCGATGAGACTTTGATCTGCTCGAACTGTTGCAGAACCTAGACTCAATAAGACTTTGCATCTAGTTTTGACTGGCAAAGACGTGTCTAAAATTGGATACATCTGAGCACGGAAGAGGCCAGTGAGGAAAGCGTAGCTGCATGAGATGAGATGAGCTCAGCTCAGCGCCATGTCCCACACTACGGCGGCATCAAGGGGGCCCCAAGCCCTGTGAGCGGTCCATCTGTTGCGCATGTTCGAATGGTATCGATGCCTTGTGTGTTTGTCCAACCCAGCCCAGTTCGACGGACTGCTAGTATCAGGCGGATAGGCCCATGTGTGAAGGTACCGGTAGTGAAGCACAGAGAATAGGATTCACTGAAGCCTTTGCTGCTGCATTTTCATCGCAGTGCTGATCAACCTTGAAATCAGTTGATGCCATCCAGATCGAACGGGACGACAGGATCGCTCCTCAGAGATATACCAGAAGTCTCTACTCAAAAGAAATACAAGCACTGCAGAGCATCTTCATCCAATCTGATGTCCCACAACTTTACAACTGTTGCAGATAGTGAGTGCATTTACATTTGTATCCCCACAATTTCACTTTATTTAAAATAATGACAATAGTGTGTTGTGCTCATCAAGTTTCGTCAATGGTATTAATTGGATTCGAAAGGTGTATATTTAATTTGCTGCACTCATTTTACCTTTTTATTTTATTTTATTTTTTAAAAAAGGAAAAAAATCAAAACGGTTCTGAGGTGGGAGCTTTTTAAGCCTGCTATATTAGTGATATTACCATTCACAGCCTGTGTAACATGGCTACATCAGCCTTGGGCTTTTGATAGACTAAGTTCCCATTGGTGGCAAAAGCACAAGTTTCAAGAAGTGCGATGTCCTTCACCCCGTCTCGCTCCAAGCAGAGGTCTGGTCACACCAAACCGTACTGCGATTCGTCCTGAAGCCTAGAAAGGGTGTCAATAGCCCGGATTTCATATATATACTGTTGACGACGCTGGGATCTTGGCCCTCTGACTCCAGTCTTGGGTTGTTCGGAAGAAGACTATCAACCAGTCGGAATCAAGAAAAAGGCGCATACCGCCTCTGTTGAAAGCTCTCCGTTCATGATGACTCCCATGTTCGTGTCATTAGCTAGGTGTGGCTTGCTGACCGCGCAGGTGAAAGCCGCAGGTGAAAGCCGCAGGTGAACGTGGCGTCACGCAGGTAGACTAGGTACTGAAATATGCAAGGCTTCGCGGCCCTTCAGCCTCAACCTGTGCCATGGAGCGCGCTAGCCCAAAAACAAAAACCCTACTGCCATTCGTTGCGGACAGTCAGGCCAAGTCCTGCAGGTACGTTATACGTCCCAACCAGGTAGGTACACATGTCCCCTTCTTGCCAGAGAATGATACCAAAGGCAGAGCATAGCGACATCGAACGCAAAATCCCCCAGATACCTGCACCTGTCCATGACGGTCCCAAATCCTCATACGGTGTATACAAATGCCTGCTCAGGCTCCAGCACGCTGCTACACCGTTACCTATTCCAGTGGCCGAGACGACAGGCACGCATCAAGGCGGGTCACCCGCGATAAAAGTCAATTACTTAGCACCTTCCCCCCCGCTTCCCCTCCCCCCCTCTTCAAGCGAGCCTGACCAGGCTTGTGTGTATGTGTGTGTGTGTGTGTCTCGTCGCCGTTCCCCTGGACACAGCCCATTGTCGCAGTTATCACCGGGGAAGCGACCGGCCGGGAGGGAAGGGTGGGTGGAGGGGGAAAAGCAGCAGGCGGAATGCTACAGTAAGGGGCTGAATCTTCAGCCGCCGAAAGGCCGGGGCAAACCCATGCATTGTGCATTTGCCAGCCACACGCGCGTTGTACAACCATCCCTTCTCCCTTCCCCCCCCCCCCCCCCGGGGGGGCTTTGGTATCTATCTGGGAACCCGGCAGGTGTCGTCTCAGCCCGGAAACACGCAAAGATGGGCAGAGTTTTGTCCTTGCCCTATTCGGGCTGCCAGAACATAATGCGGCTCTCGCCTGACGTGACCATCGGCTGGACGTCGGTCAACGTCTTTCCCTTTGGGTGGTGGACTCTGAGGGGCCCGGCTGCTTCATCTGCGATCGATCGGCCGTGCAGGCGGTGCGTCTAGTTGGTTGACTAGCACACACTACAGACGGCCGGATTCGGACACGCTGGAACACACGTGCATGGGACAAGCATCGAACACCAGGCGACGTGCACGCGAGGAAAGACTAGTTTATCAAAACAAATTTGATTCACATCTCCCTCTGTTGTGGGTTTGTTGATAGTTACCTATGGACAATATCCTCCATTACCCACAGCCCCGAATAACATTTTCCAAGTTGGATGAGTAGGCTGGGCCAAGTCAAGTAGCAATAGTGCGAACAAAGCCAACAAAGCCTCTTCTAACAAATGTGTGGACTAGGCGCCTTTTTGTTCCTGCGATGCCACGCAACCGCCATACAAGGAAACAATTGTCGCGTGCGTGTAAAATCCCAAGAGGAAAAAAGAAAAAAAAAGGGACAAACACCCAGCGTGATTTGCTTGTTCTCTCGCAAACTTCAAATGCAAACAACCGACCCAGGCCCCAAAACGCCCTGTTCTCGACATCGCTGTTCCCGTTCCTTTCTACTGCCCACGACTTGAGTAACTGTCAACTTGATATGCAAGCTTAGAAATGCAAATATTACAATGCTGGGGTATTAGGAGCCGGAAGAGGAAATAAGCAGCTGGTGACACCTGAATGTGAAATAATTCCCTCCTCTCTCCATGACGCAGGCGCTGCGGTGATTACAGTCCTCGTGAATCCTTTCCCACAGGCAAACTCGACTTTTTGGGTCGATTCTCCCGGGGAGATTATGGCCTCGATGTCGTCCCCCGTTTGGACAGGAGCCACCTCACTCGATGTCCATCTCGTCCGGATCTTCTTCCAAGTAGGCCAGCTGGGCCCAGACCCTCCAGTGCAGGATACCCAGGTGGGCCAACCGCACGGCCATGTCCTCGACGAGCTCCTGCAGGGCTCCCTCTTCCCTCGACATTTGCCCCGTCTCGGAGGCCATTGAAGGATCGCAAATGCCGTCTTGGCCTCGTGCAGATCCAGAGTTCCCCATCCGCCCACCGGTCGCGACGGAGAAAAGTGCAACGCCGCTCAAGCTTCTGAATTCTTTCACTCGTCCACTGAGTGATCTCATTATCCGGCGGTGGAACGCAGCCTCCACAGCCTGATAAAGGTCGCTGTTCATCTCGCCAAGGTGCTGAGCGAGCTTGGCCTCGAATTGAGGCAGAAAGTCGTGTGGAGCGTTGGTGTACCGGAAAATTTGTATCGCAATAGACGGAACCAGGCCTTGCCACCGCTGCTGCGGTCTTTGGTGCTGCGGGGCCGTGTTCAGCAAGGCAACCAGCGAGTCGTAGACGTTATTGTCCTTGTCAGTTTTCGACTCGGCTGTATCGGCCGAGGTCGGCGGCTGGAGGGTGATGTAGCCAGAGCTCCGGGGTGACGAAGTCGCGGAGCCGCAGGCGGAAAGGGTAAGACTGGAAGGGCGCGATGGCGGTGTGTTGAGGAAGCTGAAGTCGCCCGAGTTTCTGTTGCTGTGTACGCTGGATTCTTCATCCGCCACATACGATGGGACAGAGGTTGGAGGTGGAGCGAAGGAGGCCGTGACAGACGTAATTCTCGACACGCGGTCTAGGTCATCGTATAGCCTCATGCAGACCTCGAGATTGATGGCGTCGAGCATGTCGGAGCGAAGCTTGACGATGCGCTCCTCATCGAACAGGAAGGTGTTTGGGATGGTCTCTTTAGCTGTCGAGGGTAATATCAGCTTCGCCAAGGCCGCAAAGAATGCAGCCGTTTCCCCAAAGCTTCGGGTGTCCTGAGTCGCTGCCGAGTTACACCGCAACGCCTCCGAGTACCACAACCGTGCCCCGCTGATGTCCAGCCTATTCGCAGCGATCTTTTTGTAGAAGAACCGCTGCTCAAAGTGTGTAGTGTCTTCGATCAGCATCGGCCTGAGACACCGTATCTGGTGGTTTGCAACGTCCAACTTCATCGCCTCTAGGACGCTCAGTAGACTTCGCATACCCTTGACGAGCTCAGCCATATCGTTGTTCCGGTTGCCGTTGGAAAGTTCGCTGTACATCTCATCCACCCATTCATCACGCATGGGGGCGCAATGAAGCTTGAGAACACCTGAAAGCCATGAGGCCACCTTTTCCAAATCTGCCATGCCTTGGTTGAATTGTTGCATCAGGAGCTCCACGTTGAAACCCTCATGGAGGAATTCACGGTCTCTTTGCGGCACGAGTGTCTGTATGATCTCCTTGACGGACTTCAGCAGAATCGGCAAGCACCAGTCGGTTCCGGCGGGGTACTCCCTTCTAAATGCTTCCCGATCTACCACAAATAAAGTCAGTTGGTCGCGGAGTGTCGTCCAGAACTGGTTTGCCTTTTCCTGCTTCCTCCGCCCTTTGTCCCCGTCCAAGTTTGGTCGGAAATGGAGTTCCGGGTCAAAATTGATGTCATGCCGGAGTTTAGGATTGTGTATGATCTTGCCTACGTCCAACTCGCTCAACGTTGCCTTAGTAACAGGTGGTTCGAGCGGTCGAGGTGGGTGAGAAATGTGACTCCTTGGCTCGTGCGTCCTCGTAGGAACCAGTTGACGAGCCGGAACGTTCTCGGACTGGATCAGGGGGCATGACACCACTGATGGGGCCGAGGAGCCCGATGTATTTGACGTTTGGGACGTGTCGGACTCTGATCGTGGGTGCTGCAGTACATGGTCTTCCGGATCGGTCGATGTTGTACTTATTGTGTCCACTAATCTTTCTGCTGGCGCGGTCTCGTTCTGAGATTCCGATCTAGAGTGTTGCGAAATGTGCCCGCCGGCGCCTTGGTCGGCCATGTCTCCTGCGACTTTCCCCAGTCCGGCTGGTTGTGTTACTGGCTTCAGCGGGCGACACTGAAATTAAAAAACCACACAGAGGAATAGCGAGTGTCTGATAATAAGCGAGTCGGCGATGTTGACCAGATGAACACCTCCGCAGGTCGACGAGAGAGCAGAGGAGTATTGAAGACAGAAACCGTAGCGCAGGCCTTGGCCAGAAAAATTGTGGCTGTTAAAGCAGTGGCACGGGGGTCAGCCCAACTATTTCTGGCCCGGAAGGATTGTGTAGAGGCGTGCTCTTGCTGCCAGACTAATGAGATCTCATGCAGCGGTTGGCCGCAGGAGTGCCCTCTCGTGCCCTGGAAACCTGCAGGCAGGCTGTGAGCGTCGAGGAAAATTGTGTTGTGTTCTCAAAGAAGGAGCGAGAAGAGAGGACGAAAGCGGCAGGGCTATTTACTGACCTGCGGTGTCGCAAAGGTGATGAGTGGTCGGCGATTCCTATTCGCAGCTTTGCTTGGTCGCCGCCGTCTGCAATTACGACAGTGCAGGAGACGCAATATGCCCGATTGGCCCGATTGGTTTTATTGTCGAGGTCGGCTCGTGTTTCCCAGAGAAGCAATGTGGTCCACGGGTAGGAAAGTAATTGTCTGTTTGCAGAGAGGCAGATGTGATTATCGGGAAGGCGGGAAGGGTGGAAGGGGCGAGGAACCGGGCGGGCCTCGTGCGGCGTGTAACAGAAGCAGCGTTGATATGGCTGCGGGAGCGTGCGGAACAAAGAGCAGGAAACCGAGCCCGGATGGAACGAAGCGCTGGTCCTGTCGCGACTCAAGCCGGGCACCCTTTCAGGACAGGGAGGCTTTAAGTTTTTTGGAGTGAGGGCCAACTGTCCGTGCAATGAGGGTGACTGCCCCTGAGTGTCTCTAGGGGTCAAGGCAGGGCGGTTTGAGGTGAAGTTGGCTATCACCACGGGACGGAGGCAGGCACGGGAGTACGGACGGGAGTCTTGTATCGGGGCCCTTTGGTGGGAGGAGGGAGGCGGCTTGCAGAGTGAACGGAGGCGATGATCGGAGTAACACAGAGTCACTCATACATATACGGACGGACGTGCCCGGGCACACTTCAGACCGGGAGGCGATGGGTTTATTAGGCGTGAGTTGCCCGGATAAGGGAAGGCGAGGGTAGTGTAGGCGTATCAAGTATCTGTGGGTGCTCTCGCGGTAGACTAGATGTACAGTCGGTGCTGAAACGGCTCTAGGAGACGGGCAGCCGAAGTGAGGAGGAAAAGAGAGGGAATTCAGTCAAAGAGAGTGACCCAGGAGGAATGAGTGGACGAGGTACCCGTGGGTTATAAGATGTGCGGTAAGGCAAGCTAAGCGGATGGAGCCCAAGGTAAGGGCGGAAAGGCAAGGAAAGGAGTCGACCAGGGAAAGAAAAAAAAAAGTCAGTCAAGCAGGAAGGCGAAATGGAGAGAGTGTCAGTCAGAATGGAGGAGGAAGAAAGGGAGTGCAGGAGAGTGCAGGAGAGTGCATGCATGGCATTGCATTGCATTGCGTGGTGACAAGAAAGGACAGGCTGATGAGCGAGCAAGGGAATGGCCTCGATCCAGTCAGTCCAGTCCAACCCAGCCAGTCAGTCTGCATTTACCTGTACTGTACATGCCGTGCCGAGCGTACCGTCCGTGTACCACAGAGTACCGTACGGGCACGGCACCGCAGCGCACGGCACTGTCTGGGCATATTACGGTACCTGGGAATATACCTTGCGCACATGCCCACCGCCCAGTGGTCCGAGCTAGGCGGTACATGCCCTGTTCGTCTGGTCCGGTTACAGGATGCGTGCTGTGTTTGTGGATGCGGCGTGTATTGGATTCTAATTAGTAAATGACGACCCGGGCCCAAGCACCAGGAAAAATCATGGAGCCAGGGCAGCCAGGCTGGCGAAGGGCGCTGGCAGGGCAGGTTCAGGGCAGGGCAGGTTCAGGGCAGGGCAGGGCAGGGCAGGGCGAGGCAGGGTAGGGGGGCATTGGAAAATGAAATGCTGCGTCGTCAACGCGCGCACACCCCCCAGTCCCCACCGACATGAAGGGACCCCAGCTGAGATGTAACTCTCTTGGTCGCCTTGCCCGCGACGACCCTGCTGGGGCTAACCACAAATCAACCTCAGATCCAGGAACCTGGGGCTTGGGCGGGAAGAAGCAGAGGGATAGGATGGGGTAGCAGGGGGCTGGCCAGCACGGCCAGGCACAGGCACAGGCACAGGGCACAGGCACAAGGAAGGTACCGTCCCCCAGGACAAACTCTCAACGTCGCCGTCGCTATATTCCGACGGAATGAGGGCTTGATCGCCGTGGCAGCTATTGTTGTGGAGCCACAGCAGTGCGCGCGTGCGTGTACATGTACAGTGCCGTAGTCCGGGCAGCAGGAGCAGCAGTGGGCTGCGTTGCGCGCTGCGGACTATGGACTGTGGACTGTGGACTGTGGACTGTGGACTGTGGACTGCCTGCGGACCGCGCACATGACGGTCGTCCTGGCAGCCTGGATCTGGTCCTGGTACTGGCACGTGCGAGTGCGAGGCGAGGTGAGGGTCCCGGTCCAGTGCAAGCCCAGTCCGGGTCAGGATGGGAATGGGAATGGGGGGGATGAGGATGGAAATTCCACCGAAAGCCATCCAGGCTGGACCATGATCTTCGCTGGGCTGTTCGACTGCCCCCCATGGGCCCATGGGATGGAATGGATGGAATGGATGCGCAGGATGCCTGGAACGCAACGCAATAGTGGCTTGCGGAGGAAATGGTGTCCCTTTGCACAGATGGCCCCGTAGGAGAGCCGATAGCTCTCGGTCCGCGAGCCACGGCGTTAGCCTCTAGGTAGGGAAACTAGGCCCGTCTCAATCGAGATGGTGCCGACGTAATGAGGGACAATGCAGAGCAAGGCCGTGCAGAGCAATGCAAGGTAAGGTCATGTAATTGTAAAGTCATCTCATCGTCCTGTGGTAATGGCAACAGTAATGTGTTACGCGCATCGAGGTGAGGCCCGAACGGCGACTGGGTCTGTCGGGGGTGGTGGTGTGATGGTGGTGAAGGCATGGTGGAGGAGGAGGGTGGTAGTGGGATGAGAGATTCTCTTCCTCGGCCCCTTCCCAGGTTAGTTTGGCAAGTCGAGGCTGATGTCATTCGAAATGAGGCTGACCCCCCACGGAATGGGCGTGGGACTCAGCTGAGCAGCAAGCCATCATTTCTCTTCCTCGGCAGGAACGCGAGATCCAGACAGACACACACACACACACACACACTTTTACGGAGAAAGAAAGAATGAGTGAGGGATGCGATACTGGGTATGGTGCATAACAGAGCCAACTAAGTGCAGTAGGGTAGGATCAAGCACTCAACCCTAGGTGTAGGCAGCCATTGCAGTTCATCATCCGTCATCCGCCGTGCATCATCCGTGCTCACCTTTTTTTTTTCCTTTTTTTTCCCTTTTTTTCTTTGCCCTTCCTGTGAAGCCACCCGGCCCCTGCACACAGATCTAATCATCCCTTTCGATGCTGTGTAGATTACCATGTAGATATACCCTGTCCGACTGCCTGCACGTCCAAGCTCGCTCATCTTTTGGGGGGGGGGGAGGGGGGATTGAGAAGGAAAAAAAAGGGAACGAAATTTTTTCTTGTGATCCTCATCAACCCTAAAACAAGGAATGTTCCAGCGAAACGAAGGACGGGCCTGGCGCTGATGCTGTCGGGCGGTTGAGACTGGGATTGGGGATGAAGATGAGGGCGAACAAGCCAGCACAAGCCAGCAGGAGCCTGAGCCCGCGTCTCGTCCGCATCCCATCCTGCTCTTATCGGTCACCCATTACGACAGGAGCACGACACGGGCGCTGCACCATTTTGCGCCCGCACCCAACTCGAATCATGGCCCAACTCCTTGCGCCGATCTCTGATAGAATGGCCCGGGCCTGGTCTGGGCAGCACGACCTGCTGGCACGACAAGCTCTTTGCCCAGCGCACAGGCTGCAGTAGACTGCCCACTGCACAAACCACGGCTGGGCTGGGCAGGGGGCCAAAATCTTACTCCCGGCGCATCCCCTCAAACACGCTGCAGAGGTCACCGCGGCTGAGGTCATCACGGGATCCCGGTACGGGCCTTACTGTACTTCCACAGCAGGACGCATAATTGATTTGATGCCGGTGACTGCGGTTCGATTGTGCTTGGGCCACCACAAGACAAGACACGACAAGACGGTGAACAGGACTTGGTTGCCACAGCATCCACCGGGCATTCCCGGCCCCGAAGCCGGCAGCTTTGGGCTCGACACCATGCAGAAAACCGCAGAAGTACGGTGAGTGTGCAGCGCGCAGCAACTATGAGCTGTACACGTTCCAGCCCGTCAATGCATACTCCAGACCTCGTGACTCTTCCGACAATGCGACAAAGCCGGCCTGGGCGGGTTGCATTCATTAATCGCTATTCCTATGGGAGGCCAAACCGCACGGAACGCCGCATGTGCCCTCACGATTAAGCTTGGTCAATCACCCAAGTAGAGGCACGGGCGGCGACCGTCGCATTGGTGCAGCGTCGTGTCCATCATTTTAAATATTGGCTTCCGCCTTGGTCGCAGGTGTGAGTCGTACTAGTGGCGCCCTCATCCCCGGCGGGTGGCCAAGTTGAAGATCCAAATCCAACCCAGACCGCCTGCGCATTTTTGCATACTTGGGATCCATGGGCCATCGCTAATGACGAGGTGCAAGAGGGTGCCATCCAGCCCGCGGGAGCCTCGAACAAGCTGCTGGGATGGCCGATGTTACCTACCATCAGCGTCTGCTTTGTGCGGGCATCATGATGGCCCTGGACGGCGTGAGAGCCTCGTTCTGGGGTCCTTTTTGGGCCACGTTCGCCGGAACCCGAAACCGACAGGATCAGAGAGCCATGGGACCGCGCAGACTGCGACCTCGGACGGCTGAAGGGAGTTGAAACAGGAAATCGGCCCTGTGTAGGATGATACAATACGCATAGCCTCGCTGGTCTGCAGACGCAGCAGTCTAAGCAGCCCACGCTCAGATGAGGTCTCAGCATGGGCTCCTTGGGGACAAAAGCAAGCGGCAGACGACGGCCACCCGTAATTCACGGCTCGAGCTGCTGCACTGAATAGGGATCAAGGGTTTTCCTGTGATCCCATCACGAACAAGCCCCGTAAGCTGAATAAATCCTCGGATCCAGATCCTCGGTACTGGGTCGCGAAGGCGAATGGGCAGAGGCGAAGAGGCTGCTACCAGGGGGTCCTGTCGGATTCGGCCCAACCTAGAACGGTAGGATGAGGGCCGATCTGAGGAACGCTCGCACCGTTTGTTTCAATTTCTAGAAGACGCCCTGGACCATGTTAACCGTTGCAGTGTGTGATCTATTTTTTGTTTTGATTTCGCAGTTCTCAGGCCTGGCCATCCTAGCCTCTTGGTCCTCATTCCTACAACAACAACCAAAAGGTTCGGCACGTACGGATGGTTTTTACCCACCACCCACTGTCCGAGACAGATGCTATGGATGCAGATTAATTGGGTCTCAGGAGTTTATTCTTGCGTTCCTTCTCTGGCTCCCTGCCGGCCGCCAACGAGGGCCTGTGCTATGTAGCTCGAGCCGAGCATGAACAACAAAGCATTTCGTCTTTGCGAACGCTGGGTGCCACAGTGTGACGCTTTGACACTGTGGCGTGCGTGATACGGCGGCTGTGATGACCCAGGCATGCGGCCAGCTACATCCAAGGGTGGCTTCTGCACCGTCATCTGCATAGGGGCGACACGAGGAACACCACGAAGCAGTGTGAACGACTTCTTCTTTTGCCGGCTTGCCACTATTTAATGCCGCGAGGTTGGGCTTGTTGGCCACATGCATGAGGGCAATGTCTCTGCACATCCAACGAGCAGCATGTCTGCGGAGGGTCAAGGTGCACGCCTGGCCATGACATCCCTTCAACAGCACGGCTGAGATTGCTGCCGCCCCTTCCATTTGGGTGGGGCCAAGAGGGATGTCGCTGAACCCGGCCCTGGACGTTGGCCGGCTCACGATTATTGATCCCAGCGGCGGCCATGTGGCATTGCAAGGTCGGCATCGGTATTACCGTGTCGGCTACCCTGCCCTCTCTAATGTAAGTCCGACGCCAATGTCCAGTGGGAAGTCTCAGAAAGATTACTGTGCAGCCGCAAATTGCAGTCACCTCAAGCACTGCATGGCATAAACGAAGAGGCGCAACAACAGCGACAGACATATCATCATCACACATGACCTAAGGGTGGTGGTGTTGGCCGCATGCCAGCGAATTTTGCGTTTTCGGCCCCGACAATCGACACATGCAACGATCCACCGCCAGCCACAGCCAAACGTTCAGCGCTTGAGCCTACTCATGCATATTACCCCGCGAAGCCAGAAATCTAACTGAGCATCGTCACCCAATCTTTGTGCAACACCAGCCAAGCAGCAACGGCAGTCGTCAACGATCGAATCCACACCCGCCACAGCGGCATCGGTGTTGCTACGTGTTCGCGTTCGGAGAGTCATCCACGAATCGTGCATCTATTTCGCATCAGCACGTGGTGGCTCTTGTCGCGACGTGGTGGGAGGCCAGGAATCGATGAGGTGGAGAATCGAGCGCGATGGCGACCACTGTACTGGCATGCTGGCAGCCGTCGACTATCACACTGTCCAACGTTCCGGGAGGGGGGTTTCTAACTCCGTATTGCCGGGGATTGTAAGCTCTTCAGCGCGCCGCGCCCGCCACCCTCTGATCAGTCAAACCTCTGTCGAGGAGCTCTCAGCTTGAAAATTCCTCTGCGTAGGGACGTGGAGATGCACAGACTAGATTTGTCCGTGATGGTGGCAGAGACGCTTCTGCTGTTTCTGAGGCTAGCCAAGATGAATTCGACGAGAGAAAAGGAAGGAATTCGATTCGGTGTATCAGGAGTCGTCATTCATCACACAACAACTCGATCGCACATCACATCGGCGCACAGCCGGAGCCGCGTAGCCAGCACAACATATTACTCCACCTCGTCTTCAGTCTAACAGACTCTGCGAAGGTCGTCCCGCCCAGGTTTTGTCCTTTGCCTCAGGTAGCCACTGATTCGGATCAATTCTAGCGAGTGCGGTCTTGTTGATCAAGATGCCCTGACTCGTCTGTGCAGATTTCCCTCGCCCTGGAGACGTTTCATCATCAGGACACTTCAGCCCAACCAAACACTCAAGAGTCTTCCGGCCTACCTCACTAGCGATTCGAGCAGCTTAAGCGCGGTTGGAATGGACCAAATACTGTGCCCCGGGCAAATCCCTGCCCTCAAGTACGCTCACCTTCGGCGCAGTCGGGCATGGCGTGGCACACCGGGAGGCCTTCGACGCCGTGGGCATCGGAAGACTTCCTAGTGCAAAGGGTGACCGTCCCCGGAGGCCCGGATCGATCCCAGGGTCAGGGGACCGAGGTGTTAAAATTAGCAATCAAAGAAACCATGGGGAGGTGGGCTACGCCGAGGGGTGCTGGGGACAGTACCACCTCAGTAGCTGCAGACCCCCCCTTTTCACAGGGGGCGTCCCACTTCATGACCTTTCGATTCGACCTTCTGGAAGGGTTTGACGCATCCAGTCCCGCCCCGCCGAGGCTTATCCTGCGGACGCTTAGAATGATCCACACACTCCTGCGTCTTGCGTCTCGACCGCTACTATGAGCTGACCATGCCTTCGGAAACATTGCGCCATTCGAAATGTCCGTGTGGCTTTCCCGCCGTCTGAGGCACCATGGATCCTTCTCTTTCCGGGGGGCATTGAGCATATAGGAAGGAGTGACGACGTGGTCGTAGCGGTGACCACACGCACTCGGCCTCGCCTCATTTTGCAACTTCAGGCTGAATTGTGCAGGGAGGATGCCAGTTGCCATCTTCCATTGGGTCAAATAGCGACGAACCATGTACGCACAACCTGAGCCTCTGTGACCAGGCCGGCTGCTGAAGCATCGCGATTGGCTGTTTGTAAACGGGTCCGCCCGCTTGTTGCCGATTGCAAAGTTTACGTCTCCTCCTTCCATCACAAAATTCCAGCCTTTGCTCAACATTGGATCGATACTTCGTGATTCACCTTCTGAATGGGAAGGAGGGCCGACTGCTAGGCTATACTGTACCGCAACCTTTTGGCTCATCTGGAACACACCGAGTCGGAAAAATTGTATCTTGGAGGGGACTCAAGGTTGTGCGAGGGACGGAAGCCACAGATGTCAGCATTTGCAGAGCAAAGGCAACTCTAGGACACTCGATCGCGCCTTTTGCGTGCCAAATTCCGAGATACAACTTGCATCTGATCGTTTCTTAGTACACAGATTGGTTAATGATGAAATTCTCAGGGCATTCCGTCGTCGCTGCAATGTGCGTAAAGTCGACACGACCGAGGAAGTAGCTTCTTTGCTTTTATCTCACCGGCGGTAAGACGGGGCGATGATGAGTTGGTACCCACTACGCAAGGGCGACCAATACTCGAGTGGCGAGCACATCGAGAGGACTTCGAGAGACATGCGGCACGATTGCCTTGGGAGCTTCACCACTCCATGGTTTCACAAATGACTCTGCCTCGCCAGACTCACTCGATTGAGGCGACTGATACAACCCGCTGTTGCAGTGCTTGATGAAAACGTAGCCTCGAGGAGCATCCACAGAGGCGTATCAATGGTCACTCATGACTGTGCTGATTGTGGAAGGCTGGGCGAACAGTGATGGTATCAGTCGCACATGCAGCGGGCTGGGCTCTATGCACGTAATCACACAACAGTTTGGTGAACTTGAGACGAAGCCATACTAGGTGATACATTTCGTCTGAACAGTGAAAATGTAAAGAGCCCTGGGGCCAGAGTGGTCCCATCCTGCACCCACACCAACCTGGGGTGTGTAGTACGGGCAAGCCCACTGCGCATGCTTTCATGCCCAACCACGTCTGTGAGCTCGTACTTGCTTCGCCCGCCCACACCCTCCATGACTGGACTTGAGCATTGTGCGTGGTGGCGGCAGCAGAAACGCCAACTGGCTCAGCATTCGGGGCGCGTGACAGATGCATTGACGCAGGGTCAGAACTCATGAGGAGTGTAAGTATCTGTCATGTATTGTGTACGAGTTGTTGCCAGCTGGTGTTGAGTTTCACAAAGCTTCAAATTCTCCGATTTACCCCGGGATTCACGATAGCAATGAGCAACAGACGCCAAGAACCCACTGCTCTCCTCGCGACGAACCATCTTTGAGAATCTAGTCGAAGACTCGAACAGAACGGACACCGAAAAGGAATCTTTGATGCCACGTAGACATGAGAGGACACCACGGGACGACACAGACAGATAGGGATGATGACGAGGTGAAGAACATCAGATGTCTGGCCCAATGATAGATGCGTCTTCGAAATTGGTTTGCCGCAGGCAAGAAGCAAACCTTCTTCGACGAGCACGTCAAGCCCAACACTGGGGCCACAACCTCGTCGTGGCACGGATCCCAGGGAACCGAGCGACACGCAATGGTCACCTCGGCCTTGCGTCGGATGTTGCCCTCTGTCGTGATCTCCAGCCCGCGCTGGTAGCAGTGATGTTCTCATGTGTCCCAACAGAGCGAAGGTCCCCGGTAGCATCCACGATTGATGGTTTGCCCAGCAAACTTCAAGCCATCATCCGACCACCATGTCGTCCCGTCCTTTCCGAAGTCCTGACAAACGCCCTATGAGCTCCATATCGGTTCGCCGTTGAAAGAGAAATGATGTCGTGCCACCAATCATGTGAAAGTCGTCGTCTAGACTTGCCTGTCTGCCTACACCATCAAAGATAACTGGAGCGCGTCAGCAATGCTGTGAGGCCCAAACTGCAAATGGGGCACAGAGGGATCTTTCCTGTTCCAACTTACAGCCATGCCGACGCAGCATATACTTATATAGGGGCTTAGGCGCTCCCCTATCCGGGCGCATTTCCAGAAGACGCCCATGGGGCCGTCCTTCTTCCTGTCCAGGACGCTAGGGAACATGTCGTGCACATAGGCGCAAGTGCAGATCAGGAGAAGGATGACGAGGAGGAGGGACTGAAAGTTGAAGAGGGCAGACTGCAATGCGACACGATTTCAGTCAGCAATGTGATCGTCGACCTTTCTTGGGGCAGGGGAGTCGGGACATACCATGGTTGCTCGCCGTGACTCTCGGTCGGCCAGGTGTCGTAGATGATGTATTAAGTCAATCGCTGGTCCCGGGAACGATGCGTATTGACCGTGTGGGCGGCAAGTGTTGAAACTTGTTGTTTTGGACACAGTGTTGGATACCGAGCTCTTGGACGGCAGAGGTGTCGTAGAGCCTGCCTGGCGCCCTTGATTGCATGTGGGTGCGGCTACCTCAACCCACTCACATTAGGATCCCTGCAAGCTCCTGCATGCGCGTGCCTGGATACGTACCTGAGGAGGTAATCTGGAGCACGGCCCCACCTCTGACCCTGGCGGGCCTTTTCGCTTCCGTGACCATCAATCCGCCGCTTTTCAAGCTTCACCAGCGCAAGCCGAGCGAGCTTCATCCCCCAGGCTTGCCGTCGCACAAACTTCAGCCTTGTCTCGAAGCGGACGTGTCCAAGTCTCACATTTCGACGACGGGCCTATAATACTGACGGATTCTGGCCGGCTCTCTTTGATCTCAGCTTGAGGCATTGCTCGCAAATCGCAGGCCGTGCGTGGCACGCCACAGACCGCACGCTCTCGTATCGTGCCTCGCCCACTTCTGGACTCCGCGAAGCATTCTTTCTATCAACTGCTACCACAGCTCTCCAGGGCCCTTTGCCAAGATGGAGCCCCGAGCGCGAGCCGGCAAGAATGTCGGCAAGATGAACTTCAGCTTTCAAGAGCGTACGAGGCTTCTGCGGGAAACCCACCTCTGTGCACTTTCCCTTGTGCTAACCCAGACCCTCCACCCCCGCAGTGACCCAGTTCCTCATCGCCCACGGCGACTCGCGACAGCCCCTCCCCGAGACGATCCGCGTCCTCGACGAGATCCTCACCGAGTTCATACAGGGCGTGTCCTTCGAGGCGACCCGCGTGGCGCAGCTCGCGGGCCGCCAGAAGGTCAAGTACGAGGACTTTCAGTTCGCCATGCGCAAGAATCCAGTCTTCCTCGGCAAGGCCGCCGAGAACAAGGAGCTGCGCGAGATCATCGACAAGCAGCGCAAGGTCTTCAACGAGGACGAGATGATCAAGGAGGACCTCGGCGACGGCGCAAGCGGCCCCGCAGCAGGGAGCAGCGGGCCCGGTAGGGGCCGGAAACGCGCCGCGCCCGGCAGCGGCGCCGAGGGGAGCAGCAGCCAGGCGAACGGCGCGGGAGAGAGCGCCGCCCGCGCCAACGGCGTCGATGACGAGGAGCTGGGCGAGATGGACGACGTGGATGACACGGAGCTCGTTGGCGCTGGCAACCGCAGGGCCTAGAAGGCTCCGGGTGGCTGCCGGGCCACTAAGCAGCAAAAGGTTTCCTTCTCGAGCATACATCATCACTCCCATTACCAAACGAAACTCATGAATGAAGCATAGCGACGGCGTTCTTTGGGAAGGGCTACACATTATTGCGGGGGCACACAGGATTAGGGCTGCCGAGCAGGAATAGGTCTCTTGCACTGCAGGAACCAAAGTGAAACAAGAATGCATACTGTCTCGACTCAGCTCGAAGTTTCAACAAGAAGAAGAGATGATGTTGTGGGAAGTGTCCGTCACGTAGCGCTGTAGGTACGGGCTCAGATCGCGTTGTACCCTTGCATGAACCCTGTAGTGAACCCACAGGTCACTCCTAGGCCGACTGACATTCACGACTTGCACAACACAGGAGCACATAATCATAAGGGCGTCTGCGTTGGGATAGCTTCACTGATTTAGGCCTTGGAGACTACCGCCCCGTCTGGTGCACGTGTTGACACTAACTCAGACCATTGTTGAGCCGCAGGATATCATACTGCTGATACGAATTCAACCACTTGTAGTGTCACTTACCAGCTCAGATCTGTAGAGAATTATAAGTACTCCCGTTGCAGACCTACATAATAGCTCGATGCAGGTGGGTTTGGCACAATATATTTCCTTACAGCTTGGGGGACCAGAATCACAAAGTCATTTGATAGCAAGTAAGTATTCAGTCTATCGCCCGCCGAAACTCCATCATGCGATTGACCCTGACCCGCAAACGCACGCCATTTTGACTCATAAATACAACAATCATCCCCAAAATTCGTGTTGCTCAATCACGAGTGCCCCTTGTCGAGCCACCTGCCCCAACCTGTGCCGTCCCTTGCTTCTACCTCGGTGCCGATACCGTGGGCATACTTGCTCTCCTCTTCCGAGAACTTCCTCCTCTCCATCCCCTCCCTGGCCAGGAATGCCCTCGCAAACTTCCAGGCCTCTGTGTCCGCCAGGTTCCACGCCTCGATCGCGGTCCTCAGCGCCAGGTTCTTCTTGTCCTTGGTCGCGCCGACCACGTCCTTGGCCCGCTTGAGCAGCTGCGGCTCCCTCTTCAGCTCCTCGGGTTTAGCGACGGGGCCATCGGTGGGGTCGTGCGCCGGCTGTGGTCTTCTCTCCGGTCCGGGGACGGGAGTCTCTGACTTCCCCTGGTCGAGGCCCTCCGTTGGGACGTCAAAGCCAAAGTGCCAGTCAAGGTCATCCGGCAATTCCTGCTCGGCGGTAAGCCAGATAGATTTCGAGGCCGCAAACTCTGCTGCCACGGCCTCCTTGAATCGCAGCACACGTGGGGCTCCGCCCACCCCGGAGCCAAGGTACTCCTTGGTCACCTCGGCGAGCCAGATGTCGCGTGGGCAGTCGCGACGGATCCAGGGAACGTCAAGGTCGTCTTTGAGCTGATTCAAGGTGTGCAGGGTGTATGGGTGGGGCACGGTGCCGATGGTGTATAAGCCGGTTGTGTTGCGATACCGGCTCGGGCTGGAGATCTTGAGAGGTGAGGACGAGACGCAGGGAGCGCACTTGGGATTGTTAGGCGGGCAGGAGGTTTGTAAGGGAGACTCGGTACATTTCTGTAGTCGATTGGCCAACTCGACTGCCGGCTGGACCATGGTCGTGGTGTGGTGAGGAAGTGGCTTGAGCACCGCAATACCCTTCTTGAAGTTGTTCTGCCAGGTGAGATGCAAGTGGGAGGTGATGAGCTGGTTCAGGCTGTCCAAGCCCTTCGCACCATTGTTGGTGATGGCCTTGGCAACCTTGTCATACTTCTGAGACAGAGTGTTGGCATTGTAGTAGGCCAACGACTTGGGAGGCTTGTCCACCCAGAATAGCTTCTTCTCATCATCCTTCTCAGCGGGCAGAGCAGACAGGAAGTCCTTGGCAAGCCCCACCTTGGAGCTGCCGAAGACAGCTTTGATGGCGGCCATAATATCCTGCTTGGATCCTGCGAACAGCCCGTCTTCGAGGTCCTCCCACCGTGTCAAGCCTTGGTATTCACCACGGCGCAGATAGGTCAATAACGGGTCGTCATGGGCCGCCATGGGGAACAGCAGGTGGGACGTCAGCAGCCCACCGCCCATGTTCTCCCAGGCCAGCCACTTCATCAGGTCCGACTTCAGGGCCGGATCCATTTTGGTCATCCGCATCAGCTCCTCGTATAAGGGGTTGCTCGTAGCTTCCGCGTCGCTCAAGATGATGGGTTTGAAGCCTTGGGCCCACCATGCCCGCCTCCACGACAGCAGAATCTCATTCTCGGCCTGCTTGGTTGTGGCATCCCTCTGGACCGTGGTGTCATAGTAGCAGTACACCTCAGTTCTTGTCGGAATGAAGGGCAAAAGAGCCCTAGTCTCGTCCAGAGTGTAACTCGAGCTGAAGGGGATAGCGAGCCACCTCCAATCGGAGAACCACGAAGACTGGCCGTCGGTGTCATTGGCTTGTCGCTGAGGGGCGTGGGCTGGCGATTTGAAAGGGTTCCATGATGGCAGCGACTTCCACTTGGGTATCGACACGGAAAACTTGTGGTCGGATATGGAGAGCGTCGGCCCCGGGATTGACGAGGGGGCTGTAAAGAGCAAGCTGAAGACGGCGAAGACGGCGAGGCTGGCGAGGAGAACCGATATGCGGCGGGAAGAGATCCGGGGCAGGGGCCGCCCGAAGATGACGTGCTGCTTAGGCATCGTGAAGGTTCGGAAGTGTGGTTTGGAACGGCGTGGTCAAGCAGCGCGGCGAGCAGCTCGGGAGCTGAAGGTTGAGAGTTGCAGCCTCCTCGCGGTGGCACGGGACAAATCAAAGGGTGCTGCTGCTGTTCAAGGGAGCGGCTGTGCCCATCTGGAGGATTGCCAACGAGCTCTCAAGCCATGGGCATTGAAAGCAACACGCAGAGTTGCGAATGCCTGCTGTGGGCTTGGAAAACGAAAAGAGACAAGCTTGGGACTTTCTCGTTATTTTTGGTGTCGGGAGAAGAGGAATCGAGGTTGCGTATGCCAATGCTCGCTTTGGCTGGTGATAATCGAGATAGGCCCGGTGCCAGCAACGCCGCCAGCAAGGCGCACTTCATGCAATGCAGGTGGAGGCCGATCAAATTAATTGGGAACGACGCTTGGCAGGGACCGGCCCTGTCAGAAGCAAGGAGCACCACTCCTAAAGCCTGAAGTGGCTGGACTTATGTAGCACACCCTTCCGCGCCTTCCTATGGGACGACCTCCTAGGGGTTTACGCGCTATGGCATAATCTCCGTCCTGTCCCACGAGCTGTCACAAAGCTTGGGGTTCCCGAAAACCACCTAAGTACCCAGGCACCGCAGGCGACGGGCAGCCCTCTAAAATAGCACCCCCCTGGCACCTACACTAAGCGCCCATATCTTCAACTTTGCATCGCAATACTTCCAGTCGCACAATGCTTACGGCATGGTGTCGTTGTTGTCCCTCTGCAGAAATCTGCTTGTTGCGAGCCAATAACCCCCAAGAATATTATCCCACCCTAATTCACTGCCCAGAGAATGAGCGCCGTTGCAACATCAGAGTGGCCTGCTCACACATCTGTCGCCTTGGACACGCACACACTTATGCACACACATTCAGGCAGCGGTTGGATGGAGTTGAGCAAGTCGTTGGGGTTGGCCCCATAGAGACTCCATATCCGACAACAACGGGCACTTGGACGTAACGTGATATTCTGAATGCCCAGAAAATTGTTGGCAAAGACGGAAGGTAGTAGCAGGAGGACAATCCCGCTCACCATACCATACGACTGAGCAGGCAGACTGACAGGACTATGAGAATGACTGTGTATAAGCTGTAAGAGATGTGAACGAGCGCCTCAGCTCTTTCAAGCGCAGACAGGCGTAGTCTTCTGGATTTGTTTGACAACTGACAGTTGATTCGGATTGATGAACAACAGGGGAAACAATAAGTAATACTCTTATGTACTGGTCAAGATGCTCTGCCGGGGCCTGGCACTCACTCTTCCCTCCTTTCTGCTCTTCGCGGCTTCTAGCCCAGTCGACGCGGCCTCGACAGCCGCAATCTTCCTCTTCCAAGATGTGCTGCAGTCCAACACGACGGCACTGAAGACGTCCGGCTTCAACACCCTGCTCATCTTTCGGATTGGCGTGCTTGCGAACGGCGACCTGGTCTACTACTCCACCGGCAGTGCCGGCGAAGCTGTCGACGCCCCCGTCGTCACCGGGGGGACCTACGTTGGAGGATCAGCCCTCTCCGACAAGGTGAAGTCGTTCAAGACTGGCCAGGCCCTCATTGACCGCGTGGAGGTATCTCTCGTCTCGCACGACGCGACCTTTGTCAACATCCGTGACCTGAATCAACGCCAACGGGACCGGCGCGGACACGCTACTATACACCAACTTTGACGTGCTGAGAACGCCATGGGACCTCGACGCCTTCTACAACGACGATGAGTCCGTCTACGACGTGTCCAGCACGGTTAGCTTTGCCAAGCTGCTCGGCGACATCGGGTACAAGTCCTCCATCTCGTCCTACACCAGCACCAGCTTCTGTGCAAGCGTCACGCAGCAGCTGCCCGGCCTGCTCGACCGCGTCTACCTCCATGTGTACGACGGCGTGGCGGGCAATAATCCTGGGTCGTGGCAGCACGCCCTAGGCCTCAAGGTGACCCCACTCGTCTGGGTGACCAACGACTCAAAACCGAGCCGGAGCACCACGCCTGAGCAGGCACAGGCGAAATTTGCCAACTGGAACGCTCAATATTCCGTGGATGGAGGCGGATATTGGAACGATTATGATATCGAAAAGATGGGATCTTCTTATACCGCATACGGTCAGGCGTTGACGAGTGTCTTTACTTAAAAACAGGTGGCCACTTTGGGCAGATTTCTGCATGCTGTTCTGCCAGACGATTGGGAGTCAAAGGAGTTGAAGCGCCTGAATGCACAAATTCGCAAGCCGTGTAGTCCCTTCTCTTCGTCCCTGCAGACGTTGAGGTTTGTTAGCGAATCAAAAAGCTCTCAGCATCAGGTACGATTTTTGGGGGACGGATGCTTCTTCTGGGACGGGAACCATATAAGATTACTACCCCAAGAGAACCTGTATATCGTAGACTTATTGCCAATGAAGGCATCCTCCCAATGTACATGATAAACAATCCTTGCTATGAATATGAAAGCCTTGCCCGTGCTGCGTGTAAAAATATCCAAGAAGAAAGAATCGGGAGCGCGATTAAACATCATACACGCCGTATTGGTGTCGAAAGGCTTATAGTTATTATGCATTTGACCCAGGACATTGGCGCCTAGGCCGTTTTCAGTGTCGTTACCGCGGAGTGAGTGGACTTTTGCCTGACCCCGAGGATTTCTTGAGTGCTCGAAGCTCCTCCTCCAGCTTTCTGCGCTTGTTCTGTTCTTCCTGCAAAGGGTGTTAGCTTCTGGATTTCGAACACCAGTCAAGGTACTCACCCTGAGGTCTTCTTGAAACTTCCTTCTCTCCTCCTTCATCGTCGCCCTGAACTGCTCGCTGAGCATAGATGCGCCAGCCCTGGGGCCCGTGCCCGAGGCATTCGGCCCGGCCTTGAACTTCTCGGCGTCCAACTGCTCCTTAAGCTTCGTGATCTCCGAGTTGTACCTGCTCCTCAGCGCGGCAAGGTCTCCTTCCAACGTCGACCTCGTCGCCTCTGCTTCGTCTAGGCGGCCTTCCAGATCGACCTTCTCCTTCTCTGCTGCGAGCGTCTCCTTGGTCAGCTCCTCGAGATCCTTCAACGTGGCGGCCAGCTCGGCCTTGAGCTTTTCCGACTGCTCCACCATGCTCTGCATCTGGGAGCTCTTGGTTAGCGCTGCCGCCTCAGCTGCCCGCTCTGAGCGAGACCCGTAGGCTCCCTCGAGTTCCGCCTTGGCGATGGTCAGTTCCGTCTTGGTCTCGATCATCGATACGTTGAGCTGCTCCAGTTCCTCGTCCTTAACCCTGATCTGCTCCTCGAGTTTCCATTTCTCATCCTGTGCGACTTGTTTGGTGTCGTCTGCCTCTTTCAGCTGATCATTCATACTGCTTAGCTGGGCCTCAAGAATCTCCAGCTTGTCCTGCAGAGCCTTGGTGTCCGATTCTAGAGATACAATCTTGGCGTTCCGCTCCCTAAGTTGATCTTGTACGGCTGAGGTGGCGGCAGTCTCGTTAGCTGTTTGCGTAACCTGTAATGAGTCCAGGTCTGCGAGAGCCTGGGACAGCTTCCGTTGAGTCTCTTCGGCCTCCGTCTTGGACTGCTGAGCATTCTCCTCACAGAACGCCAGGAGACTTTTGGTCCGGTTCAACTCCTCCACCTTGTTTCGCAGCTCCACGTCCTTCTCGGAATCGGATTTGCTGTTCAAATCGCGCTGCTGTCTGATCTGTCTCTTAAGCACCGATTTTTGCTCCTTGAGACTCGTTGCCTGTCGGAACAGCCATTGCACCTTCTCAGAAAATGCATTCAACGAGTAAGGTTCATCGTAGTCGAAAGATTCATCCGCAGATACATCATCCTCGTCATCTGGCATCCCTTTTCCTAGACGTACTTGTCTTCGAGCGTCCCTTTGTCGGTTGATCTCCGCATATCCTTGTTGAATGGTATCCCACAATCCAGCAAGGACTGACTCGATCTGCTCGGCCTGCTGTGCACCGGCGGCTGCCGAGGAAGCGTTCTGCAAGACTGGCAGCGTCGACTCAATCCAGTCGAAACGCTCCTGTATTCCTGCATCCTTGGCCGAAGGCGGGCCGGGCTGGCTCTCGTCGACAGACTGTGCGGCTCGATACACCAGGCGACTCAACCCATCCAATCTATCCTCAGCCTGAAGCAGTACGACTGCGGAGTTGTCAGAATTCCTGGTGCTGTCTGCCAACAAGCGCGATTGTCCTTCCTGGTCCTGCTGAATTGTTGCCAGGGCCTCAGCGAGATAATCAAGCTGACTGTTGACCAACTCGCCAGGCTCATAGTTTCCAGACGGGGCAGGCCGGTAACCTCCATTCTTTGTGGGGTTTATTTGGACCACTAGATCTCGGAGACGGTTGTTAAGATCTTCGAGACTCCGCTCCGTAGAAGTAATGACATCCAAATGTCCAGAGTTCTGCTTTTTCAACGTTTCCATCTCGTCGCGCAACTGGTTCGATCGCTCCCGCACCGGCGATCGTGGCGGTATTGGTATATCGCTCTTCAGCGACCGGCCAAAGGTTTCAGGTTCATCGAGAGGGAAATACAGGTCCCGATCCAGATCATCGCTGGGAAACTGCATGCTGTTTCGCCCATTTGTGTATGTGTAAAGACTCTCTGGACTTCCAGGCATTCCATTGAGCATGGCTGGAGGAGGCTTTCTTTTCGAGGACGCCTTGTGAGTAAGCTGCAAGATCGCAGCCGTATGCTGGAGCAGACGGCGCTGCGGCGCCAATATTTCTTTCTCCAGGTTGAAAAGCTCCGTCGCCAGTTCCTCGCATCTGCGTTCGCTCTCCTGCCTCTCAACCGCTGTCTCTTGTGCAGTCGGGTCGGCAGTGGCTCGGTTGCCTCTTTTGCCGGCCGTGTATAACTTGGACATTGATATCGCGGCATCGCGGTATTTCATCTGTATCGCCAGGTTTGCCCGCGCCTGCTCGATGCGCACCGTCAACGACTGGATCTGTTTCTTGAGGTCGTCAACCTCTTCTTGCGCCAGTATCTCCCATTCTTTGCTATCGGTCAAGGCCGTCTCGGTGAGCAGGTGCACTTGAATGGGGTCTTTGAGGTCGACGTGGGGTGAGCTCTGTGTTCGGTCTACATTCAACTGTGTGCCGTGTTAGCTTGAGAGGGGTTGAGGCGCTTGTGGACTTCACAAACAGGATTGTAGCGCGGCTGATCTTGCGCGAATCCATTCAGGACGTCCCTCCTGTATCCCTCCATGATCTGTCTCCCGCCCGGGCCCACAGCCTGGGTAGGGGATAGGAGGCTATCGTCGTTGCCATAGTTCCCATTCATTCTGGCCTCGCAGCGGTGTTACAATAGCTGACTCGTTCGTCAATGCATGATACAGTGTCCAGAGAAAAGGTGGTATCGGTGACTGGCGAGAGTACACAAAGGACAGCGGTTCGAACACAGAAATATTGCTGGTCACAAGATCGTTGTACAAGGGGCCAGGGACGTGACAAAAGACGGGGACAGATAAGTGGATCCTGGGCTAGCGAGCTGAGGGTATCATGAATGGTGCAAAAGAGTGACAAAGTGGAACGGAGCAAATGAAATAGACTTCAAGCACGCGTCTCATATGGCCTTCATTGTCGTAGGCACTATTCGGGCTTTCTGGGAGGAGAGGGTTGGTGAAAGATCGTTAAAAAAGAGAGGGCGACTACCAATCGAAGGAGCCTTTTGCAACAAAGGCAGATCTTAATTCGACCTGTTGTCAAAAGGGGCGGACACTTAGGCAACCCCCCCTGAGGCCCTCACCAGCCGCTAACCCCAAATCATAGGGTGCCTATTTACTGCCACAACTACCCGCGGCTTGCCAAGAACTGTCAATGCATGGACCTCCGAGATATTATTACGGTGAGACCCCACGAGTTGCATTCAAGAGAGCAAGTTGCCTCCGTGCTCAAAAACAGGCACTTATCCATCCTTAGCACACCTGGGGGCCAGACGGTACCCCAAGCATTGCGGTAACCCGAAGTACCAGGTATCTAGGTACGTAGTACACCCATATACGGAGTACAGCACGCCACGGCCGAGATTGGTTGTGGGCTATCTGGGTTCCCGGGTATCTGTTCATTTGGGCGCCTCCGAATCGAGAAGACCCCTGTTCTGGGAGCCTGGGGCCCGAGCGTCGGAGCTGCATGCAATTCGCAACAACCACGGGAAATCGCATTCTGCAAAACCATCGGCGCATCCTCCCTCGCCATCAACGTCGAGTCCTCTGGAGTCACGTTCATCAACGCCAGAGGTGCCCATACAACGGTTCCGACTCGGTCAACCCCGTGGACACTCTTGCCTGCACACTTCTGTGATTTCTGGGTGCGACGGCCCGTCGCAAACTGATCCGCGTAGACAGCAGGCAGAAACCCGAATACCTCGACCTGGCCAGCTTGCCCGGCGCAACGACCGCGACAACAGCAACAATAGAAAAAACGTCGCGTCCCATTGTAAACCGCCTCTTTCCGCACGAAAACCTTCGCACCCGGAGGAGGAGCTCTCCTTTGCTTTCACTGTTCGACTAAGCACACATCCAAGTCGAGGTGCTGCATCTCGCCATTCGCGAATTTTTTTATATTTTGTCAAAGCTCCTAGCTTTTTAAATACGACAAGATGGGCATTCCCGCGGCCTTCCGGTGGCTTTCCACCAAATACCCCAAGATTATATCCTCGGTCATCGAGGACCAGC
This sequence comes from Diaporthe ilicicola, assembly GCA_023242295.1. Taxonomy (NCBI): domain Eukaryota; kingdom Fungi; phylum Ascomycota; class Sordariomycetes; order Diaporthales; family Diaporthaceae; genus Diaporthe; species Diaporthe ilicicola. The sequence goes on from JALPVH010000023.1 coordinate 248,935, forward strand.
CTCTGACCATGGACGATGGCTCCGTCATTCCTGTGGACTATACGCAGCCCAATCCAAATGGTGAAGAGTTCGACAACCTCTACTTGGATATGAACGGTATTGTCCACCCTTGCTCACATCCTGAGGACCGACCTCCTCCAAAGGACGAGGAGGAGATGATGGTCGAAGTCTTCAAGTACACCGACCGAGTGGTCAATATGGTAAGGCCGCGCAAGCTGCTCATGATTGCTGTCGGTAAGTGAAGACTGTCCAAGTCCACGGTCCCCACAACTTTGGCTGACATTTTGACGCTTTCTAGATGGTGTTGCTCCCCGTGCCAAAATGAATCAGCAGCGTTCCCGTCGTTTCCGTGCCGCCCAGGATGCCAAGGAAAAGGAAGCAGACAAGCAGCAGTTGCTGGAACTCTTGAAGCGACAGAACGGTGGTACCCATCCTGCAGAGTCTACCGAGGAAATTGTCAAGAAAGCTTTTGACTCAAACTCCATCACGCCTGGAACGCCATTCATGAAAATCCTGGCAGCCAGTCTGAGATACTGGTGTAGTTACAAATTGAATACCGATCCAGCATGGGCGAAAATCAAAGTCATCATATCAGATGCGACTGTCCCGGGAGAAGGCGAACACAAGATCATGAACTTTGTTCGCTCCCAGCGGTCCTCTCCCGAACATGACCCAAACACTCGCCATGTTATCTATGGTTTAGATGCCGATCTCATCATGCTTGGTCTCGCCACCCATGAGCCTCATTTCCGAGTCCTACGTGAGGATGTCTTCGCCCAAGATAGCAAGGCCAAAATGTGTAAGTTGTGTGGGCAGAAGGGCCATGATGCCCAGAACTGCAGAGGAGAGCAGAAGGATAAAGATGCCGATTTCGACGGCAAGGACAACGCCCATCCGTTGAAGCCTTTCATATGGCTCCATGTCTCTGTTCTCCGCGAATATCTCGCTGTCGAACTCGATGTGCCCAACCTTCCCTTTCGTTGGGACATCGAGCGCGCTATTGATGACTGGGTCTTCATGTGCTTTTTCGTCGGCAATGATTTCCTGCCCCACCTTCCTGCCCTCGAGATCCGGGAGAATGGGATCGATACACTTACTGCCATCTGGAAAGATATTTTGCCTCACATGGGCGGCTACCTTACCAAAGACGGGCATTGTGACCTGGAGCGGGCGCAACTTATACTGGCTGGGCTTGCGAAACAGGAGGATGCTATCTTCCGCCGCAGAAAGGAGACAGAGGACCGGCGCGAAGCCAGCTTCAAAAGGCGGAAGGCGGCTGAGCAAGCTCGCGGAGGTGGGCGCAACAACGCGGGCCCCCAGGGCAGGAACAAGCACCAGAAGGTTGACAACATGGTGCCCGGCCTTGCTCCCGATGCGGCTTTCGTGCCAATCTCAAGCCTGCCGGGCCCCTTATCCAAGCCAAACAGCACAATCACGCACGACATGGTTGTCAATAAGAGTTCTTTGCAAAATGCAAATAATGCCAACAAGAGTGCCGCCAGCGTTCTGAAGAGTCAGATTCAAGGTCTAATGAGCAAATCCACTGAGCCCCAGGAAGAGACGACGAAGGGCGAAGAGCAGACCCAGGAAACTCCTTCAGCTTCACGCAAGCGCAAAGCAGATCTTTTGGAGAAGGAAGAAGGCGGCACACCGAGCACTGACAGTCCTGACGCCGTCACTCCTTCCGCTACAGCCGAGAACGAGGGGCCAGTCGACACAGTGAGGCTCTGGGAGGACGGATACGCCGACAGGTATTACGAACAGAAATTCCACGTGGATCGAAACGACGTTGAGTTCCGTCACCAAGTCGGGCGCGCCTATGTGGAGGGTCTGGCATGGGTGCTGATGTACTACTTCCAAGGCTGTCCGTCTTGGGACTGGTATTACCCTTATCATTATGCACCCTTCGCTCAGGACTTCGTCGACTTGAATAAGGTCGAGATCAAGTTCGAAAAGGGAAGGATATCCAAGCCCTACGAACAACTCATGAGCGTTCTTCCTGCGGCTTCCAGACACGCGATTCCCGAGGTGTTCCATGACCTCATGACCAACGAAGACAGTGAAATCATCGATTTCTATCCCGAGGATTTCCAGGTCGACCTGAATGGCAAGAAGATGGCCTGGCAAGGCATTGCGCTTCTGCCGTTCATCGACATGCCCCGGCTCCTTGAGGCCATGGCAAAGAAGTACCCACTGTTGAGTGAAGACGCTTTGGCACGAAATGAGCCTGGACAAGACGTCCTCATTATATCAGATGCGCACCCAGGCTTGTACGACGATATCATCACTCACTTCTACTCGAAGAAACAAGGTGCACCGAAACATCAGCTTGACCCGAGGACAAGTGATGGTCTAGCGGGCGAGGTCGAAAAGATCGAAGACTATTTGCCTCATGGTGCCCTGACGTATCCACTTGATAGAAAGTCAATGCCTGACCTTGACTACGACCGCTCTTTGAGGTATGCCGCTATCCTTTCCCCTGCTGTACTCAGTTGTAGATGCCATTACTGACAATGCCCAGTGTCAACTACGAAATGCCAAGCAGCGCGCACACGCACAAGTCTATGCTGCTTCGTGGCGTCAAGCTTCCAACACCGGCTCTTGACCGGAATGACATGGACGAAATTCGATCGAAGGGCCGCCGTGGGGGCAGAAGCTATGGCGGCGCACCCCTGGGACGCCACAACTATCAGACCGGCCGTACTGAACCCATCAATTATGGCCCCGGAGGTCGCGGCGGCTATCAAGGAGGTCGCGGCCGAGGAGGCTATGGTGGTGGGCTTGACAGCTACCCTCCACCCAGAAATGGTGGTGGCTACCCAGCACCGCCTGCAAACTGGGTGCCACCTCCTCCTGGAACCGCGGGATTCGGTAGTGGTTTGCCGCCGCCGCCGCCGCCTGCTCATTTCGGTAATGGCGGTGGGTACGGTGGATACGGCGGCGGCTATAACCAAGGCTACAGCAACGGTGGAGGATACGGCGCGCCACCCGGTCAGTACCATGGTGGTGGTGGAGGTGGAGGAGGAGGAAGCTATCAGGGTCATCACGGTCAGGGGTATCAGCAGCAACCGTACTCTGGCCGCGATGACCGCCGACAAGGAGGATATGGAGGGGACAGAGGCTACGATCGTGGATACAATGGCAATAGTCGTGGCTATCGTCGTTAGGTCTGAGTATCATGTTCAGAACCAGATGAATGTTTTCAAGAAATGCGATACTAAAATGGCGCTAAATGAAGCATCTACTGGACTCGCACGTTGTCTATTGTCTCGCGGAGGTGAGCTGTGCTCCGTCGCTATTTTGGAGGATAACAACCGTTGCTCAGATTGTCTAATGAGGAGATTGTCTTTGCCAAATGCTCTGATGAAATCTCTGGAAATCTGCTGCGGTGTACTCGTACACTTGGTGCACCAATCCCTAGGCGTCTCTATGAGAGCGTGTGGCCTTGGTGATAGCGTTGCTTGTTTTCCCATTGTTTTGCGCACCATCAAAAGTTTGATCAGGAAATATTTCCGAGTTGCTATCAAGTCACGGGGAAAAAAAAAAAAAAAAAAAAAAAAAAAATTCAGACCTCAGGACACTTCTTGCTCTCTATGGGCCGCTTCGATGGTGCCTTTGGGAACAATTGTGTGCTCAAAGTTGTCCCTTTTGCGAGCGAGGGAGTGGCTCGTGGATGGCTGGGGAGTTGTGGGAACAAAATCAAAGGTGAAGGGGACCTCGCCCATTGATAGATCGTAGACCAGGAGCCACGATTCTGGTGGCTGTGCTGGAGGTGACCTGCTCCAAAGCAATCCTTCCACCAATGTGCCACACTCGCCTCGTATCATTGGGAAGACAATCAGCTCTCGGAGACTGTGCTGCTCATGAAGATGGCGGGTTGACTGGCCGTGGGCTATTGTGAATCAGTCATGCTCATGCTCATGATAATGAGATCTTTGATGGTCTAAGCTCCGTCATATTTTGAGGTTGCCCCTTGTCAACATGCAGCCTTGGTATCCCTTTTCGGTAGATGTGACCGCGAACTCTTCTTGGCTACCATGGGCATGCGCAGCCCTACTCGGCTTTGACTTGGGCTGCTCCTTAGGCTGAGACCAGAACATGGCAATTCCATTGTTCTCTGGGGAGACGGGCTGAGTCTAGGGGTAGATGCGCAGAGACCGAGCACTAACAGCCCCTTCTGGATATTACCACTTGGAAATTATACTTACACTACACACTTATGTACTGTAGGTACGCAGATAAAGTCTAGACGCTGAGATGCTGATTGTTGGCTAGATGTGCCGCGGTCGCTGGGTATCAAAGGTGGGTTTTTGGGCTCCCAAGGTTGACTCTGACTTTGGGATGCAAGGGACCAGGGGTAAGCTGCCCCCCCCCCCTTGGGCCGTGGGAGACGACGCCTCACCCGCTGGCGTTGCTCCCACACCGGGTCGACCTCCCCACTACCGAGCTGCTGAAGCCTTTAAGCTTAGCGCATGCCGCGGTAAGCACGGTACGGTAGCGACGCACACCGCAGTCTGCTGCTACCCTGCTGCCCTGCTGGCCTGCTGGCCTGCTGGCCTGCTGGCCTGCTGGCCTGCTGCCCTGGCCAGGCTTGGTACATGTAGATTGTACATATAGCAGGCGTCCCGGTCCAGCCTTGGGAGGTCGAGGACACATGCAAGACAGTTCTATTGGGCGAATTGAGGGAGGCCAAGGGCATGTTCATGCATCGTCGACCGTTGCAGTATATCCGACCCCAGAACAACCCCTTCGCAAACCCTAGAGGACCGATTGCTCAATCGAGCGCGCCATCATCTGTTTCTTTGTGCCGATCCATTTCTGCTAGCTCGTCGTTGAGAGACCACGTCTACTCCACTCTTCAAACCCCATCGCGAGCTCCATCGAGTCAACGCCCGCTGCTGGTTCCCAGCCTGACCCGTTCCCAAGCACCGACGCTGTCTCGACGCTCTCAATCGCTCAAAGTCGCAGCATCCTCGCCTCTGTGCCCAGACCGCGAACCTCTAGCCTAGCCGCTCCGATTCTTGCAAGCACGTCGACTGCTTGGCGCTGCAGTCGATCCCCCCACCGAGAGGGCAGCCCGATCCCAGTATTGCCCAGGAGAGGGCATGCTGCTTTAAATATGCGAAAGAGGGAGACACACCCCTATGTCTCTCAGCACAATGAACGGTGATGGCAGCCTGGTTCGGTGTCTTGTGGAGAGGCTCACTACAAGGGTAAGGAGATCACGGCAGGATGCTGCATGCGAAGGATGAGGAGGAGGACAATGGGGATTCAAGACTCGTGCTGACATCCTTTTGCCCCAATGCAGCTTCCACACCGAACGGGCACCACCAGCCAGGATCTCGCTCAAGATGACATCGTTCTCATCACCCGTGCCACCCTGCTGAAGGTCAGCACCGGGTCCATCAACGTCGTCCTCGACGCCTTGATGGGCCTGATTGAGGACCTAGGGCGACCTTATAAGGCCGGAGCCATCTTCACCCACCCTCCTCATGTCCTGGTATCCGAGATCTATATATATGGTCTGATTGCCGATTGTTGCACCAGCCATTGGAACGCATTAGGTGCTGTTCCGTCGCAGCCCGAGGCTTGGCGGCTGAGAAGTGCCCAGAGGGCTAAGCTACCTCCTCCGCAGATGCTCGAGTCTGCCTTGGTGGCCCGGATCCTGGACATTCTGAGGCTGTATGCTCGACCTCTGCCGGAAGGATACAGTCTGTCGACCCAGACTCTTCTCGATGAGTTCAATACCGAGCGCACTGTGGTGGCGGACCATCCCGAGCCGGCCACCCCCTTGCCCCCGGCTGGCAGCGAACTGCCGGTCGAGAGCCAGGCGCTATTTGACTCTCGAATAGAAAGTCTGGAGCGCCAGGGCAGGACCATCGCCGAATTCGTTAGTGCCTCAAACTGGACGAGCTCGTTCGAGTATCTGAGAAAGCTGATTTACATGGTCCGGACCACCACCTCTGCGCAAGTCGCAACTGTCCAAGCGCCTACGAGCGCGGATGACGAGTATACCGCATTGATCGTGTTGCGCCTAATAGGATGCTTCTGGGTGGATAGTCAAAAGCTCGGTCTGGTGATCCAGGAGATCTGCTCCAGTTACCTTCACTTTCGGAGGCCGTTCCAGCATACCATTGCCATCGTCACCCCGCTATTGATCACAAGATGGCTGGATCGCTATCCCGACGAGTTCGTTCAGTTGCACACGATTCACAAGAGGCTAGATGGTGGGCCAGATACTCTCTTTGATATGACACAGACTGTTGTGCATGATAATGGGAGGGCAGACTCGGTCGCCGATGGCGTCAGGCGGAAATTTCTACTCTACCCGTTGCAAATTACCTTGCTCTTCCTCCTCCCTGATGTGTTCGAGGTTGCCAGCAATCTGCGAGAGGCTAAGAGTGGGAGCATGTCCAAGAAAGTTGCCTTTCTTGACGGTCTAAGGAAGACCCTCAGGAACAAAAATGAACAGGCCGCGTACTGTCTCGTGCTACTTCTGCGTGCCGCCCGACATTTCGACCTCGAGAGTGATTCGGCGTTCATGAGTTACGCCCTGGACGTGCAGGATGAGATCCGCGACGCTGTTTTTCGTCGTAACAGCTCGGGCCCGGATAGCGGGCTGTTTGACCAGGACATCATGACTGCTGCCTTTATGAGCTTGACAGACCTTAACTACGAAAGCTGTGTTGAGTCCTTAGCGCCGTCCTGTCTTGCCCCAAACACTCCTCTTGGTTTCAAAATCGCTGTTATTCAGGCCTGCTCGCACTTTGCAGGACTCCAGGAGGCGGACCGTTACACGCAGCTCTATACCATCGGGTTCGAGTTCACGCTGGCTCAGCTCAAGGTGCGTAGCACAAAGCAATCGCACATGGAGATCAGAACTGACTTTGGCGGCAGACTATGTCGACAATATTTGTCGTGGGCGACCACGGGTCTTCACGCAAGGCACTGGAGCTAGTTGACAACAACAGCATGCTTCACCATATCATCTCATTTCTCTGTGTCTGTCCAATTGACGTGTTTACGAAAATCCCAGAGCACAGAAACAAGAACGAGTTCTTCGAAGAAAGCTTCGAGTCTTTCCTGCCCTGCCTGGTCACCTCAAACGAGCAAGTGCGCAAACTGGCTGCGCAAGTCACAGTGCGCGTCTTCGGCAGTACAATCATTATGGAGTCTCTCCGTGCGTCAGAAAGATTATGCTCTCTTGCGTTCAAGCAAAAATTTTGGAAACTGACCTCACTTGTACTGAGTGACCTCTTCGACAAGGTCGACTCTCAAGACCTTGGTGCCGGTATCAACTCAATTCACGGGTACCTTGAGTCTAGACTTGTCTTGCTGCGGAAACTCTCGGAACTAGCCAACTTGCCCGAAGAGATACCAGAAAGAGCGGCCATCACCACGAGGCTCGAGACACTCTTGCTGGTTTCATTGTGCTCGGCGAAGATCGAGACCTGCCAACTAGTTATCAGCTGCTTCGGTCTATTCTTCGAGGAATGCCGTATTGTAGAGACTGCGTCTTCGAGTACCGCAAAGGCGGCGTTGTCACTACTTCGAAATGGCGATGTCTTCCGAGAAATCGGCTCTCGCGCGTTCCGCTTTACCGGACTTGTCGCCTTTCAGAAAAGGATTCGTGGCCTGCTACGGCGAATGCAATACCCGAGCGCAGGCATCTTGGACGCGTGGGCCCTAGCATTTGACAGGTGGCTGCATTTATCAAGAGATGTGTCGACCATAGCCGTCGACACTACATCCGAAATGTCAGTGGCTGAATGGCGAAATTACTCTGGCTTCCTCGCTTCTCTTGGTGGTGTCTGCATAGCCGACCAGACCGCGATTATTGACGACCCATCTCTTGGAGGTCTGAAATGGATTGACCGACTCTCATCTGAAAACCAGGAGGAACCAATACTCAACAGGTACCTGAGGCTCAGCATTCAGCTGCTTGCTTGCAGCAACGTGCGGGTGAGGGAGACCACGCGCGAGGTGCTCTCCTCGGATATCTCGCCAGCCTTGTACCAGCCTCTCTTCAAAGCGCTTGAGTCGGAGCTGGATATCCTATTCACAGGTGCATTGGAGTCTGCTGTCAAGGGCCTTGACAGCGAGATCATCTTCGCCGAGCAGTCTATTTCCCTGCTGCGCGCACTGGTGGATAGACTGGACGGCCCATCCGATCTGGGAGCAGCGTCATCTGTGCATCTGGGTGCCCTCACGCTGAACTTTGCCAAATTCCTCGACGGCGTTCCGGATACCAAGAACAGCCTTATGGTTAAAATAAAAGTCTGCCAGCTTTGTGAGGCTGTCGTGAAGAAAAAGGAACATCTTAATTTGAGAGATGACGTTCGTATCCGCAATCAGCTCCTCGAGTACATCTTCAGCTGGATCGCGCGGCCACGTTCCCCTCGAACAGAGTCTGCTGCGGCATTTGGACCTGCACGGCCCGATGACTCACTGAGAATTCAAAGAGATCTCGACAGGGCTTGTCTCAGATCACTGGCCGAGTTGACGTACCGCCTGCCGCTGCAACCAGGCGATGGACAGTCAGATGTCGGAACAAGCGAGCTGAAGTCACAGATGTTCCATACTTACTTCAATCGGTTCCTATCGCTGCTAAATCTGGAATCGGCAGAGGCAAGCAGGCATGACCATGGCACTTCCGCCAGGGATGACAGTATCACAAGCTCTGAGCTCGCGATCACCGTCCTCTCCAATCTTCTCAGTGCCAATATTGACGTGGGCCTGAAGCACTCCTTGAGCATAGGTTATCATGAGAACGTTGAGATAAGAACAGCTTTCGTGAAAGTTCTCTACAACATCCTGATGCAAGGCACCGAGTTCAACAACCTGTCCGACACTGCTGTCACGGAGAAGTATGACGAGCTGCTAGATCTCCTGACCACTGATACGACACTGGCGGCTGCTATCAGCGCAGTGTGCCCCAGTAGCGAGGTCGATGAGGTGACCATATCACTGTTGAACATCTTCGAGACCAGAGGCATGAGCTTCGCGCTGCTGGAAGCTCTCGTCAAGCAAGAAATTGAGGATACGGAGAACGAATCCGAGTTGCTGAGAAGAACTTGCGTGGCCACCAAGATGCTATCGATCTATGCGAAATGGAAAGGCACGCCATACCTGAAAGCGACACTGCAAAAAGTCGTGGAGCGGCTCATGCTAACTTCAAAGGACCTGGATCTTGAACTGGACCCAGCCCGTGTCACGTCACAAGAAGAACTCCAGAAGAATGCCCTGCAGCTTCGCATAGTAGCAAAGGTCTTTATTGACGATATTTGTGCTTCCTCCGCAAACATACCGTCACCGTTTCGGAAAATTTGCAGCATCATATCCTCGGCAGTCATGCCTAGGTTCCCAGAGGCCAAGTACACCGCCGTAGGGGCCTTCATCTTCCTCCGGTTCTTCTGCCCAGCTATTGTAGCACCTGAAGTCGAAGGCTTAGTATCGACGGCACCGTCCAAAGAGATGCGTCGAGGGCTACTTCTGATTGCGAAAGTCGTCCAAAATTTGGCAAACAACGTGCTTTTCGGAGCCAAGGAACCGTATATGTTTCCTTTGAACGACTTCCTTACGCAGAACATATACAGGGTGACAACATTCCTGCGCGAGATTTCCGTGTCGCCCGAAAAGACGGATCCTCCCAGCACGAATGAGTCCTTTGATTTCGGCTCCTGCGTGGCTTTACATCGCTTCCTCTACGATCACTGGGACCAAGTGCGGCAGCGCCTCGCTTCCCAGGAGAGAAGGGACTTTGTTCGGACCCCGGCTGAGATCGCTCGCATGCGCTCCCCTGTCCTTGAACCCCTCAGAAACCTCATCTCGCACCTTGGTCCACCAGCATTGGCTGTCACTTGGAACAGGCCCTTGATCTCAGCCAACAGTCCGCCAGCTTACTCTAGGTTCCAGAATTTCATGCTCCGCAATGCGTTCCGCAGTACTGAATCGTTCGTCACGGCCAGGGCTGTGTACGATGGTGGAGAGAGCAAGGTAAGCCCAAAAACATCCTACACAGATATGACACGTCCTCTGTAATCCATGGCTGACGGCTGACGTCTTGGCTTCAGGATGGCTTATCTATCATCTGCATTATCTTGAGGAACATTGATGACGAGAACATTGATTATGATACATTGATATATTGTTACTTGAAGGTGAGTTTAGACAATATTTCGCTGTCATGCCTTTCTGTTATTGCTAGTAGCGCTGCTATTCAAGGCTGAGAGAGGCGCCCGGGATCCGTCATCGTATTGACACTGCGAGCAGATCGCAAGCCGCCTGTGGCATAGACCTTTCGGGTTGCTCATTGACGCAACTTGCTACAATGGGCAGAACGACGAGCCTCAGGATGAGCTCTTTCACAAGCTGGAGCTCCTCACCCCGACCGAGCTATCAAAGCAGCTTAGTCGCGTCTATATCTATAACATGAACAGTGCATTCCGGTAAGCAGACTGATGACTGTTTGAACTGTGATTGCGATGCTAAGATGATTGTTGATGTAGCAAATGCCTGCGTCGTGTCCTCCGTGTCTCGACCAGAAAGGACGCAAGTGTCTTCAATCCTAACAACATCGAATACCATCTCGTTGGCAGCATCAAGGAGTTGCAAAATCATTTCCACTTCAACCAGCTTCACCTCCCAAAGGAGACAATCAGCGTCTTTGCAGACACTCGCTACGACTTTAAGCCAGTCGTACGACTGTCGAAAACAAAAGGAAGAATCGCCTGCCGGGTGATGGTGGGCAGCCAATTCGTCCAGATAACAACGGCCGAGAAGCAGGAGGTCCACCCCAACTTCCGCCTCAGTGCCACCATCAACGACATCTTTCGCCTCGGCGACGTCGACGAGGCGCCTACGAACGTGAAACCCGATGATGAATCGGCGTTTGGCCTTCGAGCCGACAATGGCAAAATAATCATGTACTTCACCAGCCCTAAAAAGGCGGAGATTTTACAGACGATCCGTGCCGCAAAGGCCAAATACGGCAAGGACACGCGCTCGCTGAAGTCGTTTGAAAGGCTTATTCGGCCACAAGATGTGCCGGGCACGCTTTTGAATCTTGCCTTGACAAACCTAGCCAGCCCCGATCATGTTTTGCGACTGTCTTCATACAATCTTCTGGGGGCTTTGTGCAAAGCCTTCAACTTCACGGTCGCGTCAAAGGTTGTGTGCACACGAGGTAAGCCACAAACCCCAGAACTGAGTCCTTGAGCCCGTTTGCTAAATGTGTCTAGATATCGCTGTGCCGTTGGATCCGTCGCGCTTCATTGTGGAAATCAGCAAGACGCTCGCCCAGGCTGAGCCACAGCTCACGTCGGATTTCCTCAATGAATTTTTTGTCGGCTGGGACAGCTTTTCCGAAGAGCAGAAGCCGTTGAGTTTGGCCTATCTGGCGCCTTGGTTACCTGGTCTCCGATCATCAGTGCTGGCAGCTGAGCCCGACAGTGACAAAGGTCGCGACAAAATTGCGAGCCTTTTCCGGAAACTCATCGACGTAACACTGTCCGACCCGACTTTGAGCTTTACATTGGAGCAGACAATCTGGCCTGCAATCCATGGAGATGAGGTTCTTCTCGACATTTTCCTCGAAGAGGTCGTCAAGACCGCCCTAAGCATAGGCCTCCACGACGAACAGACAGAGACGTTGACTTCGATTGTCACGGCAATCGGCAGCATCACACTCCGTGGCAAGATAATTACTCGTTTACGAAAAGCCATGAACCGGTCCTCCATGCGGCAGAGCAAGTACCTCCCGGACAACGTAGTGTGGCCGGAGGTCTGTATTCTGCTACAATTCTGCGTATCGCTGTCATTCGACAGTGGGATTCAGGCGCAGATGTACTTGCCGGAGATCTTCCATATCGTGACGATGCTTGCAAACACAGGCTCGCCAGATATCCGTATTCTGGTGCACAGGCTCTTGGTCAATTCCATTCACGCAGCCTGTACGTCTTTTCATCTAGATGAGGCGCGCCAAGCCAAGCTCAGAGGAATTCTCGAGTCCTTGTCGGAAACCAGGACTGATATTTGGAGCATCACGCCGGCATTCCCCGGGCGTGATGGGGCTTCAATGTCTACGACACAGGAATACGGCCCCAACCTGGCGGCAACAGAGACTCTGGCTGGCATCATGTTCGAGATATGCTCTATCGCAGCAGTCTCCACGGACATTGCTAATACTTGGCGATCGCGCTGGATGAGCCTTGTGGCCAGCACCGCCTTCCAGAACAACCCGGCCATCCAGCCTCGTGCCTTCTCCGTCATGGGCTGCCTGGCAAGGGAAGAGGTTGACGACGATCTTTTGTATCAGGTCCTCGTAGCCCTACGGATCAGCATCACTCGCTTCAGCGGCGAGGACAGCAGCAGCGAGATGCTGGTGGCGATTGTCACAGCACTGTCCCGGATGATGGCGAAGCTCCCGTCAACCTCCCGCTATGGCGTGCAGCTATTCTGGCTCGCTACCTTCTTGCTTAGGCTTGTCCCGACCAATCTATTCAATTGTGCAGCGGTGTTCCTGGAATCGGTGCTCACAAATATCAACACCTCAGGCGACACTCGCGGCCCGAAGCTTGTGGCGCACCTTTTGCAGGGCCGTGAGCAGCTCGAGGAAGTGGCGCTTCCGCTGGACGCCTTCTACGGGATTCATTTCACAGCTGAGAATTTCCACTTTGCAGTGTGCGCATGTCTCGCCCGCGGCCTGTCAGATACTATGACCAAAGCCACAGCTCTACATGTGCTAGCTACATTCCTTGATATGACGGGGACGGTCGCGGGCCCAAGCGATGGGGCAGAAGGGGGGTCCAAGAAACTGAAGGACGTCCCTTATTCTCCGTACCTGTCACTTATCCTGTCACGAGTGGTCACACCGGAGGAGCTCAAAGACACCCTCTGGCTGGCCGGCATCAAACCACCGTCAAGCATAACAGGAGTGCAGAAAGCGCGAACCCCTGAGAAGCTCAGCACAGTCAAGGACAAGGACTTGCTGCTTAACTCGGCCATCGAGCTTATTGACTTCGCCTACCTCGAGGATGCGGTACAGAGCCGCACGCTACAGTGGATGAACGAACTTGCAAGCGGACGACCGAATGTGATCATGCACCTGTGCGGGCCGATACTGGCCATCCTCGACGAGACGTTGCTACACTGCCAGAACTCGGCGACACTCGAGTCAGCCCACGGACTCCTGCAGACATTGACGTCGAACCCCAAGTTCGCCGCGGCGATGGAGTCGGGCGGTGCGTCAGGGCTCAACGAGATCCTGGATGACATAGGGTTCGGAGGCCTGTGGCGGTTCTGCTCGCTGAACCCGCAACAGGAGCCAGACAAGGCCTGCTTCGCGCAGACAGAGAAGTTGATTGATGTGAGTAGCGGCTGAGCTCTCATGAGTTCCCAACTCGCCACCAAGGACATGGGAGCAAACATGCTAATGTTTACTGATCAACAGTTGATAATCAATGCCGGGACGTATTGAGCAGCTGGGGGGCGTGCTCGTGTCGGCCGGCCCTGGTTCGAGTCCCACGACCGCAGCGGCAGACAGTCTGAGGCGCGCCATTTCCGTGGACGTGCCAGTAGGACCATCATGTAAGAGGGTGTAGGTGTGGTAAGGACTGGGATAGAATGGTGGCAGTGCGTTGTTGATAGTCGCGATGCTGGATGTTTGTACGCAGAGATATCCTGACGATAAGTCGATGTTTGAATGGTTATTGGCTCTCTCCCCCGTGTGTGTGCACACACGTGTACATGGGACCATCTCAAAACCCATCAAGCAGTCAAGGCAGTGCACACACAGTGTTGTCTTTCTTGCCTCTCGTGCTCGTGTCATGTAAAATGGCCGGAATTGATGGCTGCTGCAGGTCTGCCATGGGGTGAATGATAAAAACTTCCTACTCGGGCAACTTTGCCCGAAGATCCGACTTGTAAAGCCACGATATTGCCACAGCCCTATACGCCGGACGTTGCCGATCTTATCATGTCTCTTTTTGTTTTCCAAGTGCTTTCTACCGTTGCACTCATACCACACAAAAAAAAAAAAAACCCTTCTCTTATAAATCTCCTCCCTTAGGCGTGCATGGGGCTAGTCTGCGTAGCACTGTTTCTTATGCGACATGCCTGCACCTAGTCCAACTGTATGTACATACTATGGCGGAAGTGAACAAGGGTTGCTATTCTTAGTGTTGCCACTTACGATCACCCATCCACCCAACCACCCTCCTTTTCCCGCAAGCACCGTAAGCGGCTGAGTGCACCCTGCAGCACAACATGTGGCCCAGACTTGGAACATGGCAAAGGCCTTCCCGGATTGACACCCGAGATGCCTGACAGTCTGTCTGTCTGTCCAGAAGGAGGAGGGATTTTCTAATCTTGCGCATAGCCCATAGCCGAAAACCTGAAGAGCGTACCGCATATTATGATTATGATTAGACTACTACTATTATTGTTATTATTATTATTATTATTATTATTCTTCTTCTTCTTCTTCTTCTTTTTTTCCCTGCCTTTGACTTGCGTCAATACACAATGTCTACTGGCACACGAAAGCCTAACACCCACCCCTAGCAAGCCTTGGGACTGCCTAAGGGACCGTGTGGGCGGTGCTACGGCATGCACGCTGGCATGTGTAACATCGAGGTCTCGGCTTCCTTTTGGGCGGGTGGATGGAGGATCTCAACGGCATGTGGGTCCCAGGCGGCCAGACCAGAACAGGGTGGGGGCCATCCAAGGAAATGCTCACAGGATTGAATGCTCTCTTATCGTATTATTTGGGCGCGGATATGTCTGGCTGCAGGCTCAACAGGGTTGCAGGTTGACGGAGCGCTGGGACCGCAGTCAGCTGCAGCCTTCCTGCCCGCCGCTGGAGTAATGTTTACGCTGGTAGATAGTCTACGGCGCCCGCGCCGTCCATCGGGGAGCGAATTTCTCGACATCGACACCCAAGTAAACACTGCTCCGTCGCCACCTGGCGACACCGCCATTCTTTTGTCACGGGGTATCATCAGATCCGAAGTCCTGCCCATGTGCCATGTACGCCTCAGCGTGAGATGTTGGTGAAGAGGGTTTTTGGAATACCCGAGAGACGATTGCGCGTCCTCGTCCCTCGGGAGATTTCGCAGGCTGGCGCAGGAAAACTATCCTCCCTTCTGCCTAAGACATGGCCGCGCAATCTTGATCTGTAGACACGCGGGGCGGGCCTTGGCTTTTTTCCTTTTTTCCTTTTTTCCTTTTTTGTCTTCGTGGTTGCACACCATTTACTTTCTAATACAGGAGAGAAGTTCCTGGTGGCGTTATGCTCCTCCTTCCAGAGGTGGGTAATTGAAGACCCGTCGACATAGTGCATGCTCCTTCAAGCGCATGCGGTTCTGCAAGTGTGTATGTGTATGTGTATGTGTGTGTGTGTGTTTTTTGATTGAAGTGAAGTTGTAATATCTCCGGGGGCCCAGCGGGCGGGAAACTCCGTATGGTCACGCCATGTGGCTCATGTGACACGCATCCAGAGGGGGCCGGGCACTTTATCGAATTTATCGATTTATTTGTTTCATTTAACTGTTGTATTTTGATTGACCCTTTCGATGTGCACGTCGGGACTGCAGTCGCGCTGACCGAGCGGAACGAGGCCCGTTCTCGGATCGAGGCTGGTGGTCTGGCCAAGGTGAGGCAGGAAGAAAAAACCCATTCAAGCGCGCGAGAGCCGATGGGGGGGGGGGGTGCGATAAAGATGTCTCAACTGAGCCCCGTAGGCGGGCTGCCCAACCACCACAGTCCGAGTGTGGGATGGTTCGGTCGGTATCGGGGCCGCCGAATTCAACCCCCAACAACCCAATACTGGGCTGAGGTTCCACAGCGAATTCGGCCGATGGTCAACTGATTGGCTAGAGTTCTGTTCGGGAAGACCTTTTCATCCCTCCCACCTCTTGGAAGTCTCGTGCATCTCCGGAACGAGCCTGTAACTGACTGTATGTAGTAGACAGACAAACCGACCTATCGCCGATGCATGCACGCATGGCGTGTGTTTCACTTGCACAGCGTCTTGGTCAGGATTAGGAAACAGAACAGAGAAGAGAAGAATGCGAGAGAATGGTCTGGAGCACGGTCGAAGTGTTGAGAATTGATGAGCTGAGCTGATGGGAATGAATCATGGCGAGCATGAGAGCGAGGGCGACGGGCGACGTGCGACATGCGACGTGCGACGTGCGACATGCGCCAGGCGACTAGCGACAACAGGCGGCTTTAGCGCTGTGAGATCGCGGTTAACGGCCCTCGTGTGTGTCCCGAGGTCCTACTTTAGGCCCCAGCGGAAAGCCTTAGATCTAGTGCAGATCGTAAAGACGGGGAACTCTTTGTTCCCCACACTTTTCAGCTGTCAGTGGGAACAGACCTTGGACTCTCGTATAGTGTAATGTAGTGTAGTGCAGTGCAGAATACACACTGGCACTGCTGATTGCTGACATATCTGGGCAGGTGTTTGCCGAGGCTTCCTGTGCCACCAGATGACGAATCTAAACTGTTCAACGGCTGCAGCAGCCTGGCTGGCCCCAGCCGAGCTCCCGTAAGACGTCGTACCAGCGCGAGCCGCAGCTCGGCCTGCCCTTGCATGAAAGTGACCAGACCCGGCGGGCCAAAGCGTGGCAGGTTGCATTTGGGCCTATGGCCATGGGTCTGGGTCTCGGATGTGGGCCCTGAGTCTGTCTGAGAAGGGGAGGGGGGTAAAGATACGGCAGGATATTGTCAGGCTGCAACGAAGGAAAAATATTGAGGTATCCAACGACCAGCCAGCCAGCCAGCCATCAAAGCCAGGCTAGGCCAGTTTCCCAACAGCCAGGCAGCTCGACCGAGGCTCGTCGGACTGTTCACGGACAAAATGAGTCACCCGTGTTGAGGGCTTCGTATGCAGACGCGAGCGCGTGACCCACGGCTTGGGCAGTGAGGATACACGTACTCCGTACAGACCACGAGAGCCCGGCCTAGCCCTGCGTGTGGAGTCAGACAGCACAATGCAATGCAGCAAGCACCACACATGTACACGCTATGCATTCCTGGCAGTAGGGCTGAGCAAACTAGCTGGGTCATGGCACGGAATTAGACGAGCAAACGAGCAAGGAAAAAAAAAAAGCGAAAGAAAAAAAAAAAGGACAACTAGGCGCCCGCCGTTCCGCGCTCTCGGGACCGCTCCGAACTGGCCTGATCAATCAGTTATTGATTAGAGTAGAGTATAGAGTAGAGTAGGCCTGGCCTAGATAGGGTAGGGGCGACAGCCGAAGCGCCAGCCCCATCAGATCGGGCGCGGGCGGCCCTGTGGGGAAAGATGGAGAGAAGGGGCCCACAGGGGCCGCGACATTCCGAAGATATGCCAGCAGGCCTGGCACCCAAGAAAAGACTACTGAGCCACAACCGCCGGGCTGGCTTGCGCTGCCAACGCACGCTCCCCCCACGTGAAAGGTCAGTGCAGGTGTCAGTGTCAGTGACAGTGACAAGTGTCAAGTGTCAAGTATTGAGCGGAAGCTCGACCTCGAGATGGATAGGTTGGTTAACCTGCCATGCCATGCCATACCATGCGCGCCCGGGTAGTGTCCAGACCATCCGCCCACCCATCCGGTCTTGTGTGTATAACCTTCGCAAGCTCGTTGTGTCTGAGCCTGTGAAATGGTAGCTCGACCACAGCACAGCCACAAGACAGCTGCGTACAGAGGCGATCCGACGACGTGGCACTTATGCAAAATCCCAGCACGGCATGGGATGGCAATTGTGCAAATGCCCATGTGTGCGGGTCGAGTTGTGGTTGGCCCATCACATGCGAATTCCGATTTGCAAGAGAGACAGAGATAGAGAGAGAGAGGCCTTGGGTGTGTGGCGAATATTGCACAAGCCACACAGCTCGTGCCTGCATGCATGCCGTGCCGATTGTTCCTGGGCGCGGTAATCACTAGCAGTAGTCTAATCCGGGGAGATGGTAGGATCAGGGCCAGGGGCCAGGGTCAGGAGCAAGCCATAGTGCGTGATATGTATGCGGTGTGCAGTGCTGTTCTGTCCTGTCCTAACATCCTAATGGTTACGAGAGATCCGGGTCCGGAGACGGGTACGGGTACGGCTGGGCTACTGGGAGTGGGAGGTGGGAGGTGGGACCCTTCGGTGTGGCTCGGCTGAGTGCTCTTGCCCTCGTGTCTCGCCAATTGCTGCGCGCGCATGTCTACGTGTATGATTGACTACTTACTGCGGCGCGGTTAATCATCGGCCGATGCCCAACAAGAACCTGCACATGCCAAATGCAGCAAGGGCTAGCATCTGCGGATCTCTTTCCTGTTCTGGTTTCTCTGGTCGTTGACTTCTTTTTTTTGGGCCCATGGGAACCACGTGGATTGTGCTTCCGTCGTCCGTCGAATGCCATGGCGACAGATGGAAAAGTTCAATCAGGCAAAGTGTGGCTGAGCACAAGCGCCAGCCGGGAGGGAGCGGGCAGCCTCGGCATCTCAAGGGTCCAACTGTTTGACAAGGACCCTAGATTCTGGCTACAGTCTGGCACCTTGGCCCGATAGGCGAGACCCAAAAGGGAAAGTATAGCAGAAACCTGTCTTGGTTCCGGTGGCCTCGCCGTGCTTGTTGAATGCACCGGGTTACTCGCAGTGTCGGCGACAACATTCCCTGGCACACATCATACCGAATTTTTTCTTCTTTTCCCCTTGTTGTCCAGAGGCAGCCGGCCAAGCGGGCCCTGGGTCTTGGTGGGCGATATTGTAATCAAGCCTCATTGCTGCTCCGGCCAGAGCGGAACCTTGGGAAGGCGGTCGGACCTATGGAGTTGTGTGTAATCCTGCACCCTCCGCAGGTATCGAGGTACCTTTCCTGTGTAAGTGGTAGTAGGCGCAGGGCAGCACCACTGCAGCCGCGCTCACCCCGTCCACCAATCCCTTGCACCACTTGACACCCCCCCCCTCTACTTCCCAAAAAACCCTTCCACCACCCACTGAGAGACAGAGACACCCCTACCCCCGGTGCGTCTACCACAATGAGCCACGACTCCAACCTTCAAGGGTCCGGCTCCGCAGCGATCAACCCGAGGGGCAGGCCGCACGACCCTTGAAAAGCCCAAAAATGCTATCCTCTCCCTCACTCGTGTTTGGGGTATTTGGGAGCACAACCGACCACCGGCGACGTCATCGCTGCATGATGGACACGCAGAGGAGAGCCGATTGACGAATCAGACGCCTATCGTCCTCGGAGACGAGAAAATCATGACGATCGTTGTTCATTTGGAAACAGATCCCCAGGCCTTTTATTTTTTAACTCTCTGCAGTCTCTAACGAGGGTTGGCACACAAATAGCAGTATGTGCAAACCAGGGCCCCTGAGAGCTTGGAATGGAATTAGATTATGTATGACATCGCATCGATTGGACGTGCTGCACGCAGTCCAGCAATTATGGTTCAGCCGGCTTGTTTTGGGTACCTCTCATCGCCATTTCGGATTGCCATCAGCATCAGCATCATCACATCATCGGCAAAGACAAAGGCAGAGGAAAAGCGCAGGCGGGAGAAATCATCAGCCAGCACCTATGGGTGCTGTTCATGACCACACACATACACACGCGCGCACAAAGAGTAACAGGTCATGCGCACCGTAGTTCCGACGGCCACAGTACATGGCATACATTCTTCAAAGAGTGTCCTGCCTGCTTGTAGAGAATGACCGATCGCCCAGCTGTGTGTGCCTCCACAGCTGGCCCACCTGCCAACCTGCTACCAGTACCTGCCTCGGGGGAGCTGGGAAGATGGTGGCTTGTTCAGGCTCACTATCTGCATCTCACCAAGCTTAATACCATGCAAGATGAACCCACTGTTGAGATGTGACCGGCCCCGAGCAAACTTGGCCTTGTCATCCACAGCACAGCAAGCGCACATCAGCTTGAGGTCAGCCTCGAGGACGAGCTTGATTGTAGATGCCACCCAGCCTGTCAGTCAGCCCGGCCTCGCCCTGGTGTGCGGACACCTATGTCCGGGTCTGCACGGGTCGACAGGAAGCTGTCAGCGAGCGCTATTGCGAACTATTGTGTGCTGTCCAGGCTGGACCCTGTACCTGGTAGTCTGACGAACAGCTAGCCTTGCACACACTGTTGTGCATCTTCTGTTCCATCCGCCAGCAGCGCCTAACGACAACGGCGACGGCCAACACGGCGAGGGCATCTCAAATCCCATAGCCTCCGTGCTGACCTGCGTCCCTGTCACCCGATCATATACGCGTAGGTCCGATCGGATGTCCACGCCTCGACCAAAAATCAATAAGCAAGTGGCCGGACGAAGAATGACTCTCCTAACATGACGGCTGACGGAGCCGTGGCAGGACGGTATGACTGATGGATGACCACTCCACTGTCGAGAGCTTGCATGGCTTACCCAAAAGCTAATCGGGTTAGCAACGCTGCAGCCCCGCAGGGAGGTACTACCCCTTTGGGTCTAGCTTGTTGTTGGCCTCCGGCGGCCATTCTGTCACTCGGTGCCTATGACAGTAAATCCGGTCCTTTTCCCGGGGGTGGGGCTAGACTTCACCAGGGCCCTCCGGGTGGGTGAGTGAGTGTGTGTGCGTACAGAGCAATGCACTCATGCCCACACACACACACCATGTGTACATAGGTACCCGGGTACGTACCTCGCACACCGGCACAGGGTACCTCCTTCCCGTCCACTGCTCTTACGACACACCACATCTTACAAACTCGGCCCACGCCCACGCCCTTATGCCCGTTCCTCTATATATACAAACTCCCCGTCACCACAATGGCACTGGCCAACTACAAATTCGCCACTCCCCCCTCGGTCTCACTATCTTTACGAAACCTCTACATTACCTATCCATATAATCGCCGTGATGATGTGGTTAGCCCCAAACAGTTCAACAACATATAACAATCAATCTTCGCAACAGCGACAGCGATACTATTCACATCGGAATCCACGGCTTTCAGCTTTTCTTCCAACAACAACCCCATCCACCACCACCACCACCAACACCACCGCTTCAGACCCGACCCTCGATATCGATTCCGAGACCCAATCGCAAAGCGCCTCATCGTCGCCTCAGTCGCTCTCACAGTTCCCGCTGTCGACTTTCGACAGCGTGCCCACTGCAAGTGTGCCGCGAACACCCCAGGGCGGCGACCTGTTCAGATTCTCAGCTGCATCTTCCACCCAGGCCCAGGCTCTGCCTTCCGTCAACAACATGATGTATGCAGATTCTTGGTTGGGCGAGAGCAACCAGTTCCCGCCAAAGAACAACCGCAGGAATATGCACCAACGCGAGTCTTCGCTGTCATCGCTCGGGTCTTTTGGGCCGGCATCGCCGTTCTCGTTCAACTCGGCAAACCCTCAGATAGCCCTTAATGAGTCTGGCGAACCCTATCACGGCCTGCCCATCCCAGATGATCAGACATACCACCTCACTGCCAAGGCACCAAACTCAACCTCCCACGACACATTTTACGCAAATCTCCCCTCTTACTCGTCGGATTCAACATCAGTTCACAACTACGCAAACATACTAGCACCGCAGAGACAGCGTGGAGGTGACCGCAGTGGCCTGCTGCCTCCTCCAGACTTCCCTAGTGGTGGTTCTACCAACTCCCGTCCCGTGTCAGTGGCGAGTTCCGTCGCAAGTGACTCACCAGTCACGCCGGCGGCCCCGGAACCAGAGGAAGACAGGAGGCGAAAAACTGGTGAGGACTATATCCTGGCCGACTTCCTGAATTCTCATGATGAGTTCAAAGACTTACCACTTCTCAACTACACAGGCCTTCACACTGTCCCAAAACTGGACCGTACTATGACGGACATATACAGCGATGAGTTGTACAACCCTAACTTCTCCATCACCTCCATGTCACCATCGCAGCCAAGTCAGACAACAATGTCGCCAAACCATGAGGTATTCGCACAGAGGTTACAGGCCGCCAACAGCCAGCACCTTAGCGCAACACACTCCCCAATCTCCACAATATCCAGGGGCCGCTCGCCCTTCCGCCAGGGCTCACCCTTGGCTCCTGCTCCCGCTCAAGAGTTTCCTCAGCAGACTACGAACAACATGCGTTTCAACACTGCGCAACACATGAGGGAGAAGAGGAAAGCCGAGCAAGATGCTGCTCAAGCTTTGCGCCAGGCTATGGCCCAGCCGAGCACGGGCAGTGGCACGCCACAAACCATTTCCCCGAAGGACGCCGTTCTGGAGTTCAACGATGGAGACAACAACAACTTTCCACTGTTCTCGTCTCAGGACTCGAACGGATTCGACGCCAGCCAAATGTCCAAAGCCACGCCCCAAGCCAACAACTTCGGTGGGCTGTCTCTCGACACCTCATTCGACAATTACTTGACGTCGCAGCTGTCCTCAGGGATGCAGCTACCGCAGCAGTACCCGTTCGTCGCCAAGCATCGGCAAAAGAGCAGTCTGCCATCCACCAGCAACGGATCCTACTCTGTGTCGTCTCGGCTTGGTTCAAGCACGTCGGCATCACCGGTCTCGACGGCGCTTGGCAGCCCACAGAGGCCCGAGGCGGTAGGCGCGGATGGCGGCACCTACACGTGCACGTATCACGGGTGCACGATGAGATTCGAGTCGCCGACGTTGCTCCAGAAGCACAAGCGCGAGGGTCACCGACAAGCGCATGGGCTGAATGGATTGCGCAGGCCAGAGGTGGCTCCGGCGACCTTCCTGAACACCCAAGCCGGGCCTCACAAGTGCGAGCGCATCAACCCCAGCACCGGCAAGCCGTGCAACACGGTATTCTCGCGGCCCTACGATTTGACGCGACATGAAGACACCATTCACAACGCACGGAAGCAGAAGGTCCGATGCGACGTGTGCACTGAGGAGAAGACCTTCAGCCGTGCAGACGCGCTTACCCGACACTACCGCGTCTGCCACCCTGATCTTGAGTTTCCTGGAAAGCACCGCAAACGAGGCGGCGCAACCAACTGAAAGGCTGCAGCTTAGTTCCGCCGGCAGTGTGCACACGCGCGCTTGACGGGCGAGACACTGCAAGCGGGAGCAAATAAACAAAGAAAAAGACACGCCCAGTGGTTTAACGACACACCCCCACCCTGTCAAGAAGGGTGGGCTGGACGTGGGTGGGCATTGGACGGGCTCTGAATCGATGACCGCAGCGTCGAAGGTTCTTTGACGACATTGGCGTCATGTGGTTGGAAGATGGGTGGTGGGGGGAGGCTCTTCCGCAGTGCATGTCGCAGCGCTATGCCAAGGTGGGACGACCGGGGATGCGGCCGTATCCATGTCGAGCGGACGCCAGGTCGCATCACTCACGCTACCGCCTACGTCATCCCCTCTGTGCCAAGGGTCCTGCGCAGGGACTGTGAGGCCACGGCGGTGGTGACGTCACTATGAGCGCCGATCAGGGTCCTCGCTGATTTCATCCTGACCCAGCCAGCCAGACCCGACATCCGAATTCCAAATTTGGGCAGCTTGGGAAGCCTGGGCACGACAGGCTGGAGCCATTTGCAACCCCACCGACACCTTAGCACACCGGCATGGTCGATAATGTAATGTCGCGGCCATCCTATCCTGTCAATTCCTGTCCATCCTGACCTCTCCTGGCCTCTCCTGGCCACACGACCCTGGATTATGGAACGGACCGGGACCGGATCCGGGGCTGCAAGAGGCACCATTACCGCATGGCGTCTCGCTCTCCGCTTTCTGTCTTGTCGCGGTCTCGGCCACCACTCCGGCGCGTCCTGCGCCATAACATCATCGTCGTCATAACCATCATACATGTCCCAGTGCATCGGTCTTGGATGTGGTGGGACGGCATGCCCCGTCCTCTTCCCCCCCCCCCCCTGGGGAGGAGAAAGAAAATGATATCACACCACCCCGACAACGAGGGACACCATCACCCGTTCACTTGGCACCAGCGGGCTGGGTCACCTTCAGCCGTTCGACATCGATCAACAAGAAACAACGGGATCACAAAAACGTAACCGTAATGCACCCTGTGCGAATAGTCGTGTATCATTATTATTTTGGGAGGGATGTCACGCGGATCGTGTCATTTGTTTAGACCCTGTACTTCTCTTGTTTACTTTAAACCTTTTTGGGCAATGCATGGCGCACGGGAGGAACCATAGAACACCTGCTTGGTTGGGCTCGGCTGCCTGATCAATTGAAGCATTTGTACATGTTACTGGCTTAATCTCATCATCGGGTGTCATGATCGTCGGATGTGTTTGGGTCTGGCACGGATTGCAAAAAGGAAAAACACGGGACTATAGAAAAAAAAAGAATTGTCGTCCCCGCGCTCCTGTGCAGGGATATGAGAATGACAAACGACAACGCACTGGCACTTCACTCAGATTGGATTTCTACTTGGGCTTACTTGGGGTGGCACGGCATTGGGCCGGCGGCATCATTGGGATTTTGGCTTGTGTCAATCTTTTTCTCCCTCTCTTTTTCATTTTGGAGGGTTGCTATGCTGTTATCGGCGCTTTTGAGAAACAAATACCCCGCGATCTGCACCAACTATGACGAGTTGCAGGAATCGGCCACACCCCAGTGCGCTTGGCAGTCCCGGCAGGGCAGTTTTGGACAGGCATGGGGCGTATTTCCCTGTCCCACGGCGGGAGATGATTACAGGAGCAGAAGAATACTTGATAAGCTGAATAAACACAAGCAAGCGAGCGAGCGAGCGAAAGCGATTCAGAGTCCCCAGACAACAAATTAATTTGATTGGAATCATGTGAAATAAACTTTGTCCGTCGTGCGTGTAAGACCTCGTTCGAAACACCGAATCCTTCCAACTCTAAATTCCACAACCCCAGGGATATCTCCCTGTCCTGTCTTGTGCGCCCCGCCCCCGGGTCCCCGGGCGCGCCTGGAAGTGTGTTGTTGGCAGGCGGGCATCCATGCTTGCGCCCTTTCTTGTGCTGCAGGTGCGGTTCGTAAAAATAATAAAACTCATTTGCCGGTTGCGACCTGCTTCTTGATCTTGATCTGGCAGGCCTGTCATCTCCATTCCCTCGCGCAAAGGGTGTGGGGCGCCTAGAGTATTGTGCAACCCGACTACGGCTTTCCTTGGGCTATGCCACGCCTCTTCGCACGCCTTTACTCGTCAGAGTGAGGTCTACTACGTATATAGCGGACAGGCGGGTCAGTAAATGAGTGTGGTGAGCAAGTCAAGCAAAACAAAAAAACGAATGAGTCTTATCTCTTGGGGTCTAGCATTCTGTCTCTGCACGCATGTGGCTTACTCGGCCCGGAGTATCTCTTTGCTTTGCTCTGGTTGCAAACTCTAACGTGTACATTTCACACTCACGGCGTGCTGCTCACTGCCCGAGGCCCTTCGCTCGGTGTAGGCTACGTGACTCTCTCTCTTTTATCTCAGGGTGGCGCAGAGCTCAAACCTGTGAAGGTAAGACGGTCATTATACCAAAAATGAAGCCAGCTGTCCCGGGCGTAGCATCACTCCCCTTCCCATCCCACCGGGAGCAAGCTGCCGTCGGCGTTTCGTTTCTTGTCTCCCTCGTGGGGCTGATCGCACCGGATTTCCAAGGTGTGTACAAGTACCTTTCAGCTTGATGCAAACAAAATCTGCCCTGTCCAGGATCGTGTGCGAACAGGGTGGTGTGTGTCGGGCTGTGGTGGGGCACACTCCCGGAGGGGGGGGCTCAAACCCCTTCCAAAGCGCAAGAGCTGGGGAAAAATAACTTCAGACCGGCAAAACACCGACGTGTCCTTCCTTGCCGCCCGACGCGCGACACATCTTGTGCTTGAGAGTACCCTCCTCAGCGTGCGTATCCTGATTACTTTCGTGATCCTCGCAAACCTTCAGACAACGGTACCTGCTTCTTAGGAACACGCAGCCCCCCACCCCCGACCGCTTTCCCCCTGGTGAATCCAAAGAAAACGATCTGTTTTGGGGGGGGGGGGGGAGCGACGAAATTTTATGGTTGGGCCTGCGTTTCCAAGGAAAGGCAGGTCAGGAGCATCAGGGAAATCATGCGCTGCAACTGAACATGACTCCGGCCCCACCGATCATGTACCATAGTATCCAGCTCGGGCCAGGATAAAGCTTCTCGAAATCTCCTGGTGTTGCACAGGTCGCGTCAATTCGATCTCGGCGCAAGTTTGTGGCAGCTTTCAATCGATGGGATGGCCTGTGATACTGTGGTGTAGTCAAGTTGCCACTGGGCGAACGGAACGGTCCCATATACATGCACACAGTCCTCTATAACATCGGAGATCATCCCGTTTATGGAAATCCCAGGAGACGACGATCCCGTAGTGACACTGGCATATAGAGATAGATATGAGCTGAACCCGGTTCTAGACATACGCTTTTGCATTTTATGGATCCACCCACATAACGTGCACATAACTTGTAAATTTCACATGCTTACGCTCGACCCTCCCTTCGGCCAGATCACCAAGTACCGTTTTCAGCGGCCTCTTCGTCGGCCATGACCGCCCCTCTCGCATCCGTGTACAAGGGCGAGATCCCGGTCCAGAGTTGGAACTGCAATGTCGGTAGTCAGCTTCGAGTGCTCGGAGAGCAGGATTTTCAGATGCGAACTCACCTGGAACCACCCCTGGGAGGCGAGAACTTCCAACCCGGGAATCGTTTGCCAGCCTGCTTCTTCTGCCATCGCCATGACGGCCGTGCGCCGGGGCTTGTACGCCATCTCTAGGAGTGTCCTCTTCGGCACATTCTTGCGACTCGCCTCATGGTCGGGGAGGTGCAATACTTTGGACACGATGTCGTTCATCCCTGCCTCCATCGGCAGGTCCGCAGGGATAGTACTGACAACCACTCGCGGTAGTGGTCCTGCGAAATCCTTCTCGTCCGCACTCGAAAGGTGTTGTACGTGGTAGTCAGCCGGGAACATCTGCGCCAGCTTGGTAACGCTGGCATCATTGCGCGCCACGACGTAGATGGGCGAGTAGCCGAGTGAGTGCAGCGCGTAGATGGACGCGCGTGTGGTGCCGCCACTCCCGATCACCACTCCGGGCCCACCTGCGGACGACGTGCGGATGTTTCCAACGACACCGACCTGGCGGAGTGCATGAACCATGCCCATCCAGTCGGTGTTGTCGCCCAGCAGAGTCTGCTGGCTGCCGTCCTCAGATGGGACGGGAATGATGGTGTTCACGGCGCCGATGATCCTAGCTGCGTCCGACAACTTGTCGATAACGTCGATGATGTCGAGCTTCAAGGGTCTCGTCACCGAGGCGCCGCCAAAGTTTGGAGATCTCACCAGCTCCTTCACATCCGGCGCATGGTCCGTTTCGAAGCGTGAGTAGACGTGCGGGAAGCCGTTGGCCTTGAACAGGGCGTTGTGCAGGGCTGGAGACCTCGACTGGGCGATTGGCTTGCCGAAGAGGTAAAAGGCACGCTCGTCCAGCTCCCCAACTAGGGTCAGAGCTTGGCGAATCTCAGCAGCAGACAGCTGGCCTGACGCAGCCTTGAATGGAAGCGCGGGGTGTGAGACTGGTGTGAGGAAGCCGTTCAGAATACGGCTGAGCTTGCCGATAGGACCCATGTTGATGGCGATCATGGGAGTATCGTGAGCCGCCAGCATCCGCTTCTTGAAGTTCGCCAGAGCGAAATTATCGTCTTGGCTGTGGGCCACACCAACCAGCTTTATGATGTCGCCAAATTGGAGCGCCCTGTTGTAGTACTGTATCCATGCCCCGTTCTTCCAAGACAGCGTGCCCTGAGGGTCGTGGTGAGAGGCGATGATGCTCGAGGAACCCTTCGCAACCACCACGCCCTGGATGACACTTTCCGGCCAGGCCAGCTCGACATCAATGTATTCACATCCCATGCGTAGCGCGACATTGTAGAGCGCTGTAGCACCTGCGAAGTCGTTGTCCGGGAACTTGCCGCCTTGACTCTGGGTGCGAATCGTGAAGACAATCGGTATCTTGGCAGTGGCCCGCAAGAGAGCCACCTGGATACCAACGAACTCAGCTGAGTAGTCCTTCAACAAATCAACCCGCAGTTCAACGGCGTCTGATCCCGCGACCACTCGAGGAAGCAACTCGAGGGAACCCGACACGTCAGGCACAGTAAGCGAGACGAAGAAAGAGTGCCTCTTGCTCTTCACCTTTTCGAAGTGATCGCTGTGGCCGCACATGACAGAAATAAAGGCCCTGAAATCCGGAGGCGCCTCACGCACGGCTGTGGAGCCGGCTGGGTGAGGACTGTGATACTTGAAGTTGCTGCACTCCTCGAACCAAGGTTTACGTCGCTCGTAGACCTCACGAATCTGCTCTGTGTAGGCAGGTCGTGACTTGTCTATGAGCAGGTAGTCGATCACTGAGTCGGTATCGCGATGCACCTGCAGGACATAACCGCCATTGTCCTTGTAGGAAATCAGCATGTTGCGAGCGTCAAAGCTCTCGACAATGCCACCGCCGCAGGAAAATACGTGACCATAAGCGTGGTTCGTCATCATGTCCTGCAGAAGGTCCAACTCTGCCTTTCGGAAACCATCCCAGCCGAGCTCGCCGCGGATCATCTCTGGAATTGTTTGGCCTATTCTGCGCTCTAGCTCCTCGTCGAGGTCGATGAACTTCCGATGCAAGGTCTTTGCCAACCAGCCTCCTGCCGTCGTCTTTCCCGCACCTCTCATACCAATCAAAAAGATTGACCGATCTGACTTTGGCTTGGGAGGCTTGCCATGGTGCGCATGCTCTGACACAGGCTCTTCGCCATCCAGAGTGACCTTGAAAGATTCGGACAAAACGTCCCACCAGCCCGGCCAGGTCTTTCCTGTGCACTCACGCTCCAGGATCAGAACGGGACGGGGCGTGACAACAGAGAGCACACTGAAACTCATTGCTACACGGTGGTCGTCATAGCAGTAAATGCCGTCGACTGGCTCCGTCAGGCTTTCGTACGGCCGACCAATGACCTCGATTCCGTCATCGAGCTCATTGCACTGCACACCGAACTTGGCGAGCTGATCTTTCATTGCCGCAATGCGATTGCACTCCTTAACTCTCTGGTTGGCGATTCCGGTGATCTTGGTGGTACCATCGGCAACAGCAGCCAGAACAGAGGCGGTCAGGAAAGCATCGGTCATGGGCTCCATGTCAATTTCTGGGATGGCCTTCAATTGGCCGATTGGAGGGCCAGTCACGGTGGTTGTGTAGTCTGTCTGTTTCACGGTGGCGCCCATCGCTTGGAGTACATTTACGGCGAACCGTGAGTCTCCTTGCAGTGATTTCGATCCAATATTGGGAACCGTGCAAGTAGTGCCCGTTATGGCCGCGATGGCCAGGGGGTAAGTAGCCGAGCTTGCATCGCTCTCGATCTCATACTCTGCTGGGTTCTTGTAGATGCCCTTCGGGATGTTGTAAGTGTTTTCTTCCTTGGTTGATCGCTCGACTTGTATACCGAATGCACCCATCATGGAGATGGTCATATCAATATAGGGCTGTGAGATAGGCTTGCCTCCAACCAACTTTAAAGTGACTGGTTTCTTGGCGTACGGTGCAGTCATGAGCAGCGACGACACGTACTGAGACGAGACGGTTGCGGCAAGCTCGATCACGCCACCCTCGAAGCCGCCCGCAGCGTCGACCTGGACAGGCAAGCTGCCTTCCCGGTTGAGGTACTTGACTCCAACCCCATTGGCACGCATGGAGTCAACGAGGGGCCCAATGGGTCTTTGTTGCATTCGCGAGTTGCCAGTCAAGACCGTCGAAGATACGGAGGTTGGCGAGGCCAAAGAAGTCACGCTTGTCAAGAAGCGCGATGCGGTTCCAGCATTGCCAAGGTAGAGAGGCTCCTGACTCGCCTCGAGCTTTCCGCCCTTGCCTTTCACAACGAGGATTTCTCCACCGTCCTCCCAGGAATATGTGGCTCCGTTCAGACCCGAGACAGCAGAGAGCATGTACTCTACATCGTCCGAGCGCAGGAGATTCTTGATGCGAACTTCACCCTCACCCAAGGCAGCCAACACGAGCGCCCGGTTCGAGATACTCTTGGACCCGGGAGGCGTCACGCTGATGTTCAGGGTTTTGGGGACGCCAGGCGTGAC
This sequence comes from Diaporthe ilicicola, assembly GCA_023242295.1. NCBI lineage: Eukaryota > Fungi > Ascomycota > Sordariomycetes > Diaporthales > Diaporthaceae > Diaporthe > Diaporthe ilicicola. The sequence continues at coordinate 278,972 of JALPVH010000023.1, forward strand.
GCGAATGGCAGGTGTGAGGACGATGCGGATGTTGCGGTCGTCAACCACGCTCGCCTGAGGCTCATGGCATTTACCAATTTCGGACAAGAGGACAATCTTCTTGTTGGTGCCGTGGTTCTTCTTGTCAACGGCCATCTTGTCAAGCAATACATCCACAGGGCATTTCTTGCCAGCTGAGAGTTTAACAATGCGCTGGTCCTTCAGCGAGGTTGGTAACTCGTAGCTCGCAATGCACTTGATGAGACGAGCCACAGCAGCCGGGCGCAGGATGCCGAGGTAGCGGGCAAGTTCTGCTTCCTTGACCATACCGATGGCGACGGCCTCGCCGTGGAGCACCTGAGGTGTGAGAATAGCCTCGTAGGCGTGGCCGATGGAGTGTCCAAAGTTGAGGAGGTTTCGCAGGCCACCCTCCCTCTCGTCGGAGGAGACGACCTCGGCCTTGGTTCGGGCGGATCCGAGCACGATTCTCTTGAGGATGTGGCGGATGGGAGCCAATCTGTTCTCTGCCTTTGACTTGACGGCCTCGAGAATGGCGGGTGCATTCTGCTCGAGGGCGGTAAACTCAGTCTCGTCCCAAATGGCGGCAGTCTTCACAACCTCAGCCATGCCATTTATGAACTCCCGAGCCGGCAGGGTCTCCAGGAAGGCCAGGTCAATGTAGACCCGGCTGGGTTGCCAAAAGGCACCGATCAGGTTCTTGCCCAGGGGCGTGTCAATGGCAGTCTTGCCTCCAATGGACGAGTCGACCATGGCCAGCAGAGTGGTGGGAACCTGGACAAACTTGACGCCGCGCATGAAAGTAGCGGCGACGTATCCGATCATGTCACCAATGACACCTCCACCCAGGGCAATGACAACAATATCCCTAGTGCACTTCTGCGACAGCATCCAGTCTTCGATCTCGGCCTTTGTCTCCCTGCCTTTGGAGCTCTCGCCCGGGGGGATCGCGTAGGTGAGGAGGCGCACGTTGCCGGCATTCTTGGCAGCAACGGCGGCGGCGAAGGTCTTCTGGAAGGATGGGACATAGAGAGGGGAGAGGTTTGTGTCGGTGATGAGGACGTAGGTGGCCGAGGGGGTGTTCTCGAGGAGGTCGTTTGCGACGAAGTTGTGCAGGAGGCCATAGTCGATCATGATGTCTTCCTTGCCCAGGATTGGAATCCGCGTTGGGCTCGAAGAGGTGCCGTTCGCGGTGCCATTGACAGTGCCATTGACAGTGCCATTGACAGTGCCATTGACAGTGCCATTGGCAAGGGGCGCTGTGCCATTGACGGCAACCATCGTGGCGTGAGGATGGGATCAGCTGCCCGCAGCTTGCTCAGCTCAGAGTCCAGTTGAGCAGGGCAGCACAGGGCAGGCAGGGCAAGTGTGACGAGAGTGGGATGATGCTGATCTCCTGTCCTGTGGCTTCCAGTAAGCGAAGGACGAAGGGAAGGGGGAGGAAGACGCAGTGTGAGGAGCGAGGAGAAGAGAGGACGGGAGCGCAAGGAGAAAGATCACATCAGACGAGGAGGAGTGCTCGGCTGGATGCTGTGGACTGACCGGGCCACCTATGTACTGAGTGAGTAGTACAGTATAGCATGCAGGTATGGTGAGTACCCACGGTGGCTCTTTGCGGTGACTCCTAGGTCTCAATTGGGATGACTCTTACAGGGCTGTCGGTTGAGTAATAACCCCAGCAGCGCGCACCCAAGCTCCACCGTGATCGGACGGCGGTTTATTTTTTTCTCTCTCTCTTAGCGCTCTACACTAGCCTTGCATATCATGTTGCAGGGGTTTGCAGGCACTAACTACCGGCGGAGTCTCCTCCCCCACCTGCCAAAAACGTAACGTCTCGGGGTGGGCTCGATCTCCTGTCCGCATGCGCAGCGGGAGCAGCCTTATCATGCCTTGCACGGCGCAGACCACGGTAATTGTGTGGCATTGCCTTTATTGGTCTGCATGTTTTTTACGTGTGGACTGGTGACAGGAAGATACTACTTCGGTCCCGTATCATCAAACAAGCATAGTGTGCACGTTATGCAGCATGTCTGCCACATAGTGCAGCTCCCCCCTGGCGTGGGGCTTGGTTGCTTGTGCAATTGCCATAGGTCTCCCGGCCCGACATGTCAATACCACTCCACCCACCTAGTTCACGCCATCCCACGTCTCGCCTCGACAGGCCCTCGACCCGCTACTGCAGGCACAGACGGGCAGCTCGCAGCCACGACAGAGCCTGCCTACTTAAGTACTCAGAACATCGCGCATCATGCCGTACAAGCTTTAGCCGCCCGCATCTAAGACGTCCACCTCTTACTCGTGTCACTGCACGCACCAGGCCCAACGTCGTCCATCCAAGTGGATAGTAGACTTACTCTGCACAGCACACTCTTGTCCTGACTTCTGACTTGGCTTCTATCCTTCTTATCACACAGCTTCGCTGGCCATGACTCAAATATGCTCGCAACCGAGTCCCGTCCCGCGGCTCTGGTAATGTTGTCGAGTTGTCTAATCTCGTCTAATCTCGTCCAATGTATCTCATCGTTGCAACCAGCCAACCAACCAAACCAGCCTCCTTCCAGCCCGTATCGTTATCGACTGGGCCCCTCGATCCCCCAACACGCTCCCTCACATCAGGACTTATGGCCAACTCTTCTCCATCATTCCAACATTGAACGCACCAAGCCCCGCACCAAGCCCACGCTTCAACCGGGGCCATGATAAAGTATCTTGTCGTTGACTCTATAAGTCAGATAACCGAAGCTGGGAGACGCTGGGTACATAGACTCAGCCCTTACTAAGGCACAGAACCTTATTGTTGACTACTATAGGGTGCATTTGCCCTGCGACATCACCTACTCCTTACTCAGATCCAATATATCACTATGCTCGCGTACACCGTGGCGGACATAACTAACCTTTGGCCTACGGCGATGCTCGAGTAGTGGCCTGCAAGAGGGCTTGTCAGGCAATCGCATCTGTTCTCGGTGGTGAGCGGTGGGAGCCAACAGTGGGCTTTCCCCAGACCGCGTGCTCATCCGTGCGGAGTCTTCGCGGTATACACTATGCAGTGTGGTGCTGGTGCTCCACGCACACTATGCGGGTCCAGAAAGAGTCATAGCTACCTCTCCCGGCCTCACAGAGAGATACTGACTTTGTCAGTTCCGGCGCCTTGGTGAACAACTTGCAGATGTGATTAATCAAACAAGACGTCCGAACCAGACGGCCGGTCATTGCGAGTATCTGTGGGTTGGGCGTAGACGGGGTGCAAAGACCATTTGTTGAACCTCGTCTAAAGCTTACTTAGTGCTCACTCCAGTATCATCTGCGGAGGAGGCACCAAGCTTATCGATCTCATCTGCCCTTCCGAAACCATGAGATGATAAAGACGACATGGCATGTACTGCCACGTGGGAGTTTTGTTGAGATATGAGTGTTGCGACTCCTCTCACGAGAGAACACGCCAAGATCTCTACTTGGAACGGCGGCACAATTCTGGCTCTTGGATGGCATTTCAGCTTCTTGGGCACAAACGGTGCCGAGCCGGCTTCTCTGTTGCGTATTTCCTATTTGCTTGATGCACCTCATTGTACAAACTCCCTCTTACGCGACTATGAACTGTTTGAATGTGCTTTCCTCCCAACCATGACACAACAAAATGAGACTGCCCTTACTCATTCCATCTCCAAACATCAGACAGACACCCACTTTCAGCTCTCCTAGAATCCAAAATTATCCAGCAGGGATCCAGCGTCCGGCTCCTCAAACATCGTCGGCGGAGGCTGCGACTTCTTCTTCTCCCCGGCGGGCGAGAGCAGCCCTCCCATGTTCATCTCCCCCGGCCCCTTGCCAGATATCGGCGAGACCGGCAGGTCCTGGACGACCAGCGAGCTTCGGCGCTTGAGCCACTTCAGCGGGTTGACCTCGCCGCCTAGCTCCGGCTTCAGGCTCGCGCCGGGGAGGAGGAACTCCCAGTTGCGGACAAGGTCCAGGCCGAGCAGATCGCAGCCCATGCGGTCGTAGAGCCTCGCGTTATGCAGGACAAAGTCCCACTCCACCTTTGGCGTCACCTTGGACGCACCCCGCAGCGTTTGCAACGTCTTTTGCCGTAGCTGTGAGTACAGCACAATCAGGGCCGGGTCGTCTGTAAGGAAAAGTTTCGAGTTCATGTTCGGCGCGATTGGTGTCTCAACCAGCGTGTACACGGGCGTCTGAGCTAGTTGTAAGCATCATCACTGCGCCACATTCGTGACAATAGCGGATCGTCAATGGTACTTACGATGAGAGCGCGCACAGCCATATCCCTGCGGTGGAGCATCCAAAATGCCCAGGATGCCAGCCAACGATTCCCTTCTTGTGCCGCTATGTTCAATACCTCCTCTTCCAGCAATTTGCGCAAGACAGGCCCTTGATCTCCTTCATAGACCCGAGTAATGGCAATAGCGAGCTGCAGATCTTTGAGCTGGTTCAAACACACGTTCACCGCATCCTGCAGCCTATCGGCCAGCAGAAAGAAGGCGGCACTGTATTCTGTACATGTTGTCAGAGTCCACACAGCAAGACCACAGTATCAGCTGTAGCCACTCACCAAATCGCCGTTTGCTGAGTAGCGCGTAAGCATTTTTCAGTGCCGAGGTCTTCCACTTTGGGTCGTCGAAATTATTGGCAAGCAATCTCTGCGTGCCGGCTTGCTCTCGGTTCCATGACGCCATGCGCCATAGACCCTGGAGCACCGTCTTCTTTCGCAACGCCAGGTAGTAGAGACTACAGTCCACGGGATTCTTCACCTCGTTCTTCGTGTATTCGTTGCGAGCAATACCTTCGAATTGCGCTTTCTGTTACAGCAAGTCAGCGGACCTGAATTTGTCTTATACTGATAGATGAAGGCTTACCACAGCCGCGTTGTCTGTCAGCCACATGAACATGCCGCTCTCCCGAGCATGCTCCCAAAGGAGATTCCCATGGTGCTGCCGAGATAGGAAGTCGGTCAGCATGTCCTGGCTAGTAGAGTGATAAGCCCAGTTGATCTCTCTCCATGACATGGTTACTTCGTTAGTACGTCTTTTCCGGAGACTATGTTGTCTGTAGTATATCATGAATCTGGCTCCGTTGTCGTCCATTGACCGACGGTGCTTCTCGACCATGCCTATGCACTCAATCATGTCCACGAGCTGAATCTGCTCATGGCCTGACATTTGAGGTAAGGCGATATTCGTAAGCTTCTCATTGATGGTTTGAGCCACATCCTCGCTGAAAACTTCGTCGTCGTCGTCCATTGATGTGCGCTCATCAAAATAAGAGCGCGTCTCCTTTCCATGTGTGACTGCTGGCGTTGACTTGCCAACGTAGAACTCCTCTGGATCCAGTCCTAGATAGTCGTCAAATCCATCCTCTTCGACCCAGAACTTGAGAGTCTTGTGAAGTGCCATGAGGATCCGGTGTACAACCACCACTTTGCCAGCGAGCATGCATTGGCTGAGAAACTGTGGGTGAAAAACAGGTAGGGGGCCATTTAGTCGCTGCACCACGTCGAATAGGTCCCATTTGCGGCCCTTCTTGTGTGGAAAGGAGACATCTTTGACAAGTGTGCTGGAGGCATCGAACTTGCGGTCGTTGACAAAAAGTTGATTGCCAGCACCAATAACAAGATTTCCATCACCTAGCCAGGTCGAGTCGCCAATTGGGTGAGGCGTGAACTCCCGGATGTTGATTTCTCGTACTGGGGCCCAGGCCGGGCCTTTATTAAGGTAATCGAATCGCATTTGCGAGAGTAGTAAGACGCGTGATGGGAACCCAACGGCCAGAATAGACTGTAAGTCTGGGGTGGACGTCCAATCCAAATCCTGGATGGCATTTTGCGCCTCGAATTGCTGATTGTATTCGAGTTGTGCACCGCGTATGTCCCAAATTGTGACAGCGCTTCTGCTGGAGTTGACCAGTGCCACCTTCTTCATGGTACTGCCACTAGCGAGCGCCGGTTCTGCGACACCTGTCTCCATGGAAGCTGTTGACAGCCAGTCCACCTTGGTATCACCCACCCGAGCCGTCCAGAACTCAACCCGACCGGTATGTGTGTAAGAGACAGCCACATCACGTGCAAACACGTCGAGGAAACCCTGAACCATCGGTGCAGAGCCTGCTGGATCCACGGGGAGAACATATGATAGATCACCAGCATCCTGTAATTGAAATCTGTGGAACTCACGAATTGATGGAGGTCCATGTCCGTTCATTTCACCGTCCTTTTTGACTCCATTTGTTGCAGAAGAGTCATAGAACGGAAGCTTGATTTCCCAGACTATACCCTTCTTTTCCGAAGTAATGGTGGCGATGTGTGCCACTGAAGATTGCTCGGCAGTTCGTCTGGGGAGAACCAGTAGGCAGAGTGGCTTTCCGGAAATTTTGTACTCAATCTGAGCAACCAAGGACGGTGTGAGTTGTCTGCAATCCCAGAGGGCTAGTCTGTCATGGTGTAGAAAAACCACAAACCGGCCTTTTCGTATTACTGATATCCGGTGGATGTGATCCTTCGAGGATATTGTGCTCTGCCGCGTGAGTCTTGATCTTTCAGCGAAGAGGGGATGCTTCCATACGACTGCTTCTCCTCCGCTGGTCCTCGAGACCACCGATCTGCCACTGTAATTTCTGACTGTTTTCGCAATTGACGCCGAATGGCCCGTCCACACGCATCTTGGCCTGATGCGGCTCTTGCTAGCGATGGGGTCGAGAAGACGAGGGAAATTAGCCTCGAATATCTCGATCCTGCCGTCAAAGAAGTGAAACAGAAAGTTCAAATGGCCGTCAGGTTTGTTGCAATACGCGTGAATCTCAACGTGTGACGAAGTTTCTGACGAAGAGTCTCTGAGGAAATCAAATTCGCTCGAGGAGATGTCCACCACTAGGGGCAGAACCTTTTGTTCATCCACTTTGGATGTCGATCGCGACTTAGGCGATATATTCTCCATCGCCCAGGCAGACATTCTTCCGTGCCCATCAAAGGTGATGCAGATCTCAGGATTTCGATTGGCCAACTCCACCACGTTGACTAGCGGTCCGTCTCCTTTGCCATATTCAGAGGGCCCTTCCTGGACGGCTGTCTCTGTGGCGGCGGAGAAATCCCTTCCGTGGACAATGGCAGCCCACCGAAGTGTTGGTCCAGGTGCCGACGCAGCGAGATCAATCTTGCCCCAGAGCTGCAAATGCTGGTGGCTGTGGCTATCAGAGCCAGTCCATACCCGAAGCACATTGTCGAGACATATAGTATAGAGGACGTTGTTCACGGTCTGGTCGATATGGTAGGGCTTCCGCCATTGTAGACTCGTGACGGCCTGAGGATGGGACAGGTACATGAAGTCGAAGCGGATCTCATCAGACACGTAGCTGAGCCGCCGCCATACCTTCACCAGTCGGTCATGGTATCCCACAGAAGCGACATACGCAGAATCGTAGGACAGATCGGCATATTTGACAGGGCTTGCCAGAACTTTGCGCCAGGTGCAGACAAGGTCGGGAGTCGTCTGATGTAGGGTCACAGCGGATCGTGACACGAGTATTTCCTCAGAGCCACCCCATGATAGGGCCATTGCGTGTTGTGCGCCATCGTGTGTTTGCTCGTCATCGACATCTGGGGAGAAGGATGTCTCCAGCGCCCATTTCAGCACGCCATCTTCGTGGGCGAACGGTCTATATATCCGGACGGTGCGTTCGGTGCACACTGCTATCTTTCCGGAGGTTTCGTCCAATGCGACGGATTCGAGATGTGTTTCGTCGTCATCGTAGATGGTCTGCAGGAGTGTCTGGTGGTCGGACAGGATTGCAATGGCATTGCCGCTTATGTACGCCTGATAATGCTTTTAGAACTAGCAGTCAGGGCAACCGAAGCTGAAGCTACTCACGATGATGCGCCTTGATCTCCAGAAGCCAGTAGCTAGAGCTTGAAGCCTGGCTTCGGGCTTTCCTGGAAGGACAACCTTCATGCTACCAGAGCCGCGTAATTGAAGCAAACATTGCAGACGAAATGGAAAGGCCCTGTGGAGGACAGAACGCAAGGCGCCAGAAAACGGAGCCTTTCTCCTCTTCTAAAAAAGACCCGCACGCAAAAAATGAGGAGAAATGCAGACCGAAACCCGCGATGAAGATGGCGTTGTAGTTCAACGTAGATCTGATTTGGAGCTCTTAACAGCTCGCGTCATTCAATGGGTAGCACCTGACAAGTGCAGGGATACCGAGGTACTTCACTAACCTTACAAGCAGCCCCTCTGGCAGGGGTCATGTAGGAGTCCCCACAGGCTTGGCCTCCCGAAAAGCCCGTGAGAGGACGGGGGTAGTAATGCATCCACGGACAGCACATATGACAGGGCAGGAATATGTAATTGCTGTACGTTGATATTGCAAGCACAACTTTAAATTTATGAGTGGTGATACTTGGCTTACTCTCTGACAGGCGCAATGCTGCAGTCTGCTTCAGATTTCTTCACAACGACCCGAAGCCCAACATAAATTTGTGTCGAATGGCTTCAGATGCGATGCTGTTCAAACCGGAATCCTTGATGTGAAGGTTCTCTCGGTGAGGTTTGAGGGCCTGTCCTATACATCGAGGTCGACATTGCGGCCTCCATTCAGTCTCTGGCGGTACAGTCGAGCGTTTCTGCGACTCTAATCATGCCTCCAGCAAGTCGATTTCCCACTGGCGGAAGTCAAATGATCCCTGTAGAGACATCACGGCTTTGGGAACGCATTAATATTGCCATTGTTATCGTACTTGGCCTCTGTTCCGGGCGATTAGCATTCTTTATTCATGACCAGCATCCACACATCGTTTGAAATAACTCACTGAAGAACGTATAGCTCAACGTGACGGTCTCGACGCCCTTCATGTTCAGATCCTTCAACATATCCGGGTCCAGATAGAAGAACACAGGCATGTCCACCGTCTCGCCCGCGTTCAGCCTCTGCTCCTCGAAGCAGAAGCACTGGATTTTGCTAAAGTAAGGCGCCACTTGCGCTGGAGTCACGCTGTACGTTGCCACGCCAATTATGTCCTTGTCGCTCGTGTTCGTCGCCGTATAGAAGGCGAGGGCGGTCTCGCCCGGGAGGACCCGCACTTCGCGCTGTTGCGGTGTGAACTTCCACGGCAGGACGTCGGACACGGACGCGTTGAAGGTCACGCGGAGGCGCTTAGCACCCTCAACGGGTACAAGTCGTGAGGCGAGGTCGTCCTCTGAGCCGGATGAGCCGCTATGGCTGGGCGCGCGTACGGGTTGCCCGCCCCAACCGGTGGTTTGGCAGATCTACTGCGGTCAGTTCCTGCCTCAGCGACGACTTCGAAAGTGGCGTACCATCTTGTACATGGGCACCGACCCGTAGGAAAGTGCCACTGTGCCTAGGATAATGCTCAGCGTGTAGAACCTGCTCGACAATCCCGTTTGGTCAGAACCAGTCTATACCCCAGTCTCCGAGCCAGCGGCCACGCACATTGTTGTCCGATTCCTCCTCCTATATACCTCGCGCGCCTGCTGCATGCTCGGCGAGATTTGCCGAGGGGCCCTTCGCCCCGCCGTGGTGTTGTTGACTTCGGTCGCATAGTTGCGCAAAGGCTGTCGGCAGCTTAAGGTCGGCAGCTCAGATCCTGGTCGAGCTGCGGAGCGTGGACATGCTGAGCGCGATAGAGCCGTAGCCGAGCTTCGTAGTTTCCATGCTGTACCTCGGAAGCTGGACATCGTTGTCATAACATTGTCGAGACGTAGTTTGCGAAGGTGGTTCGGTTCGCAGGCCTGATCAGATCCATTACGCATGATGTTTTCCCGAACCCTGGCGCCTGTAGCTCTTGGGACCCCTCCCCTGCAGCTAAGATGGATAGTCTTGAATTGTTGGTCGCCCATAAGCACTTGCCAACAACATTAGCCATTGAGCATTGCTTTCCTAGTGTCTTGTGTTGCCCGATTGTCCAAATTGTATTTATCTTACGGCTAAAAATACGTAATTCAGTCATGAGTTTCACTACTGACCCTTGAACTTTCCCAAGTGGCTATTGACGTGACCGATGGCCCTCTTCTCGATCGAGCCCAAAGTTGCACCAATCCTCTCCAGAGGCAATATCACAAACACGTGTATCAATAAAATGATAAGCCTCAGAAGGTGGTCCGCCAGCCCCAGGATTGGCGCTCTGCCCCGGCTGTATGTCGAGTCAACGAACTCAAATGGCAATTTAGCACCCAAATGATCCTTGGCCACCCGCAGTCCACTGCTAAATCCATCTTCGTGGAACCCATATTTGGTCCATGCCCCTGCATAGCTAATACCCCTCCGATTCTGTATCTTGGGCAGCAGAGCCTGTGCGCGCACCGAGTCACCGTTATATAGAGGGTGTGCATACTCGTAGCGACCTTGGACGGTCTCCGGGTCCGGCTCATGCAGCGGATTGAGGGTGACAAGAACATCGCCGAAAGTCGAGCGAGGGATATGCTGCAGAATATTCATATTGTAGGTGAGCGAGACCTGGTCAATGTTGGATTTCCCTGACCAGGGAGACGAGAGGGTCATGTAGTTCCAACTAGACCAGGCCTTGGTAGATGCAGGCATGTGCGTGAGGTCAGAGTGCAAAACGGCTGTGTTCTTGGAGGTCTGGAACTTGGTCATGATAGACCTCTCTTCTGCGGTTGCAGTGTCCTTGATGATTTGGTATGCCTGATCGCCGTGCGTCGCGAGGATGACATGGTCGTATAGCTCGCTTTTGCCGTCATGCAAGTGAACCCTCACTCGTCCATCCCCTTCAGTCGTGACTGACTTCACGGGCGTATTCAGGAATAAGTGATTAGGCGGAAACCCCTTCATTACGGCATCGATATAACTCTGGGAGCCATTCTTGATGGTGAGCCACGCAGGTCGAGTCGCTATCGTAGACAGAAGGTGGTGGTTCCAGAGGAAGCGCACCAGGGTGACAGCTGGGAACTCCAGCGCGCATTTGTCCGGACTCGTGCTCCACACCGCAGCGGTCATGGGAATAAGATAGTCGTCACGGAACGCATCCGAGTAACCTTCTCTAAGGAGGTAGTCCCCAATCGTCTCCTCCACCTTGAGCAACTTCGGCGTGGACACACCGTTGCCATGACTGTAACCGTTGACCCGATACGTCGTAGTGCGTCGGGCGTCATCCTCGGCCAGCAGGTCCAGAGCAAATTGGTTGAAGCGGACGATGTCGAATATCATGCGCCACATTCTTGGAGAGAAGAGCTGCCTTCTCTGGGTAAAGATGGAGTCCAAACTGGTCCCAGCCCACTCGAAGAGGCCATGATCGCGAGACACACCAAACGTCATTTCCGTCGGCTCCGTCTGCACGTCGACCTTATCGAGGAAGTTGATGAAGTTCGCTGTGCGCGGGCGGTCAGTCGCGATTGTGAGTATCATGGCAGAACGGTCAGCCATGAACTCACGATATGTCGCCGTGTTCATCACGATGAAACCAGTATCAACAGCTGTCCTGTATTTTCCCCGAGTCCAAGGCACGGTGTTTGTGTGGCCGCCGAGGCGATCGGCGGCTTCATATACGTAGACATCGTGGGGCGTGCGGTTAAGAGCCCAGAGAGCTGCAACACCCGCACAGCCACTGCCCACGATGGCTACCTTCTTCCTGGAGATTGAGTTAGGCCGGCTCATAGGGAGACGAATGCGACAGATTTGGGTGGTATGTCGGATCTCGAGACTGGCTTTCAGCCCCCCGCAGACCTTGGGAGTGCTGGTGACTTTACTTCAGGTGCTGGACGGGGGCAGCCGGCATGAGACTCTTCAGATTAGGTGACATTCCAGTGCTCAGGCAGCTGGTTCAAGTGTTCACGATGAATGTGTTGAAAGAATCTGATCACGTTGCCCAGCTCATTAGAAACATGCGCATGGAGTGACAAGAGTCAGGTCATGACGCACATGGAGCTGGTTAGCAAGCAGGAGTGAGGACGACGTTTTATGACGGTGCAGACAGCTCGGCGAACAGCATTGTGATGCATTGCAGGACGCCGCCATGACGCTACTTTCTTAGTCAAGCTCCTTGAGCTGGGCCGATGAGTGTGCGTGTGTGCGGGAGGCGTTTTGGAGAAGGAGCATGTGAGACGGCTGGCGACTTACTCTGCAGCCATCTTCCCACCTAATGATTGAGCGACTTGGGTCGGCACTTGACCTGTCGTACACGCCGACAGAGGCGCAAAAGCAACCTGCTAGTCGCAAGGTAACTATGCTTGTTCTGCTCAGGGAAGACAGCGTCTGGGAGAATGCATGTGAGAGAGACCGAGGGAGATCAATGTCGTGGATGTATGAGCTGTCCAACTCGAGACGAGTTTGGTTAAGTTCAAATGAGGCAGTCTATGAGGCAGTCTATGAGGTAGTCTATGTATCAAAGTAGATGAAACGAGAGCCGGCCTGTGGCTGGTCAACGCGACCTCGGGAAGCCGGACGGACAAGGGTGGCAGTGAAAAGTCGAGCAACCGCCGAATTCTCCATGCTGCACTGCGCGCTGAACGGAGCTGCACTTGTGACGGGAACAGGCAGACTGGGCATCGCGATTTGCTGGCCTGATGGCGATCTAGTACGAGCAGTCGCCTCGCCTAGTCCCAAAACATCACAGTCTATATGACAGTTGCAGCACTTTGGTGCCAAAAAAATAAATAAATAAAAATGTCGAGACCCAACGGGATCGAATACTCAGGGAGGAGCGAGCATATCCAATTCTTAGGAGCGCCGAAATTTACTCTGCCCGGATTATTTCAACTCGACAATCATCACTGTGTTCCGGAGAACGCGAACGTCGAGCCTTGTTTCTGCACCGGGGTGATTCAACTTTCTATGAAGAGAAAAGAAAGGAAGGAAAATGGAATCGGTAAAAAACTCAGCGAGAAGTGATAGAATACTAGTTGCATTTTGCTGGGAACTGCAGCTGCGCCCTCATTGGCTGACTCAAACATTCTGCTCCACTTGCCCCGTCTACGGTTTGGTCCATATTTGCTAATCAGCTGGCCACGCATCAGTCATGGTACGTACCCAGACCCTTGCAGGGCTCCTACCAATGAATGACCCTTGAACGCGCTGTCCAGGCACTGCGATTCACTGCTGACGCACTTCCCAGACCGGGACCCCAACCGACGACGGGGCGATAGTGTAAACCGTAACAGCCGTCTTCAACATTGACGCTTCCCATGGAGACTGACCCACGCGTTGCAACATCCACGTCCTCAACAAGAATACTGTCAACATCCTCATTGCCCTCTGACTTTGGAAACGCAAGACCTCGCGCCTAGCTCGCTCATACACTGCCTGTCGACCAACAGACAGGCTGCCCCTTCCGCCCCCTTCCGCTTCCGGGCCGTACTCGCTACACTCCCCCATCATGTCGAATCCTCTCGATACCGACGCCGGGTCGGAGCTCTTCGAGAGCTACTCTGCCGAATTCAGGCTTGTTCAGGCCGATTTGCAACAGAAGCTGGACCAGATACCGGAACTGAGCGGTGAGCCGCGCAAGGCCGCCATCAGCCAGGCCGAGCGGGCACTCGAGGAGGCAGAGGAGTTGGTCAGTAGCCCGTCCCCCCCAACCGATGTTTCTGCCAGGCTGGCACGGCAGACACACAAGCAGGACCCAACTGACCTATCGTTCCTGAAATTTGTAGCTCGGACAAATGCAGCTCGAAAAGCAAAACATACCCACCTCGGCTCGCACAAAGGCCAACCAGCGCTTCCGCGACATGCAGACGACCATCGACCAGTCCCAACGAAAGCTGCGTTCCCTCGCCGAGGACCGTTCCGCCCTCTTCGGCGCCCGCGAGCGGTACTCGGACAACCCCAACGACGTGCAGCTCGAGCAGCGGCAGCAGCTCCTGCAGGGCTCCGACAGGCTGGACCGCAGCACCCAGCGGCTCAAGGCCTCGCAGAGGCTGGCTAACGAGACCGAGGCCATCGGCGCTTCGACCCTGGCGGACCTGCACCAGCAGCGCGAGACCATCCAGCATACTAACGACACCCTGCTGGACTCGGAGGGCTATGTCGACCGGAGTGTCAAGACGCTGAGGGGGATGGCGCGTAGGTACTGTGACCCTCCTAAAATTTTCCCCGGACGAACCGGAACTTGTCGACCTGCTAACCGCGGCGCACAGGATGGCTACAAATCGGGTGATCACAATCGCCATCATCACCATCCTGGTTCTTTTGATTGTTGCGGTGATTTTCAGCAAGTTTCGATGAGCGAGCGAGCGCAAGACAACTACCTGGCTGGGTATATATGGCTGGGTCAAGAAGGCGTTCCTCGATGGCGTTGTTTAGGTGATCTTACACTGTACTTTTGATCGGAATACAAACAATGGCTGTGCGGATGCAGCCGGACTGTAGCAGTATCGACACGAACAAGGATATAACTTTTTTGGTTCATCTATCTCACAAAACGCCGATACTCATGAAACAACTTCCCACGTCGAGGAGATGCGAGCCTATATCATCCGGAGTAGGAAGGCCACTACATAGTGCCCGGCTTAGGCAAGTGTAATACCAGTGACGGGATAAAGTCCTTCACCTACGTCCTCCTCTAGGCTTCAGCACCCTGCCGTTCGCCGGCGGCCCCCTTCGCTTGTCTTCGCCCAGTCCTCTTCGCCCTGCCGCAATGCCCTTCCCAGACCTGTTCCCTCGGGCATGAGCGCCCCCGCGAGCAGGAGCACCTCCACGTGGCTTGCTGCTCCCCTTGCCCATCTTCGACTTTATAGCAACCGCATCATTCTCATCGAGATCCATGCCGTCCTCATCGTCATTGTCGTCCTGGCCCTTCTTGTTCGACCACTTGAGCTTGCCACGAAGCCCCTTCTTCGGGGCGTCCTTGCCCTTGAGTGCGGAGACGTAAGCATTGACACCGCTCTCTCCAGCCGGGCCAGCATCAATGTCCATCTCATCAGCACCTGCCTTCTCCTCGCCGAGGATGAGCTTGCCGTCGAGGTCAAGCTTTGCCTTCGTCTTGGTCGGACCACGCATCTTGACAGGCTTTGTCGACGAGATGTTTGCCAAGGCCCTGCGGTCCAGCAGATCCAGAGGCTCGTCCTCATCCTCGACAATATAAGCCTTGCCCTTCTGCTGCTTGCCCTTCTTTCCTTTGGGTGGCCGCTCATCATCGGACCCATCAGAGTCGGCTTCGTCTTCGCTACTGCTGTACAGAGCCTTGTCAAACTCGCTGTCGAAGGTCCTCTTGCCTCGCTTTGGCTCTTCATCAACCTCCTCGCCGTCTTCCTTGGCGGCATCCTTCTTCCTCTTACTCCGTTCCCTCGTCTTGCGGATGTTGTTGATGAGCTTCCGGTCCTCCTCTGGGCAGTTCTTATCCACGGGTTCAAACCCGAACCTGCGAATCATTCGCTCTAGAATGTGCTTGACCTTGGCACGGAAGTGTCCCTTGTGTTCGTGACTCCAGATCATGAGATTTGGTATGAGGGTGCCCAGCCTTGGCTCCACCAACTCTCTAGGAAGGCTAATGACGCAGACCTTAACGAAGCCAAGGACACTCTTCACAATCTCACGATTGTTCGAGGTCAAAAACAGGTCCATGGTCTGCACGATCTCGGCAAGCGTCTCAGGGCTCAATGAGTCCTTGAAATCGTAGAGGATGCGACTGATTGCAGTGATGGAGGCGGAAATCATGTGCGGTGTACTACCTGCAAGACCAGCGCTCACCATCGTGAAGAACTCCTCAATATTCGCGGTTGCCGAGGGGGCATCTTTAGGCATGTGAGGGACTTTGCTGTTGTCAATTGTTGCACCGCTGGCCGACTCCATCTTCTTTCCCAGAAGGATCAGGAGCTCGAAGGCCGTGGACCTTGCTCTTTCATTTTGCTCCTTGCATCCAATTACAACCTCGGACAAAACTGATGGAATGAAGTGCAACGAGTCGTTTGGAATGAATGGGACCATAGCAGACATTGCTGCCAACCGTTCTCGGCGGGCTGGGGCAGAGCATTTGTCTCCGCCCGAAAATATCAGGCTCTGCAGTTCGGCGTGCCGCTCTTGCAAAGCAACCTTTCCGGTGTCAGACTCAGCCAGGCGAGGAATCAGCTTGTAAGCCTTCTTTTGCAGCTGTGGGTCGCTGTCTTTCATGATGACCACCGAAGAAATCTCGAATAGCGCTGCAAAACTATCCCTGGGCAAATAAATGGACATGGTTATGACAAGGTCCATTAGAGTGTGGGTAGTGGCCGGCATCTTTTCGTTTCCTCCCTTCTTTCCATCCTTTTCCATCTTTGTAGCTGCCTCTTCAAGTGAAGATGCCAGCATTTTGCAGACTCGGTCGAACGTCTCCATCAATTCAGGTGATGGCGTTATGCTCAAGTAAGCATTGATGGTCTGCAGAATCGAGCCGCGTGAGTTTGGAAGAGTTTGTCCATAGACGTTAAACAAAACAGCCAGAAAGTTGCCTGCAAAAGTGCCTAGATACTCTAGGTTCTCTCGTGCCTGCTGCTTGGTTACACGACTTTGGAGGATGAGGTCGTCCTCTTCCTCAATTGACGCAATGGCCTGGTTTGACTCTACAAGCGCCTTGAGGCCCTTACAGATGTCAAGACGAAGCTCGACCTTTTGGTAGAGAAGGTTTGCCAGGAGTTCGGCAAAAGACTGGTCAAAGGCTCCGCACAGATCAAGTGGGAGGTCGCAATATCCGGGCAAAATGGACCAGATTTGATGAACCACAGTTTCGAAGATCTTGATTTCCATCGTTTTCTCTGAGCCCCCGTGGTCCAAGACTCTTTGGAACATCAGCTCACTCAGAGGCACGAGCTCGGACCGGAAGTGCGCCAAATTCGTGTTTGCCGTGTAGTCCCTTAGCAGGGGAAGCAACCACGCCCTTCCAGATTGTCCCTTCACGGGTTTCGCTAGATTCAAGGGAAGGATATCGAGTACGGCGCCTGGTCCCATTGCCCTGACGGCTTTTCCGATTACCTCGTCTGCTTCCTGCTTGTTGGCGAAAGAGTCGCTCCCTCTCATATCCCCAACTATCTTCGTCACGTTCAGAAGGTAAGGATGAGCCCTCCACCGGAGGCAATCGAACATAGCCCCGATGACATTGAAGGTCTCGGCCCATGCAGCTTGGTATTTGACGCGGAAAAGCCCTTCCACAACTTTGACGACCTTTTCTAGTGTCTTTTCGTCATATACAGAGGGATCTAATATGACCTGGTTTGGTATGCAGGTTGCAAGGAACGACACAAGGCACTCGGATGCCGAGATTCGAATGTTTTCTGACGTGGACTCAAAGAACTGAGATACTAGTTGGAATAGCTCAGGCAGTTTCGTAAAGGTGTCTTCTGGCTCAATTTGGGCAGACACCTCATAGCCTCGGGACAGTATAGCTATCCACGATGGTAGGAGTTGTGTGTCATCGGACGCAGGGCGCAGTTCCGAGATGATGTCCAGCAATCGAGGTAATTTTGCCGAGGCAACTTCGTCTGCTGCCATACCTTCGAAGATCATGTCGAATATTTCAAAAATGGCCATGGTCATGTGCTCATTTCCAGTGCGAGCAATGCCGATGAGGAGCTCGCACAAGGACTCTATCTTCTTGCTTGGCCACCCCCCACTGCCAGATGCAATGGCCTTGATAAGCTGAAGCGCATGAATTGTGGTCGGATCTTGGCTCGTATCGTTGGACTTCTTCTCCTTGCGTGCGCGAGCCGCGTTCTCTGCCAGCTCAGTCAGGCTCATCATAGCCGCCTCGGCGCACATGTCGGCTGCAGGATGATCGAGTGACGGGGTGGGCGGAGGATTCTTGAGGACAGTTTTGAGTGCTTCCTGCGCTCGCTTTCGGACTTTGGGACGCGGGTCCAAGGATAGATTCAAGAGGCCAGAAACAGCACTCCGAGGGCCCATCTCCGAGACGGTGAGCTCCCATGATGCCGAGTCTTGCGCGAGAAGTAGGGACTCTAGGCATCCTATCGATGGCCTGAGAAGTGGTGCATCTGCTTCTGGTTGTGACACGACAGGGGCGAGTAGCTGGAGTATCTGGGTGAACCTGGCGCGGAGGAGTGGTTGCGGAGCGAAGGGCGTGACGACGTCGAGGAGGTATACGATGGCCGTTGCGAGTTCCTTCTTCTGGCCACCGGGAGGCGTTTGTCCCAGAAGCGCAAGGAGGGCAGCAAAATACGCTGTTGGCGTGGCTTCGGAGTTTTGGTCTTTCAGGGTGGACTCGACTGCTCGCAAGACAACGGACGTCTTGGGAAATGTTAGCTAGTTCTCCTCGCAATGACAGCCGGAAAAGGATTGCGGACAACAGAATTGGACTAACCTGCTGCTGGCTTTGCAGATTCGGTGACCGAATCTTCTCAAGCTTTTCGGCCAGACCTGGGGCAGACATCGTGATACTTGGTCCAAAAATTGAGGACGGTCTGATGTCGGAATCCTCAATCTTGCGCCGCGGGACTCAAGAGCCCCAGAAAGTTTTTGGCGGTGGGGCCTTATCCTCGATAAGCTTGACAATATTCTGCCGGCCCCCAAGGAAGGGCTGGCGGACTCATCGAGGGCGGTGACAGAGCTTCCAGGCACCACTGTTCACACAGGTAGGCGGTGAAGATGCGTCCGCCTAGGCGGCAGAATCCAGCGCCTTCGACTATTTAACTCCGGTCACATCCCCCCACCTTTCCCTCGCTTTCCTTCTCTCCTCTCCAGCTCTCTTTGCCAAATGGCTTAGATCAAGTGTAGTATCTGTTCTTTTCAGTTTAATATCTGAAAGTGTTCCAACGGGACATAATCAATATTATTCACATTTTTGCAATCGGGTGGGCGACCCTCTGAGCTTGCTCATGGACGACCTCCACTGTGTCCTCGGTATCACACTGTCTCCGAGCGACGCAAACCTACCCTTTTCATTGCGATCGTGGGCTTGCCCGCGATGCGAAGAAGATGGATCCTTTTTTTATCGTGCTGCGTTCCAGACTGTGTCACCATCGGCGCAAATCTCACGACAGTCCCATGTGCTGCCTGAATGT
Organism: Diaporthe ilicicola; assembly: GCA_023242295.1. Classification (NCBI taxonomy): domain Eukaryota; kingdom Fungi; phylum Ascomycota; class Sordariomycetes; order Diaporthales; family Diaporthaceae; genus Diaporthe; species Diaporthe ilicicola. The sequence continues at coordinate 297,931 of JALPVH010000023.1, forward strand.
TGTTTGCCTGATATTTGAAAACTGACGGCAGCCAATGTCTGGGGATGCGTGGTTGTGTACCAGGCTGCCACCAGATATCCGTCACCAACAAGTGATAGCTGTGGATACCGACCTGACGCAACGTCCCGTTTGTCGAAGTTGCGTCTATAGAGGCCCTCGGCCCTCACTTCAAGACTACTCCATGCCGCACCAGGTCATGTCCCAACTCCCGCTGAACAAGGCAACAGGCCCGGATTATAATGCAATGGTCAGTAACATTGTTTATACTGTGTATCATGTCTTGGTAAACACTTATGGAGAGCCCATCTCGTTCAATCCAGTGTCGCAATTCAAGCAACCTGCCATCGCCAGGCGCACGTCGTGTCTCTGGAAGTAGCCGATGTTGGGTCATCTCACACGCCTGGGTAACCCCGAATGGATGATGTGTTGGATTGGAGCGTACGTCTCGTTTAGATGTCATGAGTACTGCTTCCCCATCAATATAAATATGAATGCCCAGCTACCTGACAATTGAGTGAACGTCTGTGATGCCGCAATCCCAACGCCGTAACAGCAAAAAAAAAAAAAAAGGACCGAAAACCACATCAACCCAGTAGCTCTCTCTCTGTCTACTCGCTGCCTAGGAAAACTCGTCGGCGGCGGCTTCCTCGATGTTGCCCTTCACCCTGAGCAGTAAGGCGGTCTTCCACTTATCGAGCTTGCTCATCTGGTCATAGGCATATAGCTTGTCGGCGAACCCCTCCTTGTCGCCGGCCTCGATCATCTCGATCACGTCTACCAGCAGCTGGTGCTCGCGCTGCTGCCCGAAGCTCGGGTCCATGTCGCGGTACTTCTCGAGGGCCCGGTTGGTAGCAATCAGGTCGTTGGATGCGAGGTGGCAGATGCCCGCCTTGAGGAAGTACTCCTTGACGCTGTAGCGCATCAGATTATTGTTGATGGACTGCTGCGCAACCCTCTCGTAGTGCTCGATCGCCTTGTGGTATTCGCCATCGAGGGCGGCGAGGTCAGCGACCTTGAGGTAAAGCTTGTTTGCTAGGCTGAAGAGGATACTGTCAGCACGTGCACACCATGGAAGCCGTCAGTTTGGAAAATATCGGCATACGCAGCAGCTCCATCACTCTCGTACCACCCAGCAGCGGCCTCGTACGCCTCGAGCGCGCGCTTCATGTCGCCCAGCTGGTTCTCGAACAAATCGCCCAGGTTTTCCTTGTGCGATGCCGCCCTCCGGAAGTTGCCCTTTGCACAGTACTGGTTGATGGAGAAGTCCAGGCACCGGGCGGCATCCTCGGGGTTATCCTGGCGGTAGACCTTGAACGCATCGACGTACGTGTTGGCGGCATCGTCAGGGTCTTTCAGGTTGTTGATTTGGACTTGTGCAGCCTTCTCGAATGCTTGCCCTGCTTCTCGGTCTTGGGATGATTATCTTTAGCTCCTGCTTTCGTTCCAAAGCTATACACATGTTTCAAGCAGTAAGACTCACTGTTCTTTTGCATCCTATATGCGTTGGCAGCTTGACTGTAGAGGTCTGCGGCATTCTGATACTTGTCCTCTCGGCCACCAAAGAAGCCGAAGCCGCCAGATGCGCTGGCGAGCATCTTGTCTGCCTTTATAAAAGTGCGTCAGCACGGAAAAGTCCCTTGATCATATGGGCGAGAGCCCGAATTACCTTCTGCAGCAGTGCACGAGGGTCTTGCGCCATTGTCGCAAAGTGTTCAGAGGTCTGTCGTGTATCTGGGGTAGGGGTTCTTCGGGATGAGAAGGTGCTACGCGGTTAGGGCCGGATGAAGAAGATTGAGTATCGTAGGGAAAGCAGCCTTCTCCTAGAGGACACAAGGATATCGGCCAAGAAAAAGTCGCAGGTGGAGGTTGGCTTGCGTTGATGGTGCAGGTCTATCTTGGGAGACAGAGTGGGTTGTTGTTGTTGGCTGGCCATGAAGCTAGGGTATGACGCCGCACCAGGGCCGCAGCGCATCAGATGGGGTCGCATCGTACTCCGCCTCCTGAAGTAGCTGTACCTCCCTGTCGGGAATCAGTGCACCTGTTTCACGATGCTAGTACGTCCCTTTTTCCCGCCCGCGACATCAGGGATCCATGCAAAACTCTGAACCAATCATAGCATATCAGACTCGTCCAACGCCGACCCTGAACTCGGCCGTGGTCTGCATTCGACATCCCTCTCTCAAGACTCTAGACGACAGAGGACAAAGCCCGGTTGGCAAAAGACGCCTAGATAAGCTCCGTTTTTCATTGTGATACGCAGGCACTGAGCCTGCTGTGAGACAAACACCGTGGCGGCTTCCAAGTGAGCTTGTTGAAGTCCTTTAGCAATGGGTCCGGCTCGCATTCTGATGAAGAGGCCGCTCATGGCCTCGGGCCTCAAGCCTCAAGCCCGCAGGGCCAGTCCCGCCAGGCCAACAGCATGGATATGCCGCCGGTGCATGTCACAACAAACACCGAGACCATCGACGCGCCCACCAACAGCGGCTGCCAATCTCGAACCGTCACAGCCGCCACCAGGCCAAGATACCAACAACGCCCAAGAGCCTCATCCCTCACCTTCACATCCCCAGTCATCAGACTCATCAGACCTCTCCTCAATATTCGCCAGGCCTACCTGGTCCGTCCGGTCTTTACTTCCCTCATCACCACCGGCATCAGAAGAGATTACCCCGGCCACCCTGAAGCACCTCCTTCACCTGTCCGCCCTCCCGGGCCCGAGGACGCCTGCCGAGGAAAACGACATGCTCGGTACCCTGCGGGCCCAGCTGCACTTCGTGCGCGACATCCAGTCCGTTGACACACGGGGCGTGGAGCCCCTTCGGAGTATCCGGGACGAAACCTCTGCGGGCGTCGCCGAGTCGACCGTCACACTGGACGTGCTGCGAGAAGCACTGTCCCGGGAGACTGTGATCGGTTATCGGCGGAGACCACGGAGGGCCAAGAATGTCAGAGCAAGCGGAGGGTCCGAAGAGGAGCGGCTTCTTGAAGCTGCCACGATTGGCAGGAGGGACAAAAAGTATTTTGTCGTTGCTAGTGGCACGGCGGGTGAGGACAGGGAATGATGATTCGGTGAAAGGACAAGTGAGAGGGCACAACTACACATATGTTTCGAGAAAACTTCTCATCCGTCAATTGGCCCGATATTCGACGAGATCCCGTTCTTGTGGTATTGGTATAGTCACTGGAGGAGAGTACACAGGCTAGTCAGAACCTTCCGCTGATACTCACCTCCGGGAGCTACTGTTCACACGTTCCTGAACTGTAGTCGGGCGGGGGAATATTTGACGCAACTGGTCTATGTGGCCATTAACGGCTCGAAAGGATACCAAACTTTTAAAGCCTCGCCGCGCGACACGTCGGTACCAAACTTATATTGAAGTCGAACCTTCAATCTTGCGAAAACGAACCTTTCGATGCGAAACCTTGCTTGATGCTACAACCATTTCCTATACCATTCGGAAACCTGACCGACGCCTGCACTTCAACTCCCTGCTGATGCCGAATATGCTATGCGATCCGATGCCCTCAGGCCCAACGATAGGGTAAGTAGAGGCGCAAAACAAAGATGCTTGACCCGCGACCGCAGTCTTGAGTCGTTTTTCGTTAATGTACAAGTCCAGGATCTGGTGTTATAAGTGATCAAGTCGCCTCCTCGTTCCAGTCGTCGAGTCGTGATGCCTGTCGTTTGATGGTGGTGGCACTCTTGAGTAAGACTGTTAATTCCGTCCCGAAAAGGCAGCGCCACGGCCCCCACGGCCGCCCAGAGCACCTACGTACCCACGGCCACGGCCACGGCCACGGCCACGACCACGCCGCCTTTCGAAATCTTGCATCCCTTCATCATGACCGGGAAATTTGCGATGCCGGTCCTACTTAAGGCTCATCTTTCCCACCTGGCCAGCGAGGCGTCTATCGCTGTTGTTGCGACTATTCTTGCCACCTCGACCTTGTGGCTGGGCGTTCTCCTTATTCTCAAAACACCCGGGAAACTGTCCGCGTCCACGTCCGCGTCCGTGTCCCTGAGTGTGTTGAGCCTGGCCAGTTCGATTGCCAACAGCAGCAGGCGCTTTTAGCACAGAAGTAGAGGGCTGGCCGACCGGGTTCGGTGGGGCAGGAATTGTAATCGCAAGCTCATCCCAGCCTATGCGCTGTAGAATATCACCGACGAGGGACGGGTACTGCACATGAGCTTCCAGTATATCAGACACGTCGTGATTCTCGACGCCTCCTACCCCCTCGATGCACCCCAGACCGGCCATGCCGAAGTAGCTGGGTCCACTTCTCGACGCAAATGCCAGCATGTAGTCGTTCTTCGCAAACACGTTGACAAAGCGGCCTGTCACGACGCTCTTCAGGGCAGTCCAAGTACCAGTATCGCCAGGAATAGGGGCGCCCATCAAGACAACAGAGTCAACCAGGCCGTAAAGTTTTCGCTCAGCCAAGTATGTCAGGGTGAGGTAGATGGCGCGAGCGCCAACACCATACCCGATGAGAGTCAGTCCTCGCTCTCCGTGGAGATGTCCTGTGATCAGGTCCGACAGACAAGAGGAGAGTTTGGTGCTGCGTGTCATGCCCATGATCCAAGCATTATCGACGACCTTGCTTGATCTCAGGAGAGCATTCGGCCAGTCAGACAGGAGCATTTGAGTCAGAACTTCTCCAGGTTAGCCAACATATTTGAACCTCCAAGGGGCGATTTTAGCTTACTGGGTGTGCGATTGAGCTCCTTTTGACACTCAGCCCAGGCCTTGCTCTTGAGTAAAGTTTCAAAGGCGCTGCCAATCTTCTCAAGACTCTCGGTCTCCCAGCGGACAGCGTAAACCTCGTTCTGAGACCCTAGGCGCTTCCAAGGACTGCCAACATCATCTTTACTCGTGAGAAGGCCATTGACACATAGAACAAGGCGCATACGTCGGTCCTCGGGCGCAGTGTCCTTCTGGTTTTGAAAACCAGATTCCTTGGAACCGTGCAGTGGGATGAAACCAATGTCTTGGAGAATGAGAGCGAAGCTGTCAATGGACTTGGCGGACGGCCGGCTGGGATTTACTCCAAAAAACGTGGCAAGCGCGCTCTCACTGTCACTCAAGGAACCGAGCAGGTTGGCCACTGTAACAGGCGGGAGGCTGACTGCTGGCAGACCTTGTCCAGCAGGCACCATACCGAGTCCGGCTGCAAGGAGGGTCGCACCGGCCAGGGCTGGGTTTGTTACCGGACGGTACTTTCTGAGAGGCCTGGTGTCCTTGACCGGCTTGGTTCCTTGGGCCTGCTTGGTCTCCTGAACCGCTTTGGTCTCTTCGGCGTCCGTGGTGTCGGTATGTTCGACAGCATCAGACTTCTTGCACTCGTTGGCCTTCTTGAGCTCCTCAAGCTTCTTCTGCTCCTCGGCCTCGCATTTATCTGACTCATCGCATAGGGTCTTGTAAATCTTGCCAAGGCTTCGGGCGACTCGGTTCTCGTCTTCAATGAAGGCGTACATGGGAACGTGCAGTGAGGATGCGAGGTACATCATAAATATGCGGGAGTATGCGATGTAGTGCTCGGTAGAAAGCAACATGAGCATTATAGCGTGGAGCAAGAGGCGTCTCTTGTCGACGGGTAGGGTGGTCAGGGGCGTCTGGGCCGGCGGGAAACGTCGTATCAGATTCAAGTCGGCCTGATAGGCAATGCCTCTGATCGCTATGAGCTTTTAGCAATTTGTCTTCCGCCACGATGGCCCAATCTCTTCCCAATCACTGTCTACACCTCCGTCGAGGGCGCACGAACATGCTCGCGCAGGCAAGCGGGGAGATTGGACCATATTTGAGGAAGGGCGACTGGCCTACCTTGTTGTGGCTGCTGGGTTCTACCCGAGGGACCAGCTCCGACTGTACCTCCACGGAGAGGTCCCTGGCCTTGCCCCGACGGTCCGGCGTTGGAGTTGGAGAACTTGGGCACAACGAAGTCGTTGAAGCGCTTCTGGAAAGCAGTCTTCCACTTGCCAAAGTAGGAGCTGACATCCTTCTGCAACTCGGACATAGACGGAACCGTGGCTTCGACGCTGTTGGCACCGATTTCGGGGATGACAACGGAAGGGGCTTTGCCATCGTCATCAGCACCATCATCGGCCTTGCCTGTGTCATGGCCTTGGACTTGGTCAGGGTCTGGATTGGCTTCGGTCTCACCTGGATCTGGGGTGACTCCGGCATCGTCTAGCTCCTGGACCGACTTGCTAAGCCTGCGATATCCATAAACCACGACGCCGTTGGCTGGAGGCCCAGTAACAGGATCGACGGAAGCCAGAGCAGCCTCCATGGCAGGGGCATAATTCCAGACCTGAACACGATTCTTCTGAGCAACTGGATGACCGAGGAAGTTGAAAGGTTTCTGTACTTGGGTGCTCATCTTGTCCATGATGGCCTCGACGAGTGTGTTGAGCTCGGCTTTCTGGGCTAGGTTGATGACGGAGCTCATGTCTGCCTCTCGCCTGGGCGGAGGGCGTTGACGGTTGGTAGGCATGTTCAGATCGGAGTCGTTGATAATGACCTCCACTTCGGTATCTTCATTGGCCGAATCGTCTGCGTCGGGCTCATACCCAGCGTCGTTGAGGGGTGGATCAGAGGGCTGGCATCCACCCTTCTTGGTCGCCTTGGAGCTGGATGGAAGAGAGGCTTCCATCTTGACTGCGCCTCGAGGAGGATGCATTGTTGTTTTGGTCGGGCCTTCCCTGCTTGCCCCGATGTGCACGTATCGCCAAAAGGGAAGGTGGGGAGGTGAAAGGTGTGAGGTGAGAGGTGAGAGGTGATGGTGGGTGGTGTGTCGCTCCTTCCCTGCCAGCAACGAAAGTTGGCAGGCCTAGTAGTCGGCGTCGCGAAGGGTGTCAGAGGTGGGCAGCTCCTCCTACTGTGGAGATCTCGAGGTGGAATCGAGAAGGCAGGGGTTGGTTGCGCCCAGAATGGTTTTCCAAGTTTGAAGGAAAGACCGTGTTTTCGAGGTAGGGCGGCAACTTGGACCAAGGCAAGGTGCGGTAAGGTAAGGCACGGTACGGTGCAGTGGAAGCAGAGGTTATTACAAGTGTTGGTTTCCCAGATGTTTGTTTGCTCTGCTCGTCCCTCTCTCTCTCTCTCGACCTTTCGAATTTTGGCTGCATTTGACGTCAGTAGCCGTGTGATGTTGTTTCGCAGTGAATCCCTTCGCTGTACCCTGCATATCTCTCCGTGACACAAAGGCTGCCGGCAGTTAAGCTGCAGTGTTCCATCCAAGAGGCCTCAGTCCCAGTGGTTTGGAAGGCCGTTGTGGGTCAGAGAGCCAACGCACCCTCTCTGAGACATACTGACTCTTCTTTTCGGCTTTACGAAGACGATTCGGATGGCTCATGGTTGTTTGAACTGAGATCCATACAAATGTCCAATTCCCGTGCCTTACGTTGTCTACAAGTGTGCTCGTCCTGTAAAGCTAGAGAAGTCTCGATTATCACCGCTAAAGTACCAAAATGACCATCTCATGAGATACATGCCCTTTCACATCTCTGTCCAGGTGCCAACGGCTTTCAGATATCCACAAGCCTTGGGCGGCCACTGATCAGGGAAGCAGTCTAGGTCACCAGAGGCTCATTAATTTCATGTCAACCTCCATGATCTGGAATACACCAGGGCGACGCGGCCTATGATGAGGTGAGGAAGCCTGCGAATCTCCACACCTGTGCTCTTTTTGCTCGCTCAAGTCCATACCCTAGGTCGTACCAACGGCCTACCCCTGACGTTGGATCGAGGAATCCGAGCGATCTAAGGCTAATGCACCCCGCAGATCTGACAGATGATCTGCCTTCGGATAGGGCTGACAATACTCTCATATGCAATCAATCGTTCCAAAACCACGCTAGTAACGCAACATAACCGATACATACGAAATTGCATACACCTTATCATTTTGGACTATATTTAGATATTTCTTAAGATTAAGAGGTTTAAAAATTTCAAGGAAAATATAAGTAGATAGCTGTAATTCCGCTCTTTCTTCTTATATATAGCTTAAATTTATTAAAGCAAGATTAATAATTATATATTTAAAGGGGTGTGTTTTTAAGGTTTCTAGCCACTTTTATAGGGCTATAGCTAATATATATAAAAGAACTCCTAAAAACACCCCCCCTTTCTAAAATTTTAAAGATTTATTAAAATTACACTTCTAACTTAAATATCTTTATAATAAAACCTCCAGAATTAATATGGAAATAAGTAATATATAGCTGCGAATAGCCTCTTTCTTTTAATATATAGTTCGAGTGGTTTATAGCGAAACTGGTAGGGAAAGAAGCAAATATATTGGAAAAATAACGAGGTATGCTACTAAAATTACACTTCTAACTTAAATATCTCTATAACAAAACCTCTAGAATTAATATAGAAATAAGCAATAGATAGCTGCAAATAGCCTTATTCTTTTAATATACGGTTTAAGTAGTTTGTAGTAAAACTGGTTGGGAAAGAAGCGAATATGTTGAAAAATAACGGTTGCATGTAAGTTCGCGTGTGTCGGTTATGTCGCGTCACTAGCGTGGTTTTGGAACGATTGATTGCATATGAGAGTAGCACTCCCGCATCCATGTGCTTATAGCAGATCAATCCCTGTGATGCAACAACGGCAGCCCAAGCTCAACTGACATCTGTCAACTGCTGATCTACTTTGACCGGATCTTTGTGGGTCTGAGCACCTCACTCAGGGATCCTTCGAGGCAGCTCCTCGACGCAAAGCCCTCAATGGTTGCCTTGGGACGAAGTCGCGCGTATTGGCGTCGGGTTGGACAAGAATAAATTACTGTACACGCATAGGGAAGACTTCTGGTATAACACAATGGGGAAAAATTGTCCGTCGTTGCGTGTAGACCTGCCGTATACATGGAACAAGGTGCAGTCTACCCGTGCAGCTCATACGCGGAGACCATGGCAACCAGATGATCCTACGCAGGTAATAGAATGCTTCTCTATATGCGACAGTTCAGGGTGCTGACCCTCAATCTGGGCATGGCATTATTGATCTTATGGTGGCGTTTATACTTGGGCGGTGATGGCTTGGCACCTGAAGTAAAGCGACAAACGAAATACAACTGCACAAAAGCTGGGCTGGCCTGAGGTGGGCAGACCTGTGCTGGGTCATGCTCAATTCTCATCTACTGAAGAATGATGCTCTCATTGGGGAGCGCCAAATCAACGCCGGTGCCGTCCGGTGGTTACTAGCCCACTACCCATTCTGTACCCAAAAAGACTACCAAGCCTCTGTTGAAACCCAATATAAGAGAAGGGAAATAAGAAAGACTGTGTAATCCAATCACAACCTGACGCGCGCGCCTATCCCCCGACCCTCGTACCGTACCGTTTCTCTCCAGTTTGCTATTCTCAGCCCGACAATGGCTTTAGCGTCTAGCTTCAAGCCACCGCCAAGCGCATTCCGGATCTTGTCATACGTGTCGCCGTTGCCAATACTCCAGTCTACCGGCAGCCGTGGAGTCTGCGACAGGCCAGGCGGTGCAGCAATGGGCAAGTCGTACACAATCTTGCCCACTGGGTCGGTATGATTGTAGAACGCGGTGGCATTGATGTGCTCGATGTACACGGTATTGTACTGCAACGGGCTCACAAGTGTAAAGGTCGCAGAAGAGGACACAACATGGAACGTGGCGCCACGGATGAAATGGCCGCCCCTGTCGCCGCCTTCACCTTCCCCATCGTCGTCGCCCGGAAGGTGGAGTCGTGGGGTTGGCACTGTAAGGTTTAGGTGTGATAGGGCTTCGCCAAGGATTGGCTGCGACGGTATGCTGTTGCGGTGCGCTCGTACGGTGAGCGACGTGTTCCGGCCAGACAGGTACTGCGACAATAAATCCCTGGCGATACCCTTGGCTTTCTCTCCACCTAGCGACGGATCCCACTTCGCCGTGACGATGAGATTCGTGTTGTTGCCCCTCGAGATGTCGAGATCTTCAGCGGTGACCTCGCCAATGATGGATCCGTTGCAGAGGATGTGGGCATTAACATAGGGGATATGCGCGGTGTAGGGTGATGGATTCGTGATGTTGACAAGCGCTCGCAATTCTATCGCACCTGGTGAGGTGTTCATAATCATAATATTGCCGACCCTTGGATTGATGCTGTGTAGCGAATCTTCTTTTGACCCATTCGGCCTCTTCATAATAGCTGTTTGATCGTCAGGAAATGTGGAGATAAAAGGATCCAAGGCAGGAAAGCTCAGCCCTGACAGACCGGGTGGTTTCAAGGATACTAACACTACCAAGAAGAAGACGGACGTTTTACTGGAATCTTGCCCTCAGCGGGGACATCCTTCAAAACCAGCTGACCAAGGACTGTCTGGACCTTGACATCGACCAGAGCTTTAACATTCAAGCGAACCGACTTCCCCCGAAAAATCAGGGTCTGTATCACATCGGTGAGAACGCCGCCGTCGGTCACGTTCAGAGGCGCATTATCAATGCGCGACGTAATCTTGAGCTCAGGGTCATCGGTGTCGTCGTTGATCTTCGTGGAATTTGCGTCTCGCCATTGGCTCACATCGAGAATACCCAGCTTCTTGCTCTTGTAGAAAACATCAGCGGAGGCACGTACTTTGGTGACGTTGATACCAAAGTTCATATCCTTTGGAAGTCCAGCAATGACATTGATAGTGCCTGATACCGTAGGGTTGGACGCAGTGTCATCGGGATCAGCCAATGGATCAGGCAGACTGAAGTGGGCGTCGGTCAGGGAGAAATTTCGGATAAGGTTGTCAAACGTGCGCCCCGGGAAAGGCACTGGTACAGTGACCTGAGACAAAATTTCGTCCACCCACTGAGGAGTACCAAGCCATGGCCGTTGTTTTCCCCTCACAAAGACAATCGCCTCTTTGCCGCCGAGATATTCCTTCAGAAATCGATCCAAAGGCGATGATTCAGAGTTGGGACAAACCCGTGTCAATGCGTCTGGAAGTTGCCTAATTGTCCCATGAACACTGGCAACGACGAGTTCGTGAGGTCGTATGCCTACGGGATCCGTCAGGGCGTCAGCGACGAGGATGTATGGGTCATTGATCCCGCAATTTGGCACCAGAACCTCGAAGCCAAGTGGTGGGATATCCACCTCGATGGGGTACTTGTTCATCGCATCAATAGACACATCAGCAGCCACAGTGTGGTTGTCAATGTCTCGGAACAACACCTTAGTAATATTGTACTGTGGAATGCTGGGCACGTCGCTCCCTGTACAGTCTATCAGCCAATAGTTTCACAAGCAGCAGGGAGACCGGTCGGTGTAACGACGAGAAGTTTTTGGTAATTCAGAAGAGAGATTTTTCTCCAAAGTACAGGGACGCAAAGGATTGGTAGAGAGATTGACCTTCAATAGTCAAGGCCTCAGACACGGCGTGCGTGCCGAGTGGAATGATGCCCGTCTTAAGCTTGATGTCGGCCTTCCCTTGGACTCGTAGCCTTCCCAGCCTGCCTTCCAACCATTCATTCGCGATAGTACGTATGCCATCAGCTTCTCCAGGCATAAGCTCGGCGACGAAATCGATGGCCGTGTTGTCACCGTTGATCTTCAGGTTGAGAGGCGGTATGGCGGCGCTACCAAGGCGGACATTATCGTACTCTGGGAGAAAGACATTGACTTGTGTGGCGTCTGTGTCCAGTCCGCGGACGAGCCACGTCGCGACACGTCCCACTCTCCTAACGTGCTCGTTTGCGACCCTTGACCCATCCAACTTGAAGTTGGCCTGGACGCGCGCGCGAACACCGTTTGCAGTGATGGACTCCAATGAAAGATTTGTGGGCTCAAGTACGGCAGCCTCTTTGGCATATTCCTCGACGGCCTTTGGGACAAAGAAGGCGCCAAACATGATGGCGATTGTGAGCAAGCCCAGGATGATCATCGCGATGATCGAGGGCCATCTTCGTCGCAGTGACTTCGCCGTAGACCTGTCGCTGTGATACGATCTGATAGACGCACTATCACTGCCGCGTTGTTGCTCTTGTTCGTCTCCATCATAGCGCCCGGCGCTGGCAGAGTTCGGCAGTAACGGCGTCGACTCGTTCCCGGTCTCAGGTTCCTGTCGCGGCGAGGAATCATCCGCTGAGAGAAGCGGAGACGATTCCGAGTCGGACATTGCGTTGTTCTGGCAGCCAGATGACTGCGGTGCTCGGGATTCGAGATGAATACAGTGTTCGGGGATTCCAAGGATACGGAGGTGGAGGTAAAGGCGGGGCCGACATCAGCCGGGTCCCCGGACCGATGTTGTCGTATGAAGTTCCTGAATGATATCAGAGGAAGCCGGAAAGTGATGAATGAAAGAGCGAGTACAGATGACAGCCTCTGCAATAAAGATGCAGGGAGAAGGGACCAACAGAGTTGAAGGCTGTCAGGTGGGCATTTGGCCCACAGTCTGGGCTGACGGGACGGGCAGAGCGACGGTGACGCAAGGGCCAGACGGGGCTGATTCCCATTACCCGTGGGTGGCTACATGTGTAGTCGACACAGCGTCAGGACCCACACTACCTACCTAGGGGTACCTAGTCAGGGGACCTGGAGACCCATGTGGCCAGGCCACCCAGTTCTGCCAGTTTGGCCAGGTAATAAGACTCACCATCCCACCATCTCCATGGTACAGTACCTGGGTACCGCCAACGCAAAATTACAGGTGATTAAGGCCTGAGCTGTAGTCACCACAAGTCGCATCCACTTACACGATCATGAACAGTAGAAGCATACAGTCGCAAGGAATTTTGGTGCGCAGCTGAGCACAAACATACTTTTCATGCAGCAATTGAGCATGTCAAAGCAGGGTTAGGTGCTGTACGCACATTTTAGGTAGCTGGTCGGGCAGGAAGAAGCGTTGCAGCGCCATTGCAGATTATGACTCTAACACGCATGGCATCGTCCCGTACTGTGCTCCCTCCCGGCAGACGGTTGAGCTAGCTCCAGCAACACCCAATGTTGATATACTGCGTATCGTCTGCTCCTCCACCAATCCGCGGTTGGCGATTAATCGTGACCAGCTGCCAGTCGTAATAAGTCCGACTCAGCTCTCAACTCCTAGTGTGTCATTGTGAGCTCCAAGGATCGGTTAAAAGGTCACTCAGTCGCAGCAGCTTCATTCCTCTCACGTAGGCGTCGGATGAATCCCATCTCATCTGCACATCAATCCGGCCGGGGGCTAATAATTTCCCAGAATCCGAACCCAAGACCTCGAGCCTGTCTGCCAGCATGTTCCGCACAGCCAGGATAGCAGCGGCTCGTCTGCCGTTGAGCAGAGCGTACTCCAGCTCCACGCAACCTCGTCACTTGATGTCCATCAACGACCTGACGCCAGCCGAGTTCACCAAGCTCGTCCGCAATGCAAAAGCCCACAAGACAGATGTCGCAAAGACCGACAAACTCAGTGTGCTCGGCGGGGCTTTGACGGGCAAGACAGTTGCCATGATGTTCAGCAAGAGGAGTACCCGGACACGAGTCTCGACCGAAGGTGCAATCGCTCTCATGGGCGGCCACCCAATGTTTTTGGGCAAGGACGACATCCAGCTTGGTGTAGGCTCAATATCTTGCAGTACTTCGTGAAGTGAGGTGCGCAACACTGCGGTTGCTGACTGACTCCTTGTTAGGTCAATGAGTCACTCTACGACACCTCCGTGGTGATCTCCTCCATGGTCTCGGCCATGGTCGCTCGCGTCGGGCCGCACTCGGACATCGCCGGCCTAGCAAAAGACTCGAGCGTCCCTGTCATCAACGCCCTGTCTGATGATTTTCACCCGCTTCAGACTATCGCTGATTTCCTCACTATTCATGAAGCATTCCCGTCCTCCTCTTCCAGCTCAACCAGCCTAGGTCTTGAGGGATTGAAGGTCGCCTGGATTGGCGATTCCAACAATGTCCTGTTCGATCTGGCGTCCGCCTGTATTAAGCTGGGCGTCGATATTTCTGTAGCCTCACCCAGTGGCTATGGAATCCCTGAGACCATGAAGAACCACATACTTTCTGCTGCCCACGGTGTCTCCAGCCCCGGCAAATTGTCCGAAACCACAGTTCCCGAGGAAGCGGCCAAGAGTGCGGACATCTTGGTCACCGACACTTGGGTATCTATGGGTCAGGAACAGGAGGCACAGAAGCGGCTGAGGGCTTTTGCCGGGTACCAGATCACCAACGACCTGGCCAAGAGGGGAGGTGCGAAGGAAGGCTGGAAGTTCATGCACTGTCTGCCGCGACATCCCGAGGAGGTCCATGACGAGGTCTTCTACAGCGACCGATCGTTGGTGTTTCCGGAGGCTCAAAATCGACTGTGGGCTGCTGTCTGTGAGTGCACGCTCCTAACTCCAAAATTCATTTCATCTTCGAACGCTGACTTTCTATAGCTGCACTGGAGGCATTCGTGGCCAACAAGGGCCGCATTGTTTGATCGAGATCTGAGCTAGTGGCAGCCACGGCATTGCTGCGTGTCACTAATTTTTGGTGAATATTGGCCTGGTGTCGGCGTCTAAAAGTGAATCAAAAAGTCCTTGCACCAAATTGTGCCTACAACGGTGTCTCGTTCGAATAAAGCATCTTCCTGATGAATTTAAATTGCTTTTGTGATTATGGTACAGTTTACAGTAATATCTAGCCAGGTGGCAGCTGACTGGCATCAACAACATCATCAGCCTCCTTGATGCTGTTGTCGTCCTTGGGCCCGTAGAGAGGTGACCGTGGCATGGCCATCAATCCAGTCCGAGCAGACTCGAGAATGCCAAATGGGCCAATCAGCTTCAGGAAGGAGTCGATTCGGTTTGGCTTCGCAGATCTGGCAGGAAAAGAAGTTAGAGAGGAGCAATCAGGGTGTTTGTGGGGCGCCTCACATTTCGACAATGCAGCTGCTATTGCTGATATCCAGCACCTTGCCTCCGAACTGGTGCGCAAAATACGTAATGCTCTTCAAGTGCTCATGCTTCAGCCGCAAGGCCTCGCTGGGTGCCAGCCGACTAGGGTGAAAGTCCTCCGATGTCTCGCCCAGCGAAGGAGCGTGGTCAGAGAAAGAGGTTACCCCGTCCTGGTTGGAGGAGCCCTCGCCCTCGACCTCGGCGGTGATCTCGCGATGGTGAGCCCACAGCTCCTGGAAGTACTCGGGGCCGAGGATGTTGATCTTGGCCAGGAGCAGCTCCCTCTGCACGAGTGCCGCACTGGTGTAGTCGAGCACAGCCCAGACGGGAACCAGATCCTCCAGCTGGCGGCGCGCCTGCTCGACGACGCCGTCTTGGCCGGTCAGCACAATGGTCATGCGCGACAAGTCGGCGACCTCGGTGCTGCAGACGACCAACGAGTCAATGTTAAAGCCGCGGGCGGCCAGGATACCGGACACGCGGGAGAGGACACCGGGCTCGTTCTGCACGAGACAATTCAGGATGTGGCGTTTCGGAGGGGCCATGGATGGCGAGGGGGTCTCGTAGAGAATGTTGGACACGGCGGCCTGGGCCGACCAGGCTGGGGGCGCTTCATTGGTGGGCAGAGGTGCCTGTCGACGGCGCAATGCCTTGTAGGCGATGGCTGAGGTCGAGGAGCTGGAAGAGCTGTGGCGAGCGGCCACGGCGGGCAGGGAGTTTGCTGCCGCTGGTTTGAGCCTGGAGGCTGCTGCCCGCCATTGCGACAACAGAATGCTCCGGGGCGCCATGCTTTCGATCAACTCAGAGGTGACCTCTGAGAAGAATCGTTGTACGGCTCTCCAAGGGGATGGAGTGGTGAGATCAATTGGCTTGTCTAAGCGCCAGTCGAGTGTGTCGTTTGGTGTTGAGATGTGAGTCAAAGTTGTGCCCGCCTGTGTTGAGGAACTGAATTAGCTCGGCAGCGCAGGACGACATCGGAGGGGACCCTGCTGGGCTCCAAAAGCTTCCCCAGATCGTCTTTAGACTAACAATTTTTGTGCTTTTTGGCGCTACCCACACCCAACACCCACCCCTGCCAACTTTCGCGGGACCGAGAAGCAACAGCTGTCAATCAGTCAAGCACCGGTGGCATCCACCTGTCTACTTGGTGCTGCACCGATCAGCAGCTCTGGGCTCAAGCATTAGTTTCGCGATCCCAAGACCACAACCACCCGACCATGCTTCACAGTTGACGATCGACACATTCTTCCTCGTAGCCCCATGGCACTGATCGCTATCGGGGAATTTCCAAGACCATGTTCTCTGCCATAGCGACTGCTCCGGCCAAGCAGTCGGTGGGCGACACGATCTCCGTCCTCAGCGGTCGTCTAAGCTCGGCCACTCTCCTCGAAGACCGCCGCGCCGCCATACAGGGGCTGCGCAGCTTCGCAAAGGACTATCCGGCTTCTGTCGCCTCTGGAGCTCTGCGGAGCCTGATCGGGTGTCTTAGCAATGATGGACAGGACGTGGACACGGTCAAGGTGGTCCTCGAGACCCTGCTGATGCTCTTCAACCCCAACGAGGGCAGCCCCGAAGCTTCAGAGGAAATCGCCCTGTGGTTGGCCGACGAGTTCACACAGAGACAGGAGAACATCACGCTCCTGCTTGATTTCCTCGAGACACACGATTTCTACTCCCGACTATACTCCCTGCAACTACTCATAGCGATCCTTTCTGCTCGAACAGAACGCACCGAAGAGTGCGTGTTTACTGCGCCCCTCGGCATCTCGAGGCTCGTGGCCATACTCGACGACCGAAGAGAGGCTATCCGGAACGAAGCCGTCACCTTGCTCATCTATCTCACCCCTTCAAACGTTGACATACAAAAGCTGGTCGCTTTCGAAGATGCCTTCAAAAGAATATTCACAATCATCTCCTCAGACGGTTCCCTTTCGGAGGGCGGCCAGATCGTGGAGGATTGCCTGATACTGCTGGCGAATTTGCTGAGGTTGAATGCCTCCAACCAAACTCAGTTCCGCGAGACAGGATGCGTCCCTGAATTAGCGCAACTGCTCCAGAGTGCATACAAGCCCCCAGAGGACGGGGAGGAGGTGGCACCTTGGGCACAGACACAGCGTAACCGGAATGTATATGCGTTGCTTGCAGTCATTCGCCTGTTTCTCGTTCGTGGCGCAGTTGGCACCACGCAAAATCAGAGCGCTTTCTGGCAATACCATCTTCTGTACCACGCCCTACAACTTGCCTTCAGCCACTCTGCTGAGAACCCTATCAAGGCCGAGGTACGTGCTGCCCTGCCCTGTATATGCCCTCACGTAGACTTAAAATTTGTCGCGGTAGGCACTCGTGACATGCGCCGACATCATCAGAGCCAACCCAACACTCCAAGAGAATTTCGCACAGCTCCAAGTTCCCTCACCACTTGAAAGCCCGTTGGATGGAAATGGTGTCCAGGCCAATGGTGTCCCCAAAATTTATGTTATTGACGGCCTTTTGGACCTCACTCTGTGCATACACAATTTACAGGCCTTCGACATACGAATGGCAGCGTGCGAAACCTTGAAGGCCTACTTTTTCAATCACCCAGGGATTCGCGAGCATTTTCTCCGGCGAGCCATCGAGGGACATAAGTCGGGGACCATCGAAGGGGCGAACGTTTTGACGACTCTGCTTCGCTCGCCGACCGAAGAATCGACAGTTGACCCTTACAGACACTGGTTCGCAGCGTGTATAATGCTGCATCTCGTCTTTGAGAACGCGACGACCAAGGAGCTTGCAAGACAAGTCACCGAGGGAAACGAGGCCGAAGGGGAGGAGGTAGTGACCAGCATTCAAGTCATCACTTCGCACCTGATAGGGAGTCTCTCGCGAAACGACGATGAGCGCATCACGATAGGGTATTTGATGCTCCTGCTCTGCTGGCTGTTCGAAGACCTAGATGGAGTGAACGAGTTGTTAGAGGAAGGTAGCAACGTCCAGCGCCTCATTCAAACTGTCGTGAAGAACAGCTCTAGTGAAACACTGGTCCAGGGTCTCTGCGCCATGATGCTCGGCGTGGCATATGAATTCTCAACTAAAGATTCACCAATACCACGAGGAACTCTGCAACCGCTGTTGATGTCCAATATGGGCCGCGACAGGTATATCGATAAAATGAGCAAACTACGGGCTCACCCACATGTACGGGACTTTGAGATGATCCCGCAAAAGCTCGATCTTTCGACTGGAAAACTTCCCGAGGTCTACTTTGACGAGACATTCGTCGATTTTTTCAAAGACAACTATAGCCGTATATTGAGGGCCATCGACCGAGATCCGGGCATGGAGATCTCAGTAGTCACGAACGGCGTCCAGAAAGGAATCTCGCGAGAACTCGTCGACTCGCTGCGGTCTCAGCTTGATGAGAAGGAGAAGGCCCTGCAAGGTTGTCAGGCGAGCCTCGCTCACCTTGAGCAGCAACTTGGCCAAGAGCGTGCAGACACGAGACGCCTCAAAGAAACCACATCTGTTGAGCTCACGCGGATAAAATCCGTCAATGAGAGCCTCCAGAGAAACCACGAGACTGAGATCCGGCAACTTCGCGAGCAGTACAGTGCGAGGGAGGCCGATCTTCAGAGACACGTTGAGACAGCGCGGAAAGAAGGGGCATCTGAGATTGAGAGACTTCAGAAGAGGGCCGAGACGGCGCAGAAGGAGGCTGCGGCCGAGGCCGAGAAACTCCAGAAGAAGGCCGAGGCCGACCTCAAAGCAAAGGTGGAAGAGTACGAAAAGCAGATGCGACTCAAGGAGGAAGAACACCAGAAGCAGTTGGCATTGAAGGATGAGCAATGTACTCGCGAGGTCGAGGCAGTCCGCAAGCAAACGCAAGAGGGCCACAGGCGGAGACAGTCCGAAGCAGATCGGTCGTCGAGGCGGGCGGAAGCAGAAAAGGCTGATCTGAAGGCGACAATAAGCCGGCTCGAGGTGGACCTTATGAAGGTACGATTCTTCACATTTGACAGCGGACCTGGCCCCATGACGCTAACATGTTCTAGGCGAACAAGAGCAAGACACAGGATGCATCAGCAGCCAAGGAGGCGTCAGAACGTGCTGAAAAGAAGGCTGCTGAGATGGAGAAGAAGGTCAAGGATCTCGAGTCAAAGACAAAAGAGGTATGTCACTTTTTCTGTCCATTGACCGACATGGTTCTTAAGCTAATCCTGCCTTTAGGCTGAGGCGCTTATCCAGCAAAAGGAGACGGAGAAGGAGTCCACTCAGGGCGAGCTGGACGATATGCTGATGCTTTTTGCCGATGCCGAGGAGAAGGTCAACAAGTACAAAGAGAAACTCAAGGCCTTGGGCGAGACCATCTCGGATGATGAGGACGAGGATGAGGGCGAGGAAGGAGATGAAGATGAAGATGGAGGTAGTGGAAAGGAGGACAACGACGTAGACTAAAGTAGCCACTGTCGGATGCCTTCCCGGCGTGTTTCCCCGAAGTCGAGCTCTGGGAATCGGGAGTGCTCATGACTGACTGCTCCTGCTGCCGCATATCGAAACAATGCCGTGCATGACGGCTCATAGGACTCCACGAGATTGCAAGGGCGCCGCACAGCTGCGAAGGACAGTGATAGATAGCAATGATTTAGCATCAATACGAGGTGGACACGCAATTCAGGAGGAACCCTGCCAACTACAGAATCAACAAGACAACATCAAAGCATCACGCATACTCAACAAGGGGCAGCCAAAGAGCACAGTATAGCCCGAACCGGAAAGGCTGTCACTTCCCAAAAACATTTTGTACGTATCAGTACCTAGGCAGGGAAGGCGGCCATGACCCGTAAAAGTTTCCCGCGTGCAGAATTTTTGGGGTTGCAGGCTTGCAGCTCTTAAATTTTTCGCTCGCCCGCTGTCACTGTCCAGGGCTGCAAGGATGCTCCACCTTACCCGCAGGCTCTATCTTGACATACATGCACACTTCACTTGTTTAACTCGCTGTTGTCTGGACTCTGTGAGTAACGACCTTTTCGCAATTGCAACAAAGTACTTCCCTGTCTTCGCTGTTCATCTCGACCTAGTATCACAAAGTGAGTCAAACAGCGCTGACAACACCAGCACTACATCAAACCGTTCTGGAGAAAACAAGAAGTGCTGCGTGCTCATCCACATTTCAGCTCACCTGCGCCGCACCATGTCGAAGAGGGCAGACGACATTGTTAGTGGGTCCGAGGGCTCGGAGGGCTGGGACGATGTCGACGAAGGCGTCGACGAGGAGAGCATGGAAATCGTCTCGCTCCTGGACGACAAGGTCTTCCCCGACGCGGCGTCGATGCTGGAGCACTGCAAGAGCAGCTTCAACCTTGACTTCGTCGCAGTGCGTGATCGCCTCGGCCTAGACTTTTACGGCAGCATCAAGCTTGTCAACTTCAGTTAGTTGTCTGTCCAAGCTCCTGTCTCGGTCTCCAGCTGACCCCAGTCTCAGTCCGAAGCAATGTGAAAGAAAAGAAGTCTCTGCCAGACCAGATCACTGAGGCGGATATCCAGGATGATAAATACCTGATGCCCGTCCTGCCCGATGATGCGCTCATAATGTGCCTAGATGACCTCCCGCCCTCGTCAGACGTTGCAGCTGGCAAGGGCAAGGCTGTCGAGGACACATCGACGACGGACGTGGCTGGCGATACTGCCAGCAAGACCGCCTCTCTGCAGGCCCAGCTCGACGAGCTCAACAAACAGTTTGCTAATTACCGAATCGCTGTGGAGCAGACCCTTGACAAGCGGTGGCATGCCGATGACGATGACTCGTCGTCGCGGTCGTCGGCCAGTTCAAAGAAGGAGAAGAAGGATGAATCACAATATTACTGGGAGTCCTACGCACACAACGGTATGCTGGAGCCTGCTCTCACGGGTAATAGCTAAGCTTCGAGCTCTGACGGAATGACAGATATCCACGAGACCATGCTGAAGGACACTGTGCGTACGGAGGGCTACCGAGACTTTATTTACAACAACAAGCATCTCTTCAACGGCAAGACCGTTCTGGACATTGGCTGCGGAACCGGCATCCTGTCCATGTTCTGCGCCAAGGCTGGAGCCGCACACGTCTATGCCATCGACAAGTCCGCCATCTTGGACAAGGCAAGGGAGAACATCTTCAACAACGGCCTGTCGGACGAGATTACCTGCCTGCGCGGCCGCGTCGAGGACATCGTCCTGCCGGTCGACAAGGTCGACATCATCGTCTCGGAGTGGATGGGCTACGCACTTCTTTACGAGGCAATGCTGCCCTCCGTTCTCTTCGCTCGTGACAGATACCTCAAGCCCGACGGGCTGCTGGTGCCATCCCACACAACCATCTTCTACGCACCAGTGTCGGACCCGGAGTATGTGACAGACAACGTCACCTTCTGGAGGGACGTGTACGGCTTCGACATGAAGGCCATGCAGGAGGGCATGCTCAAGGAGGTCAGGGTGCAGACCATGCCGACCGAGGCACTCTGCGGCAGCGCGAGCACGTACGCGCTGGACCTGTACCACGTCAAGGTCGAGGACCTCACCTTCAAGATCAACTGGAGCAGCAAGCTCACCAAGGACGTGGACAACGTGGACGGCTTCCTCATCTGGTTCGACAACTACTTCGCCGCGACGCGGCAAAAGGAGGTTGAGCTGATCGAGACGCCGGCTGACGACTGGGAGAAGGCCAGGAAGGATGGCAGCAATGCGTTCACCACCGGCCCGCATCGCAAGGAGACCCACTGGAAGCAGGTCTTGATGTTAATAGAGGACAAGGACGGCCAAGAGCGCAAGCCCCTCAAAGTGGGAGAACAAATCGAGGGGTCTCTGTCGTACTCTGCACCCGAAGATCATGCGCGTGGGTTGTTGATCAAGGTGGAGTGGGACGGGGTGCCGAATCCTGAGAAGTCACAGGTCTGGGCTCTAAACTAGTGAAGACTTAAAGGCTACGCGAGAGAGGACAGGGAAACTATAGATACCTATGCAGAACTAGAACCCGGTCCAGGTCGGACGGTCCCCAAAGCAAGCGTGGATTTTGAACTGATCAACCTGTTCTTTGGGACGAAGGCTTGTAAACGGCCTATCTTTCCATTAGTATGAGACCCGATACGCGAAGAGATGGAGGCTAAGTGTCAGGAAGGCACTACGTCAGGAAGGCACTACACACGGGTGTTATTAGGGCTTCCAAAGTTACTTGGCCTTTTAGTTGCAACTTAGAACAGATAACAATAGAAGAATAAACCTACCATACCCACAAGCTTAACAACTTGGCCCGGATATGGGAATCAAACCGCCAGCCAGCCGGTACCATTATATACTTTGTAAACTACTTCACACGACGGTCGCACCATTACAGCTTTATCGTCTTTACGCGAACCTACCATAAGCGTACTATTGCAGCTTTACCTTCTTTACGCAATCCCTTCGAGCGTACCACTACAGACCTTACTACCTCTGGCTCGCAGACGCCCTCTCTCGAATACCTCCACCCAGTATTAGTAAACGACTCTATATAGTATCGAACGTCTATTAAAGGAATGATTGAGTTTATAATAGTATTTATAGATAACTTTAAACGGCATCGAATGTTTATTGGAATAGATCGACTATAAGGGCGCAGCTATTGCTGTAAGGGTGCAGCCATTTTTAGGGGGGGGGGGAGATTGTTAGGAAGGCATTATGTTAGGAAGGCACTATATACGGGTGTTATTAGGGCTTCTAAAGTTACTTAGCCTTTCAGTTGCAACTTAGAATAAATAATAACAGAAGAATGAACCCACCATACCCATAAGCTTGACACCAAGCTGATTTAGAACCTTTCTTGATATCTTTTCAGACACCCTTGCGTACGCGTGCACAACCGGCTCAAGGACTCCCGCAAGCTGTGTCTGTTCGCTGCCTATACAAGAAAAAGGCTTGGTGGGCGTGCAACCGGAGAAGATTGTTGTAATTACCTCCCTATGTGTCCGCTAGTGTCTACGAAAGTATGGAATGCCTGGGCCATATGCAAAATTACGAAAAGCTAGAGAAGGAACCAACGCACCCCCGTTCATGAACACATCTACTCGCTCCCGACCTCAAAGATGTGGCACCCCCGCACTCTCCATAATCAAATTGACGATGCTCAAGAACCCCTCCCCGAGAATGAACCCTGATGCGAGCACAATCAGCGGTGTGTCTTCCCTGGTGCCCTTCCTCCTCCACCACCAAGCTACCAGGCCGCCCACGGTTCTCGCTAGCGTGAAGCTGGGCACTGGGATATGTCAGCGATCATGTCTCGGAGTCCAAGTTGACGCCTCTTGGACCAGACACAGCACTCCGGGAAGGGTGAAAGTTTGTACGTACCGTTATACATGCCCACGGCCACGGCAATCCCACCGGGAATGAAATGCTGCCACGTCCTGTTTGTAGCATAGATCCTCACCATGGTCGTCAGGGTGAACAGCACGGCAAACGCGATTGCCCACTCCCTGGCCATGTATGGCAGCCCTTGGCCGGTGACAAGCCTCGCCGTGAAGATCCACACGTAGGCAGTCGGGACCTGGAACAGCGAGCCGGGGATGGTGTACACGGCCGTGTAGAGCTTGTATATCAGGGCGCTCACCACGGCGCCGACGGTGGCACCGACGACCTGGCCCCAGAACTGGGCCCGCGGCGCGGCGCCCAGCAGATGGCCCGTCTTGAGGTCCTGCATCAGGTCGCCGGCCTGCAGCGCGCCGGCCTCGGAGACGGCGCCGGCCACGAGGTTGATGAGCACCGAGGTGGGGTGGGACTGCGGCACGATGAGGGCGAAGAAGAGCTGCGCCAGCTTGGAGATGCCCGACACGGGGTTCAGGTCCGTCTCGCCCAGCGCCCGCACCCCCATGATGCTCAGCACCAGCGCCATCAGCACCGCCGACACGGTCGCGTACAGCGG
Organism: Diaporthe ilicicola; assembly: GCA_023242295.1. Lineage (NCBI taxonomy): Eukaryota > Fungi > Ascomycota > Sordariomycetes > Diaporthales > Diaporthaceae > Diaporthe > Diaporthe ilicicola. Next base: position 321,702 of record JALPVH010000023.1, read on the forward strand.
CACCAGGTCGCCGAAGACGGCGTGGATGCAGAGCACGCAGAAGGCGATGGACAGCGCCAGCCCCACGACCACCGTGCGCGTCGACACCAGCTGCGAGGCCGGGGCGTCGTCCTGGTCGGCCTCGGCCAGGAGGTGCGAGATGGACGGCTGCTGCTGCTGCTGCTGCTGCTGCTGCTGCTGTTCTTGTGGCTGTTGGCGGTCGGACGAGGGGCTGGGCGGTGGGATGTCGTCTTCCTGGGGGCTGAGCGTCGTGTACCCCTGATGGCGGGGCGGAAGCAGCTGTCTGAGGCTGGTGTCCCCGTTCTGCCATCGTTGGTGGAAGGTGGCGCCGGCTTTGGTGAGGCGCTGGAGCAAAGGGCGCGCTGCGAGGAAGCCGAGGCTGACGACGGCATCGGCGAGCATGATTGCGAGCGATGTCCACACGATCCAGCCTTTGCTCCCGTTTTCCCAGTCGCTGATCCTGCCTGGGGCCCAGCCTTGATGTTTGGCCAGGGGTGACAGTATCCCCCATCCAATGACAGCACCCAGTAACTATTGTGCAGTGATTTGTCAGTACGAGTGTCCTCTTGATGGTCTACGTGCCAGGAGGGCTTACCATGTGAATTGTGGTTGCTGGTCCCATGATGATACCTTGCCCGACATAGGCCAGACTTGGATTCAACGTCCACAGCCATGTTGACGCCGCTGTTACTCCAAATATCGGCAGATCTCTCAGGACTGGGAAAAAGTACGTTGCGAAAGTGTACAGCCCTGAAATGAAGAAACAGGTCAGCAACAGCCGGAAGTTGGCCTTCCATTGCTGCCTCCGAGGACCTGAGCCTTCTTCCTCGTCCGCGGCGTTCACAGTGCCCTCAGGCACCTCCGGCTCTTGGTGATCACGCTTGGGGGAAGAATCATCCCTCACCAGCCCCGTCTTCCCGTGCAGCACACTGATCAGCACCGCGGTGCTGAAGCCGCTTGGGAACTTGAGCTTCTCCCGGATGATGACCTGCCGCCTGAGCGGGACAGCAAAGACCACACCAAAGTAGCACAGCCCCAGGGACCAGACGACCAGCTTCCAGGTGCTGAGGTTGACGGGGCCCTGCTCCTCGGGCTTCAGGAGGTACTGCATGGCCGGAAGGACGCCGACAAAGCCGCAGCCGAGCGGCATGATTGCCATGGACCCGGCGACGGTCTGAACCAGGACGTTCTCGACGGGCGAGAAGGGGAAGGACAGGTGCCGAGAGAGGGTCTTGAAAATGCCGAAACCCATGAGCGAGGCTGGCATGGTCATCATGCTCACCCAGCCGGTCTGGAGGCCAAAGTACATGTTGGAGAAGCAGATGATGAGGCCGACCAGGAGGCCGGCGGCGATGGCGCGCAGGGTGAAGCTGCGTCCTTCGGCGTCAAGACCCGGCTTGGCAGGCCTGAGGGTTGAGGCGGGTGGCGGGTGGTCTTGATCGCCGTCGTGGGGCGTGTCGGCCTCATCTGGGGACTGTCGAGATGCGAGGGAGTTTCCTTGGGGATCATCCTCGGAAGCGCCAAGGCGGTGGTAGCCGGAGCGATCACGACCCCTATCGGGAGCCATGGCTACTGATGGGGTCACAGTTCCCGGGCCACGATCGGACAGGTCCGACAGTCTGATGCCTTGACGGGGACTCGGACTCGGACTCGGAAGGGTCAAAGACCAGGCTCTGGTGCTCCGGATATGGGTAATGATGAGGTTGAGAGTTGCAGTGACCCTTGTGCCATGAGAAGTTCACGGCGCGTGGCATACCTATCAGTGGGGACTTCATCAAGGCCCAGAGAAAGAAGCGATCCCGGCAGGTTGGGTCTCCCCGTGACCGTTGCAACCGGCAGAACGGCCGCGATGATGCCATGGGCCCGGTCCGATCAGGGACCAATTGCCTACCTAGGTATGCACGCTACGATATGTCATCATTTGTCGCTGGTGCCGTTGTACGTACGTTATGTAAGCCAGGCAAGCCAGGTCAGCGAAATGAGTGCTACCATGGCAGATCGGCTATCCTCCGACAGGCCTAGACCAAGACGGGAGAATGCCAAGAGTCAGGTATCGCTGCGGTTCATCCACCCGTCCCTGCCGTCAAGTCCCTGACTCTAGTCTAGACTACTTAAGTACGGATACTACTATAGACTACAGTTTCCAGTTTCTCCTGCGGCAAACAAAACACCCCACCCCTTATTTTACTTGTAGCCGGACAAATACTAAGTTTAACCTTGGCTGTACCCCTAACCCTACCTTCACCAGGAATTAAAGCACCTCGAACAAATAAAATCAATAATTAAAGTAAAGACAGTTTTTTTCTTGTAGAGTGCCAACATTCTTGTTGCACTGCTGCACCTGCTGATTCGAAATATAACGGGTTTGTTGATCATACCCACTTTTGCAGTCAACTGGTCTTTAGCCTCGTCGTGACCTCGTCGGCGTTGATACTAAATGCAAGCAAATCAATTCACTCGCACTGATCGTTCATGTGACGGAAATGCTGGCCGCTGATTACCTGTTCTGCATAGTTTAATGCGCCCAACCTGCATTTGGTGCTTCGACTTCGAGGAATCCCCTGGAGAGGCAGGTAAGCTGAGCGAGGTACCTGATGCTCCTGGAGAGTTTGAGCCGGAAGATAGCACGATTGTGGGTCACCATGGGCCAAACCTGCTGTTCAGGACGCGGTGAGGCTACATACTGGGAGGAGTTGATGGAAGAGGGGACTTGACTCAAGGAAGATCTTTGCTTCTTGCCCATGAGTTAGAATATATATATTTCTAGAGTCTTAGCGCTTCCACAAACAGAGCTTGAATACAACTGCGAAACAAGTTACCCATGTAAGAAGATGGACAGCTATAATCATCAATAAGAACAGCCTTAGATGATGCCAGGACCGGAAATGGACCATGACATGTTCACGGTGTGAGGGCCAATACAAACATGGTTCATTGAATGATTTGAACAGCTCTGAGTAAACTCTGCATGTCCTGTTTTGCAAAGAGGCAGCACCGAGTAGGGAGACGCTGATGAGAGAGCGTGTCTTTTTGGGAGAAAGTGAGAGAGAAAGAACTAAATCGTCTTTGGTATCTTTAGCCTACAGCTGTGCTTGGAGATGGCTACCATACTTCTTCATTTGAGTCTACGATGACCACGGTCAGTCCTGGAGACGAGAACTACATTGGTTCTTGTATTTCTTCTTCTCATTTCTTTACGAAATGGACAAATATTTTGCGATAGTAGAACTGATATGTTACCCTGCAGATAACTTGTTCCTTCAATTATAAGAATGACATAAAACAGATCATATATATGCTGCATGGTCGTTATGAAATTCAAGGTGGAGGATCAAGGGCTGTGGTGGTGATCGCGGGATTTTTTGGCGTACGTGCATGATCTTCAAATCCGTCGGGCCTGCCAAGGCGGTTCGGCTCAGGCTGCCTATCCTGGCGCCCTTCCCCCCTGTCAACAACATCGACAAAGGTCTTGTCGTGAACGAGGGCCGCTTCGGCTCCGGCTCGGCCCAATGCAGACCGCGTTGCCTGCTGGACTGCGACCATGGCCGTGACTAGCATCGACCAGCATACGGTACGGATACAGATCTCAACCGCTACGAGCCCCCGTTCCAGGCTCCCCCCACAAGCTTAAAGTCGCGGCGGCCAATTCCTCAGTTCCTCGGATTCCTGTTACCCAAGTGGCTCCACCTGCAAGCAACGTCTCACCCGCGGCCGTACTGCGGTGCAGTGTGCCTACACTAGGTAGGGATGGCAATGCAACCAGCGCTGCTCAGCGACGGAATTCCCCCACGAGCGGAAAACTCGACGCGGTACCCCCCGCGAAAATCTCTTCACCACTCGCCCGCGAAATCCTGCGTTCCTGTTATTCCCGGCAGATCTTTCACCCCAAGCGCCACTTTTTGAGCCCATCGATGCCCCTTCTGGCCCTGGCGAGTCTTCAGTGTTCTCATACTTGCAGACTTGGCAGCCCGGTGTGGGTAGATGCCAGCACCTGTGACTCTGCGAAGCAGGCCCTTGACGCGCCGGCTACATAGTTGCCGCTCACTCACCTTGCTTGCTCCTCTTCGGGATCGCTAGGCCATGGCAACCCGCTGGCTGTTTTGTTTTGAGCCGTGAAAAAACCCGAGCCCTTCGGCCAGTCCGTCATGGAGTGGAAAGAAGGAAAAAACCTGAAAATCTCAAGCGAGGCACGCGACTGCTGGCAGGGGGGAGGCTGCCGCCGCAAGTGATGGTGGTGATGATAGACATGTTGGCCGTGGTGACCTCAGGGTTGATGGATGTCCAAAGTCACACCACACACACCAGCAACGGCACCGATATAACAAGACCCCACACCCAGCAGCCGAGTTTCCATGCGTACAACAGTTTGCAAATATCTCGATAGATCTCCCAGGTTATTACCTTTCCTAAACCCCCCATTCGCCCTCGGACCTGTTCGGCCTGGCCCAAGTTCCAGTCTAACGAGCCCCCAGCTTCAAGCTTCGTACAAAGTATCCACCAAGTCCACTTCCACTTCCACGCGCAGCGCCACCCACCCTGCCTGGCCTGTTCCCAGAGGCGCAGGAAAAGCTTTATTATTGCCAGTCCTCCGATCTCTTGCTTTTATATCGACCTGCACGTCACTTGGACAATCTCCTTGTCGTCGTTTGTATATACCATTTGCCCTCGTCCCGCTGTCAGGAGTGTTGCTCATCGCCGCCTCTTAGTCGACTCTGAGCCCCTGAGGACCCTCTCTGCTGGGAGCTTTGGCTTGAGCTTTGGCTCGATCTCATCCGGACCGGGCAATTGTTGGGATTGCTTCTCCACCGAATCCCACACGGGAAGAAAAAGTCCAGTATCAACGTCATCCTCGTGACTCACCAGGTCACAGTCTATTTGGGTGCCTTTCCCACGCCTCGTGCGGATTCCAGGTTCCGCACATCATACAGGAGTCCCATCAATCGCACGAACCGCCAAAAGCACCGGTAAAGAGCTCAAGATGGCCAAAGCCGACACCATAGTTGCCGCGGGGCGCGGCGATGCGAGCCCCGACCCGGAAAAGCAGTCCATCACCGAAGCCTCCACCCATGAGCTCAAGCGTGAGATGTCAGGCCGTCACCTGCAGTTCATTGCCATCGGAGGCGCGGTAGGCACGGGATTGTTCATCGGAAGCGGTGCTTCTCTGGCCACGGCGGGTCCTGTTGGCTGTCTGATCTCGTACATCGCCGTTGGGACGATCCTGTACTCGGTCATGACCAGCCTGGGTGAGATGGCGACGTACATCCCGACCGCTGGCTCCTTCACGTCATATAGCGCTCGATTCGTCGACCCGGCATTGGGCTTTGCCATGGGCTGGCTCTACTGGTTTAGTTGTGAGTTTCGCGACTGTTTCGTCACCTATGAATTGGGTGGCAGCTTGAGCCGGAAGTGGGCGTACGGCTAACCTGCCTCAAGGGGCTATCACATGGGCTCTCGAGTTGACCGCGGCCGGGCTGATCATCCAGTACTGGAGCAGCAGCATGAGCATTGGCATCTGGATAGCCGTGTTCTGGGTTCTATTTACGGCAATCAACTTCATTCCCGTCAAATTGTATGGCGAGCTCGAGTATTGGTTCGTCTCGATCAAGGTCGTGACCATTCTCGGGTTTCTTATTTTTGCGGTACGCATCAGCCAGCCAGTCCACTCCCCACGGCTTTCTTCCTAGGATCCTTGGAAACATATCAGGAGTTACCTGCTCCTTTGGATATGCCTAAGCAACTGGGCACGCCCAGAAAATGCCTCACCTGAAAAGCTACTGACCAATTCGAGCAGATCTGCATCAACGCAGGTGCAAGCCCCCAGGGATGGTTGGGTTTCAAGTACTGGAAGGACCCCGGTGCTTTCGCGTCGTACGATGAGAACATGGCCCCGGCCACCGGCAAGTTCGTGTCGTTTTGGAGCGTTCTCGTTACGGCAGCCTTCTCCTACCAGGGTGCTGAGCTCGTGGGCGTGGGCGCCGGCGAGGCTCGCAACCCGCACAAGACGGTCCCGGTTGCCATCCGCAACACCTTCTGGGGCATCCTGTTCCTGTTTGTCTCCACCATCTTCTTCCTCGGCATCCTCGTCCCGTACGACAACCCGGAGCTCACGAACGGCAGCACGAGCGCCGCCGGCTCCCCGCTCGTCATCGCCGCGAATCTCGCCTCGGTCAAGGTCCTGCCCGACATTATCAACGCCGTCCTGCTGACCGCAGTGCTATCCGCGGCGAACTCGGTCGTCTACTCTGGCAGCCGTATCCTCGTCGGCCTCGCAAACGAGGGACACGCCCCGCGTCTCCTGGCCAAGACCAACAACCAAGGCGTCCCCTACTACGCCGTGGGCGTTACGTCGGCGTTCGGCCTCCTCGCCTTCCTGAACCTCTCCCCCTCCGGCACCGACGCGTTCGATTGGTTCCTCAACATCACCGCCGTGGCAGGGCTGATCACCTGGGCCAGCATCAACCTGTCCCACATCCAGTTCCAGCGCGCCATGACGGTTCAGGGAGTCCCCCGGTCCTCGCTGCCATACCGGGCGCTGTTTCAGCCGTACCTGGCGTGGTACGGTTTGTTCTTCAACACCCTGATCGTCATCACCCAAGGCTTCACAGCATTCATGCCTTGGAACACTGTAGACTTTTTCACTGCATACATCAGCGTCATCCTATTCGTGGTGCTGTATGTTGGATACAAGATCGCATACCGGCCGGCGTTTGTCAAGCCGAGCGAGGCGGATCTGAACAAGGGCCGCTTACAGAGCGCGGAGAGCATAGTTGTGGAGCAATGACCGGATAATATTGTTTTTAAAAACGAAAAAGCGTATCGGTCATGGGTTTGCAGCGCAGCAACAAAAGTGTGTTTGATACGAGGCGACGGAGGCCGATTTAAATAATACCACATCGAATGTATTCATATTACTACCTGTGCCCGAGGGTAGCGACAATTTGTCCTAGTGTCACCGTCCTGTCCCAGAAATCTCTTGTCCTGTGTAATGGACTGACGTTGACAAGGCTGCCTTTCTTTGATGGTTGTGATTTTTCAGCGACCTAGATGTACCAATGTCCTTTTCAAGGCCCTTCCCTCGCCTTCCAACTCCGTGCAACATTCTCCATGGTCTCAAACGTGATCTCGCCGCCGCTCACCTCGGCTTTCTCTACCAACCTCCCAAGGAACCTATCAACCATGCCGACAATGTGCGCCCTCCCCGCGCTCTCCGGGTGCCAGATCAGGGGGTAGATGGACCCGTACCCCCGCCCCGGCCCCTCGTCCAGGCACGACTCATTTTCCCATAGCCACTCGAACCGGTCCCACCACATCCGCTCGACTACGTCTATAGCAACATAGCCGTGCGTAGACGCCGTGTACGGGTAGAAGCCCAGCGGCGTCATGTCCTCGGTGTACCACGACGCAGGGATCTCGACCAGCGCGCGCTCCGCCTCGGCCGAGCCGGGCAGCGGCTGGGCCGGCAGCGGCGTCGGCCGCATCCACGCCGCCGCCGGCCCCGTGTAGTCGGGCACGTGCGGCGGCGCCTGCGGGAACGGCCGCGGCAGGAAGTACGGCAGCGCGTCGTGCGCGTTCATACTACTGTCGTACAGGAGGCCGTGCCGCTGCAGCAGGTCGACCGTCGTCTCGCGGATCTGGTACAGCGGCGCGCGGTAGCCCAGCGGCCGCCGCCCGCCGCCCAGCGCGGTCGCCAGCTCGATGCACCGCCCCAGCACGTCGCCCTCCTGCTCCGGCGTCATGGCGTACGCGCCCTCGTGGCTGTACCCGTGCAGCCCTATCTCGGCGCCGCTGGCCGCGATCTCGGCGGCCCGGTCCGGGAAGGTCTCGATGCTGTGGCCCGGGATGAACCAGGTCACCCTGTCTGAGATGTTGTACTTGGCAAACAGCCTGAGCAGCCGCGGGACGCCGACGTTGGCACTCAGTAGGCCGGCCGAGTAGTCTGAGAGCGTGTTCTCGGGCGTGTGGCCGGTCCCCAGGTAGCCTGAGAGGGCGTCGAAGTCCACCGATAAGCAGATGCGCATACGGCGCGGCTTCGGTTTGCTTGTGGCCATGGAGGGCTATCGTGCGCCTAGGCTTTGGCGTTGGGTCCTTGAATCATTCCTCGCAAGGCAGGCAGGCTTCCTTCAGACCGCTCAACGCAAGCCCTGACTTGGATGACGATGTAAGATCTTGAGCCGGCAAGGGTCCACGGCGGCATCCCCCCCGAAGTGCGGAGACAGGTCGGTCCGAGACGGAGTCGGCCGACAAGCCCGTATTGTACATGTCCGTCGAAAATATGTCACTTGAATTTGTTTCTCATGCTGTATTGCCTCACCAATTCATTTCTCCCTGCAAATGCAGAGCCCGGGAGATTGGTGACGTAGCGAGAACACAAACCCTCAGCTTTGATATTGTACTTGTAATTCGTGAAGCCGATGACTTGTTGTCCAGCATACAGGTCGCGATTAAATAGTGCTCGGGTTCATGGAAGCAAGTGAATGGTATTACCCGCCCGATGCCAACATTTTGATACCAACTTCAATGCTGTTTAAAGCATACTTTGCATACCTGAGTAGCGTCAAACCTCAACATCCACTGTCTTTTGCATACGAAGTGATGCCCCCCCCCTGGTCGCTTGGCACGCTCTGCCGCCACACCTTAAAAAACTTCAATTTCATATAATAGCTATTATAAAGCTTTTAATCCCTATAAGCTAAGTATAAAATATATATTTCAATATAGAATTTTATAAATAATTTAAGTATATTATATTTATTATTTAAAATAATTCTTTAATAAAGATAAAAATAAAATATTAATTATATAACGTGGTTAACTAATAAGTAGCGGATATTAATAAGTAGCGGATTTTTATAACTTCCGCTAACTTTTAATAACTTTAGCACCTATATAAGGTAAAGAAATTAATTGAAATTAGTATTAATAAATGCTAACTAATTTTAATTACTTATTTTTAATTAATTTAATTAATTTAAAGTAATTAATAGGGGTATAATATTAATCTAAAGTAAATAACTTTTAATAGAAAAATTAGGTTTTCTATTAAAATAAAGCATTTTACTTATATAGAATTAACTTTAACTTATATTAGCTAAACTAATTATTTATATAATTTATTATAAACCGCTTAAAAATATACTTTTATTTATTTAAAATTTAATAAATTAAACTTTTTTATATTTTTCTTATAAGTTTTTATATTATACTTAATCTTATTATAATTACTATATTATTATTTTAATAATCCGCTATAAACCGCCTTTTTATTATTATTAGCTATTTTATTAGCTAGCTACTTTCTTTTTTATTTTTTCTTAATTATTACTTAAGATTTCTTAATAATAAATGCCCCTTTAAGCTATATTTAACTTCTTTTAGCCCTCCGGCGCTTAATAAGCCTAATATTAGCCTTTTTAAAAATATAAACCCGATTATTTAAAAGAGTAATTTAATATACTATTACTTATCCCTCCTGGGTATAAGGTTAAAAAACCTATAATTATATGTTTTTTAAACTAAATTTTATTTAACTATATTACGTTTCTGTAATTAGGCTTTATCTCTTTAGTCTATTTAAATAAAAGGTAAACCTTCTTAAAGAAGCGTGCTAGATTTATAACCTTCGGTCCTTTCTTCGGCTTATTATTTATTATTGCTTTATAGGCAATAAATTCCTCTATTTCTTTAAAATAAATCTTATATATCTTTAAGGTAATAATAAATATATCTATTTACTTAGATAGGGAAGGTTACTTATCTTCGCGCTTCTTTATCTTAATAAGAAAACTTCTTACCTAGGCAAAGATTTATTTATTATATTTAAAGTCTATTTCTGTAGCTATAGAGCTATCAGATCTATATATCCAGAATTGTACTTAGCAATGGAATATGGTAGCCTTACCTAGGTCTTAGGCGCATGCAAGTGGTGGTTTAAGCTTAACTGTTATCTCGGTTTTGCGCGGCAGGCTGAATAATTGCTTTTAAGTGGTCTTGCGGAAAAGGTTGTAATGGGTATGTGTTTAAGCAGAGCCAGAACCTATACGTGTCCCATAAGACAGTCAGGGCAATAGCGGCTTTTTAACATCGCCCATTTCGAGCAACTTATACCTGAGTCACACGGCGATGGCACTTTCGTATACTAGTAGTGCTTGACGGCGTCAGACTAGCTCGTAGCCCGCAATGGCTTCAACCTCGACGGCACCGGCGCAAATAGGCGCGGCCCAATGCTACAGCTACTAGCGCAGAATGGCGGCTTCTGACTACAGACAGGCTTGCAAAAGCAGATTAATAAGTTACTATAAAAAGTCCTGTATAGTAAAACCTACTATGTTAATTTAAAAGATATATTATGCCTTATCCTTCTCGGATACTTACTATTATTCCAGCTTAATAGGGGAACTTAAATAAATAAAATAGTCGATACTATTACTTATATATCCTTTATAAACTTTTTAACTGCTTAAATAATTAATATAAGAAAGCTTTCTTAATAAGTAAATATTTTACTTTTAATAAAACTTAATTATTAAATAATTTAATAGGCGTTAAATAGTATTTATAATTTCTATTTAAATAGTAATATAAAAAGAGATTATATTAAAGTTTATAAATAAATATTTAATTTAAAAATAATAAAATTTAAACCCTATAAAGAAATTTTAATCTTTTTAAACCTAGCTTTTATATTTTTTTTAATAAAAACCTTATTATAAGCTACTTTAAATATAATAAAAAACTCCGATTTAATAATATAATTAATTAATATCTAAATAAAAAGGTTAATCTTATCGCTATATATATATTTTAATAATAAAAATAATATAATATTTAATAGCTAAAATAAATAAGATAAATATAATAATATATTAATAAGAATAATATTATTTTCCTTATAATATTATTTAAATTTAGCTAATATATAGCTTTTATATTTATTTAAAATAAATATTCGATATTTACCTTTAATTTATTTAATTATATATTTATTAAAGTGCTAAATTTATTTTAAATTAATCTTATTATTTATCTATCTATTTAAAATAAGCTTAATTACCTAGCTTAATAAAAAGCTTAATTCTATTATTTAGTTAATAAGGTAGTAAACGCCTTAAATAATTATAAATAGCGGGATATATTAACCCCTTATATTAATATATTTAATAGCTATCGCTTATTCCCGGCTTTTAAGCTATATAAATTTAACTTTTTTATATTAATTAAAATATATAATAATTAGAGTTAAGGTTATTTAGCTTATTATAAAGCTAGTTTTATTAAAGTTATAAAGGTTATTATTTAAAACCTTATATTTAGCTATTATATTATAAAGTAGCTAGAATTAATTCTTAATAACCTTTAAATTTTTATAAAGGGCTTTTTAATAATTATATATAGAGTTATAATATATATTTTATATTTTATATTTATATTATAATATAAATATAAATATAAATATATTCTAAAAATAGATTTCCTATAACCTTATAAATAAAATAGCTAGCTATATAGATTTAATTTAGCCTTTTAAAACATATTATTTAGTTTTTAAGAATTTAAATTTTATATAAAGAAATAACCCTCCTAAGTATAAGATTAAAAGACTTATAATTATATATTTTTTAAACTAAATTTTATTTAACTATATTGCGTTTCTATAACTAGGCTTTATTTCTTTAATTTATTTAAATAAAAGGTAAACCTTTTTAAAAAAGTATATTAAATTTATAACTTTCGGTCCTTTCTTCGGCTTATTATTTATTATTGCTTTATAGGTAATAAATTCCTTTATTTCTTTAGAATAGATCTTATATATCTTTAAAGTAATAATAAATATATTTATTTACTTAAATAGCGAAGGTTTCTTATCTTTACGCTCCTTTACCCTAGTAAGAAAACTTTTTACTTAAGTAAAGATTTACTTATTATATAGTTTATTTCTATAGCTATTTATAGCAGAGCTATTAAATCTATATATCCAGATAATAGAATATAATAGCCTTACCTAAGTTTTAGGCGTGTGTAAGTGCTAGTTTAAGCTTAACTAGTAATTGTTTCGGTTTTAGCTAAATAATTACTTTTAAGTAGTCTTACGGAAAAGGTTGTGATGGGTATATGTTTAAGTAAAGCTAGAACCTTAGTTAGGGCAATAGCAGCTTTTTAATATTACCTATTTCGAGTAACTTATATTTGAAGGCCTAAGTTATATAGCGATAGCACTTTTATATAGTGCTTAACGGCGTTAGATTAGGTTGCTTGCGGCCTGTAATGGCTTTAACCTCGATAGACCGGTTTATATTAAGGCTAATAGCTTATTAAAAGTATTAGCGCGAATAGACTAGGCGCGGCTTAACGCTATAGCTATTAGCGTAAAATGGCGGCTTCTAATTATAGATAGGCTTATAGAAGTAGATTAATAAGTTATTATAAAAAGTCCTATATAATAAAACCTACTATATTAATTTAAAAGATATATTATACCTTATCCTTCTCGGATATTTACTATCGTTTTAGCTTAATAGAGGAACTTAAATAAATAAAATAGTCGATATAAAGAAATAAATACTAATATCTAAAATAAAAATCTAGTAAGGCTCGCCGCTGCTAAAACTTTGCTAAGTAAGCTTAAACTTTAAAGTCTTTATTAAGTATTAATATTTATTTCTTTTTATTAAATTTAAATATATAAAATATAAATAGTAAGTTTTAAAGAACTAAACTTACTTTATAAAACTAGTAATTTAATATTTAAGGTTATATAAGTCTATTTTTAAAATATATTTATATTTATATTTATATTTTATATTATTTTATATTTATATTTATATTTATATTTATATTTATATTTATATTTATATTTTCTAAATTTTTATATTTATATTTATATTTATATTTATATTATTTATATTATTAATACTTTATTTATAAATAGCTATAAAGATAAACTTTATTTATAATAAGTAAATCTTTATTTAAATGAAAGGTTTCTTTTATTAAAGTAAAAAAGTATAAAAATAAAAACTTTGTTTTATTTAAGTAAATTAATATATTTATTATTACCTTAAAAATATATAAGGTATATCTTTTAAAAAAAATAGAAACATTTATTGCTTATAAAGTAAGAATTAATAATAAGCTAAATAAAAAAAGAATAGTTAATTATTTAATATACTTTTTTAAAAAAGTTTACCTTTTATTTTAATAGATTAAAGAAAAGCTTTAATTTAAAAATATAATATAGTTAAATAAAATTTAATTTTAAAAAAGTATAATTATAAGTTTATTAACGTTATATTTAAAAGAGAAAAAGTATAATATATAAAGTAAATATATATAAATATAAGTTATATATTTTATAATATTAAATTTTTAATAATAATATTCTTAAAAATATATTTATTTATATCTTTATAAATATAATATAAATATTTATTAACTATTTTATTTATTTAAGTTCCTTTATTAAGCTAGAATATTAATAAATATCCGAAAAAGATAAGGTATAATATATCTTTTAAAAATTAATATAATAAGTTTTACTATATAAAACCTTTTATAATAACTTATTAATCTTTTATAAGCCTATTTATAATTAAAAGCCGCTATTTTACGCTAATAGCTATAGCGTTAAGCTGCGCTTATTTATACCGATATTATTAGCCTATTAAGGTTAAAGCTATTATAGGCTATAAGTAACCTAATTTAACGCTATTAAGCATTTTATAAAAATGTTATTATTATATAACTTAAATAAGTTATTTAAAATAAGCGATATTAAAAAGCCGCTATTACTTTAACTATATACTTTTATAAGATATATATAGGTTTTAGCTTTATTTAAATATATATCTATCTACTATAACTTTATTTTATAAAACTGCGTAAAAGTAATTATTTAACTTAAACCGAAATAACTATTAATTAAACTTAAACTAGCACTTATATATATTTAAAACCTTTAAATTAAATAAGGTTACTATATTTCATTACTAAATATAATATCTAAATATATAGATTTAATAGCTTTATAACTATAGAAATAAATTTTATTTATAATAAATAAATCTTTACTTAAGTAAAAAGTTTTTTTATTAAAGTAAAGAAATATAAAGATAAAAACCTTTTCTTATTTAAGTAAATTAATATATTTATTATTACCTTAAAGATATATAAGGTTTATTTTAAAGAAATAGAAAAGTTTATTGCTTATAAAGTAAAAATAAATAATAAGCTAAATAGAAAAAGGGAGGTTATTTATTTAATATACTTTTTTAAAAAGGTTTACCTTTTATTTAAATAAATTAAAAAAATAAAGCTTAATTATAAAAACGTAATATAATTAAATAAAATTTAGTTTAAAAAAAAATATAATTATAAGTCTTTTAACCTTATATTTAAAAAGGGTATAAATATTTATATAATTTATATATATATATATTATTTAATATAAAATTAATATTTAAAATATTTAGAAATTAATATTAATAGTTTATTAATATTTATTTAAAATTATATATTATAAGCTTTTAAATATTTTTACTTTTAATTAATTTATAATATATATCTTTTAAGCTTATTATAAGTATATTATAAGCAGAGTTATAA